>OY821519.1:148442678-148902678 GCA_963682025.1 Cordilura impudica | reverse complement strand
ATAATAATAATAATAATAATAATAATAATAATAATAATAATAATAATAATAATAATAATAATAATAATAATAATAATAATAATAATAATAATAATAATAATAATAATAATAATAATAATAATAATAATAATAATAATAATAATAATAATAATAATAATAATAATAATAATAATAATAATAATAATAATAATAATAATAATAATAATAATAATAATAATAATAATAATAATAATAATAATAATAATAATAATAATAATAATAATAATAATAATAATAATAATAATAATAATAATAATAATAATAATAATAATAATAATAATAATAATAATAATAATAATAATAATAATAATAATAATAATAATAATAATAATAATAATAATAATAATAATAATAATAATAATAATAATAATAATAATAATAATAATAATAATAATAATAATAATAATAATAATAATAATAATAATAATAATAATAATAATAATAATAATAATAATAATAATAATAATAATAATAATAATAATAATAATAATAATAATAATAATAATAATAATAATAATAATAATAATAATAATAATAATAATAATAATAATAATAATAATAATAATAATAATAATAATAATAATAATAATAATAATAATAATAATAATAATAATAATAATAATAATAATAATAATAATAATAATAATAATAATAATAATAATAATAATAATAATAATAATAATAATAATAATAATAATAATAATAATAATAATAATAATAATAATAATAATAATAATAATAATAATAATAATAATAATAATAATAATAATAATAATAATAATAATAATAATAATAATAATAATAATAATAATAATAATAATAATAATAATAATAATAATAATAATAATAATAATAATAATAATAATAATAATAATAATAATAATAATAATAATAATAATAATAATAATAATAATAATAATAATAATAATAATAATAATAATAATAATAATAATAATAATAATAATAATAATAATAATAATAATAATAATAATAATAATAATAATAATAATAATAATAATAATAATAATAATAATAATAATAATAATAATAATAATAATAATAATAATAATAATAATAATAATAATAATAATAATAATAATAATAATAATAATAATAATAATAATAATAATAATAATAATAATAATAATAATAATATAATAATAATAATAATAATAATAATAATAATAATAATAATAATAATAATAATAATAATAATAATAATAATAATAATAATAATAATAATAATAATAATAATAATAATAATAATAATAATAATAATAATAATAATAATAATAATAATAATAATAATAATAATAATAATAATAATAATAATAATAATAATAATAATAATAATAATAATAATAATAATAATAATAATAATAATAATAATAATAATAATAATAATAATAATAATAATAATAATAATAATAATAATAATAATAATAATAATAATAATAATAATAATAATAATAATAATAATAATAATAATAATAATAATAATAATAATAATAATAATAATAATAATAATAATAATAATAATAATAATAATAATAATAATAATAATAATAATAATAATAATAATAATAATAATAATAATAATAATAATAATAATAATAATAATAATAATAATAATAATAATAATAATAATAATAATAATAATAATAATAATAATAATAATAATAATAATAATAATAATAATAATAATAATAATAATAATAATAATAATAATAATAATAATAATAATAATAATAATAATAATAATAATAATAATAATAATAATAATAATAATAATAATAATAATAATAATAATAATAATAATAATAATAATAATAATAATAATAATAATAATAATAATAATAATAATAATAATAATAATAATAATAATAATAATAATAATAATAATAATAATAATAATAATAATAATAATAATAATAATAATAATAATAATAATAATAATAATAATAATAATAATAATAATAATAATAATAATAATAATAATAATAATAATAATAATAATAATAATAATAATAATAATAATAATAATAATAATAATAATAATAATAATAATAATAATAATAATAATAATAATAATAATAATAATAATAATAATAATAATAATAATAATAATAATAATAATAATAATAATAATAATAATAATAATAATAATAATAATAATAATAATAATAATAATAATAATAATAATAATAATAATAATAATAATAATAATAATAATAATAATAATAATAATAATAATAATAATAATAATAATAATAATAATAATAATAATAATAATAATAATAATAATAATAATAATAATAATAATAATAATAATAATAATAATAATAATAATAATAATAATAATAATAATAATAATAATAATAATAATAATAATAATAATAATAATAATAATAATAATAATAATAATAATAATAATAATAATAATAATAATAATAATAATAATAATAATAATAATAATAATAATAATAATAATAATAATAATAATAATAATAATAATAATAATAATAATAATAATAATAATAATAATAATAATAATAATAATAATAATAATAATAATAATAATAATAATAATAATAATAATAATAATAATAATAATAATAATAATAATAATAATAATAATAATAATAATAATAATAATAATAATAATAATAATAATAATAATAATAATAATAATAATAATAATAATAATAATAATAATAATAATAATAATAATAATAATAATAATAATAATAATAATAATAATAATAATAATAATAATAATAATAATAATAATAATAATAATAATAATAATAATAATAATAATAATAATAATAATAATAATAATAATAATAATAATAATAATAATAATAATAATAATAATAATAATAATAATAATAATAATAATAATAATAATAATAATAATAATAATAATAATAATAATAATAATAATAATAATAATAATAATAATAATAATAATAATAATAATAATAATAATAATAATAATAATAATAATAATAATAATAATAATAATAATAATAATAATAATAATAATAATAATAATAATAATAATAATAATAATAATAATAATAATAATAATAATAATAATAATAATAATAATAATAATAATAATAATAATAATAATAATAATAATATTAATAATAATAATAATTTAATAATAATAAAAATTTACCACATTTGCTGCAAACAAACATTTTGATAAAAAAAATCATTTCGATCGAAAATGAAATTAACTTTGAAAACAACTAAATCTTGAAAAGTTATTTGTTTAAAACATTATAAAAAAATTTACAGAATATATGTATAGGGAAAAAATGATTATTTAATACTAATACATTATAGAAAATGATAATTTATTAACATAGTGTATGTGTGGCACTCAACCAGTCTCGTGTAAATGGAATAAAGATATACGCCTCTCTTATTTTCAGTCATTTAGCAACTGAAATCTTTGTTGCTAATTTATGACTTTGTGCTGATTAAGGATTTTAATTAAATGAAAATTTGCAAGTTTTTGCAATTATTCACGTTTGCAATATAAGAGAATATAAAAAAAAATATGGCAACAGCAGCACTGACAGAACGTGAATGCGCCACTATGCGAATAACAACAGCAGTCAGAAATGCAACGTGCGTGCGCTTATGCAGTTTGGTAGAAACATGCTGGCGGCTAAGAGAGAAAAAAAAAACACAAACAGATATAATGAAATAATGAAAACCTCAATTTATGTTTGATGAAAAGTTAATTGAAGAATTTTCCACTAAAAGGGTTTCTACATTTAACCGGTTCCAATTACATAACCTTTAATAAAAGGTCGTTGTTGCGTATAGTGGTACAAAAAATGCAAATATGACACGAAATATTTTTTGTGGTTCAAGATCACGAACGACAATTATTTTTACTGTTATCTATAACACTTAGAAACTCTGTATAAATAAAATTCTACTATAAAAAAGAAATTCTTTAAGGTACTTGTCAAGTGACCTAATGGAGATTGTGGGTCTGGTTAAATACATCAAAACACCGTCTTCAAAGAACGTTAATGGTTAAACAAAAAATGTTTTCTTTCATCAATATTCGATTGAAACATTGAAACTTCAAAAACTTGAGTTTTCCGGTAGTTAGTAGTATAACCGAAGCCATCGATGTTGTTAACGGCAAAAGCGCTGCGTTTTGTGTTGATATTGGCCAAGCAATATTTGTTATTGATTTGGATCATTAAAATCAATTGCTGATATTGAACTCCGTAATTATAGCACTAGTTCTTGGCCAGTTAAGCATTTCTTTCTGGGTTGAATGAATACTTTCTAGAATGTATTCTATGGATATATTGTTAAAATTACTTGATCAAATTCTACTTTAAAAATTATAGAAAATATAATCTAGTTTTTATTAACAAAATTACAAGATTCCAACAAAAAATTATTACTTTTACTTTTCAATAAGTTATGGGCCCATCTTTCTGTTGAAAACAAGTGCAGTAAAATTGTGATATGGGAATTATACGCGTTTTAAAAATATCTAGCGTCAAGCGATTCAAATTGAAAAATTGATGGGATCTGATAACACTGTGGAACAAATTCAGGTTAGCAAAAGTTACGTCGATTCTGAGAGTGAGGGGTGAAAATAGAGGCTAAATTAGAAGACCCGTATCGCAGCGTTTGTTTATGTTAGTTCGAATTTTTTTTTTTTAAACGACCTTCGAACGTTGCAGTCAGCATATTGTTTATAATGTTTTTTGACTATAACTCGTCGACTGATTGATATTTTTTCAATCTGTAAAAGCCAAATTATTGATAGAGACCTGTGCAACAATTAAAATTAAAAACAAAATTGATTTAGAAAATTTTTGTGGTGCTTATGAAGCAAAATGTTGAAAAAATTATTTTTTTTTCATGCTTTTGGAAAATATTTTCCACAAAACTAAGTCTTTTTTGCTTTCTGTTTGATCTATAATATACTTCTCAGTTTCCTCAATAAATTTCATTTGAAAATAAAACAATCATAATACAAAACTTGCGTTTTCCAGCTTAATATAAATTTACTTCTCATTTTTTATGTACCAATTTTGTTCAGTGTTGGTTTTGAAGAAACATTGAAAAAGAAATTATAAAAATATGGAAAAAAAATATATTTTTGAAATGTTAGTTATGAAAAGTTTTAAGTAAATTAATTAAATATATTAAATTAATGCCGTTTAGCAGACAGCTGTGGATCAACATCACTGCTCTCTCGAATATCTTGGTCATCGTCATCATCATCAGAAAGGTCGATAATTTCGTGCAACAGATATTCTGGAATTTCTTCTTTGTCTTCCCCTTCTTCCTCTTTTTCCTCTTTTTCCTCGTCTTCCTCTTCTTCAAAGGAATTTTTATACCACCAACAAATTTCAGCGAGTATTGCATCTGGAGATTTCTTTTCTCTGTACCTGAAACGAAAATAGTTTTCAATCGTTAGCACGTTTAAATTGTGCACTCTGACAAAG
Source organism: Cordilura impudica (assembly GCA_963682025.1). Lineage (NCBI taxonomy): Eukaryota > Metazoa > Arthropoda > Insecta > Diptera > Scathophagidae > Cordilura > Cordilura impudica. The sequence goes on along the minus strand of OY821519.1, from coordinate 148,897,138 downwards.
ATATTAGAATTCAAAATATGCACACTCTATAGTTACCTTATTTCAAATGGAAGCGCAGTTTGGTGATAACGAGACTTTCATGTAGCCTATTGTCTTTAGGCCATTTCCGTTCAATGCGACTATTCCAGTTATGCTGTTTGTACTGGTTTCTTCCTTTAATACCTTCTCCATATCGTGAATCCCAATCGCACATAAAACGCGGATATTTTGGACGGCCAGATGCTGTTAAGCCTGTAATCAATGAAACTATTTTGAGGTCGCAGCAAATGCGCCACTGGTGTCCGCTATATTTGACTACTTCCAGAATGTGTTTCAAATTATCGAAATTTTCACTAGTGTCAGTGCTACACGCAATCGGAACAGAAGGCATTCAATTTGTCTTGTGCAAAAGCACAACTTTTAAGCTGATTAGTGAACTATCGATGAATAAACGCCAATCATCTTTTTTATAGGTTAACCCTATCGTCTCCATTAAGTTTTCGATATCGTTGCAATAAGCGAAATTTTTTGCATCATTCACATTGAAGTACTTTTCTAGCTCTTTTTGGCGTTTTCGATATGCTTCCCTTTTTAATTACTTCTACCTAAATCGCTATTTATTTAACGGTTTTGGAATTTTTAACACAAATTATCGACTAAGACCATTTTCTTTTCAAATGAGATTTATTGAAGAAACTGAGAAGCATATTATAGATCAAACAGAAAGCAAAAAGATTTAGTTTTGTGGAAAATATTTCAAAAAGCATGAAAAAAAATAATTTTTCCAACATTTTGCTTCATAAGCACCACAAAAATTTTCTAAATCAATTTTTTTAATTTTTTGCACAGGTCTCTAGCAATAATTTGGCTTTTACAGATTGAAAAAATATCAATCAGTCGACGAGTTATAGCCGAAAACCCATATAAACAATATGCTGAAAATCGGCATTTGTCTGCAAAGTTCGAAGGTCGATTAAAAAAAAATTCGAACTAACATAAACAAACGCCGCGATACGGATTTTCTAATTTAGCCTCTATTTTCACCCCTCACTCTCAGAATCGACCTAACTTTTGCTAATCTGTATTTGTTCCACAGTGTAATTGGTCCACATGCTAAAGGAAAAAAAGCTAGATGTCGTCTTATCATATCGTTGCATAATGATTTATATGTATACGTGCAAGAGACAACATCATCCAAAGAAATTTTTGGAAAATTTAAGAATTTATTTCGAGATTCTGGCTTGGACAGGCGTATTGGACTATTGCAGAAATTGTGTTCTATCGAGTTGAGTGTTATTCCAATACAGATCAACAATACATAACATTAACATACAACACATGAGTTATAATGCATTTGTTATTTGTCTGTTAAGATTTCACATGCCATAACAGTTCCATCTAGAGGAAAATGGAAAAAATAAAGAGCTGTTCACATTACCAGATTTGTAATTGATCTGGCTATGTAAATGTTGGTACAAACTCTCGTATATAAAAAGAAAAAAAAAATGTTCAATTAAATGGTTGATTAGGCATAAGTTGGAGTACTAGACAGAAGGATGATGAAGATGAAACGTCGCTTTGTTCGAAAGTAGCTAGTCCATCTAGCGCTATCTTCAATTTTTCCAATGTTTCTCTTACAATACAGAAATTGTTATCTTTTCTTTCATTAGAAAATATATAGTATACAAGAACTCAAACGAACAATAAATTACTAATTTTCCATAAAACTCATTCAAATGTAAAAAAAAATTATTGAAAATGTGTATTCCGGGGGGTTTTTGGTCGGGAAATCCATTTTTCATATATATTTTTATTTTTAACAGCCGCCAGGGAGCCGTTTCGTGAATTTTTGTGGATTCTTTTCACCTTTTTGGGGAAAATTTACGAAATTATTGCACAAATCGACGAATCTTTGACTCTCCCATATTTAAAATAGTCCAATAAAGGTGTAAAATGGCTTTCCCGACCCAAAAAGCCCCCAGAATACACACTTTCAATAATTTTTTTTACATTTGAATGAGTGTTTTAGAAAATATCATGAAAATATCCTTATCGAAATTTTGGCATGGTATGGTATGGTTCCTTGGGCAAATATACTTGTTATGGCTCATAGTACCAGAATCGCGATGAACACACGGAGAATTTTTCGGCCCCCTATAATTTGACCCATCCTAATATAGATATAAATCAAAATGTATATTTGGCCAAGAAAACTTCAAACTTTGAGATATGGCATCGGCGTTTAGGTCATGTGAATCAAAAATTGATGGAAAGGATGAAATCCGATGGCATCTTTAAGTATGATCGTTCTACTACAATTAACTGTGTTGCATGTAGTCAGGGAAAGCATTCAACACAAAAAAATTCCAAAAGACGAATCAAGAACAACAAAAATTTTGGAAGTAGTTCACATTGATTAATTCGGGTCTATGGAAGTGAAATCCAATGGTGATAGTGTTTATGTACTAACGTTCACCCATGAATATAGTCGTAAAGTTTTTACTTATTTTTTAAAAATTAAAAGTGAAGTTTTTGATGTGTTCGTCCAATTCAAGACGCATGTGTAAAATCAAACTGGCAAGAAACTGAAGTATTTGCGTACAACAGAAAACAGAATCTTGATCATCTGGGAGTATTTGGCTGTATTGCAATGATGGACTTTTCGCTTCCAAAAAGAAGAAAGTTTGCTGGTAGGTTAAAGAAGATGATTTTCGTTGGATATTGTTCTGAATCAAACGAAAACTAATAACAGTTAGTTGAGATGTGATATTTTTTAAGAAGAATTCTTGACGATGAATAAAGCTACTTCTGTCTAGGAATATTGTTTTGAGATAAACACAACTCAAAAACATCAAGAATGCAATTTAGTAACAGCAAATATTGAAGATATCTCTTTCGACAACGATTCATTATTTTTCTCTTCGTTTACAGAGGATAATAATGATGTGGGGGATATTATATAATATCAAAATGCTGAAAGAATCGCCAGTAATAGTTCAGGATCACCATGTAGACTTTCATCCTGTTACAATATCTATACGTAGTGAGAGAATTGCAAAGATTACTCGGAATGATCTTATGGTAAGAAATGATTTCACAGAAGATCCACTAACGTATGAAGAGGCAATGAATTGTCCAGATAAGGATAAATAGTTAACAGTAATCAACAGTCAAATTAGCTCATTACAAGTCAATAACACTTGGGCTGAAGTTTGTGATTCTAATTCGAAAAACCTTACAAAAACTAAGTGGGTTTTCAAAATTAAAGATGAACCGGATGGATCAACATGGTGTAAAGCTCGTCTTGTAGTGAAAGGATATACACAGAAAAAAGGCATTGATTACGAAGAGACATACTCTCCAGTTATTTGTTACACATCCCTGAGGTTGCTTATGGCACTAGCAATAAAATACAGAGCAGATGGGTTCTATAACAGCATTTTTGCAGGGTGACTTGAGTGAAGAAATTTTTATTCAAAATCCAGAAGGTGTCAAGTGTGAAAATCCAAACACTGTTCTAAAATTGAAAAAGTTTTAGATTGAAGCAGTCTAGTTTAGTACAGAACGTGAAACTAGATCAAATTCTACAGAAAATTGGTTTCAAGAGATCAAAAGTGAGTCGAACATATTTAGGAGTTTATGTAGACGACATGCTGCTATTGAGCAATGATCCTGAATTTTGTGCTACAACAGAGAAGAGGCTTTGCAATGAATTGAATATAAAATTGCTTGGAGAAGCTAAGAAATGTTTTAGTATTCGTGTTACTAAGGAAGGAAATAAAATTTACTGGGATCAAAAAGATTATATTGGAAATATGTTACAGAAATTTAATATGGAAGATTGTAATTCAGTGCAAGTTCTAATGGATCCAAATCAAAAGCTTAAAAAATTTGAAGAAGAAGTGAAAGGCAGTGTTTATCCATATCAGCAAGCAGTTGGAAGTTTGATGTATCTAACACAATGCACAATGCCTGAATAAGTTGCGCTGTAAGCTGTTTGAGTCATTTCAACAAAAATCCAAATAAAATACATTGAAATGCTGTCAAAAATGTGTTTAGATATTTGAAAGGAACAAAACGCGTAAAACTTTGCTATAAAACAAATGTTAATACTGAACTAATGGCGTTCCGATGCAGATTAGGCAAATGGTATCGATGAAAGAAAGTCAATGACAGGTTGTGTAATTATGTTACAATCAGGTGCAATTTCGGTGTGCAACAAACGGCAGCAAATAGTAGCATTATTATCGACAGAAGCAGAATACATGGCAATGTCTACAATAACTCAAGCGGTACTTTGCTTGAGGCGTCTTTATTTTGAAATTGTTTCAGATGCTGCGAATGGACCAACTCCAATATTTTGTGACAAAAGAAGTGCAATAGCACTAGCTTCTGGTACCAGTTTTTATCCGCAATCAAATTGACGTACGACATGATTTTATAAGAGAAAGGAAGAACGCAAAATTGGTAGAATTTTACCTCATAAAGACAGATAAAATGATTCTTAACAAAAGCAACGACTGCGCCAAAACAAAAATATTGTTCTACAAAACTAGGATTAATTATGTAAAGTAAATTTGAGTGCGGATGTTAAAATTACTTGATAAAATTCTAATTTAAAAATTATAGAAAATAGAATCTAGTTTTTATTAACAAAATTGCTTGTTTGTAAACTCGATAATCCGGAACCTTATTATCCCGATTATTTGGTAATACGGAGTAAATTTCCCAACTCACTGCGCATTCTATAATCCGGATTGAATACAAATAGTTATCTTTTATTATAATTATGCAGTATTAATTTTTCTTTTAATGGTTTGATTGCTGCATCTCCATTGAAAAAGAGTAATTTTTATTTTTGTTATGAATTATTTTTATTTTTCTTTAATAAATTCCTAAATTTAAAAAATTCGATAACTCGGAAAATTACATAATCCTGATTGGGTTCTGCAAGCAATTATTTAGATTATCGAGTATTTGCTGTACTTAAATATACAAAATATATCTTCAAAATTGTGGAAACGTAGCAAAGATTTCTGTTCGAATAAAAATAAATCATATTTTTCTTTAATATCATTCTTAAATGGCAATTTTTCTATTCGAACGAAAAATGTTTTTGTACATTGTAAAAGACCGCTCAATATCTACAGCGGTAATGATAGCATACTTACTTATACATACATTTTCAGTCCATTATGTGTATTAAATGTAGCGGAGAATTGATGAGTTTTAATGAAAAAACCAAATATTCAAGAAAAATATTTTGCACAATTTTTAAGCAAATTTAAAAACAATGATAATATGCAAAAAATAAAATGCCTTTAAAATAAATATGCTAATTTAAACAACTAAAAATCGATACCACTTTATTGTAAATGTATTGATTCGGATATATATCAATTTGTACTTTATCTAATACAAACTACAAGTAATAAATGGCAATTTGTTAGGAATTCTTTGCCCTTATTTATTATAGGTATATAGAAATTATAGTTATTTAGAGTTTGTAAAGAGTAGGGCGTTTATATTATCATGTAATTCATTCATTCTCTAGGTTTTGATCGGATGTTCATGGAACACATAATTGTTCACTTACGATCAGATTTGTTAGGGGTTTCTTGGTTTTCTCTTCTCATTAACCGCATATGGATCAAACATCTTTTTATTTTTTAGTTTGAGCTAAAATGTATCAAAAGGCCGGCTACGGCGTGACTTTATCATTTGTTATTTTTTGTATTTAATAAAAAATTTTCGTATATTATATTCAATCTCGAAACACGCGAAATACGAAAAAGCATATTTGAAAAAAATAAATATAATACAATGTTGTATTGAAATATTTATTAAGCATAAATTCTGGCTTTATTTCTAAACGAAATACAAACTACAAACAAGACAATTTATGCATATAAATTGCATGAAATAATTTGTATTCATTCTCTCCAATAAATCAGACTACATTAACTAGAACAGATAAGAAAAAATGAGCTAGCGTGTGTAGTTGCACAAAGAGTGAGAAACGAAATGTTCACAGAAAGACAACAATTCATATTTGTATTGTTTATGACAGGTTGTCTTGATCTCATTTTTATGCCCTCCTTCTCGCAAGATATAAATAAATAGATCTGTAATCAATCTAAATTCTAGTGATATCAGAGTTGAATTAAAATAAGGAAGAGTATTAAATTCGGCTGTGCCGGTTCTTTGATACCCTACACCTGTATCTTTAAATTCATGTTATATACAATGTTGGGTACGGTTATAATTTCAATTTTAATAATATTTTAATAAAATATAATGCTGTTTTTTTATAAAAACGATGATGTATTTTTCATAAGAAGACTTAACTTTTATCTGATATTTTAATAAAACAAAACAGTTGAAGGAAAATAGTAATGTATATACAATTGAAATCCGGTTATCTAGTTCAGTTTGATTATTTTCAAAATCGACATTATTTTCAGATATATATATATATCGATATATATATCAAGTTGAAAGTGACTTTTATTTCATATAAAAAAATCAAAGTCCATTATCCTATTTAAAATATCGAATTTATATTGTTAGGAGCTAAAGTTGGATTTTATGCATGTTTTGTTATGTTTGTGAGCAGAGTTGAGGGAAAATGCATATTCCAAAATAAATTTTTTTTTTAAGTTCTATTGGTTATAAAATCGCGTAACTTTTTCCGAAGGAATTACAGTTCCTATTTATATTATGGAAATATTTTTTGTTGGAAAGCGTCGCACCCGAAAAATTATTGCAATTTTTTCTAAAATTTTTTTAATTTCTATGTATTTTTTGTTGTTAGCTTTATTTTTCTACTAGATGTAAAACGGTATGCTTCGCTAATCCCCCAGCTTCGTAATGAAAGGACTCACGCAAAGGCTCTCACTGTTACAGTACACAGGATATATGACATTTAATATTTACTTTGTATAGGGGGTACCACGCGCTTTGTCCGATGACGCCCATTTTTGTCTGACTGCTCACGTTTATAATAGATGACCTAAGACAAATTTGCAAAGCTGTCTCTGTCATAGTACGCGATATATATGATATTGAGTAATTACCCTGTATGGGACGATCCATGCCCACTTATCCGATCCCGCCCATTACTGGCATAGCTAATAACACTAACAATAAGTGACCTCACACAAATTTGTAAAGCTCTCCCTATCATAGTACTTAGTATATATGATATATATGAGCCACGCCCACTAAAAATATTTAAAAATGTTATAGCCTGTAGCACTTCCCATATCCGCAGTAAGACTCTCTGAAAATTTCAGGAAGATCAGTTGAGTTACGAAGATTACCTAATACAAACAAACACACACACATTACCTCTTTATTATATTGGTATAGATATAGCTTTATTTTACGGAAATATTTTTATGTTTGTTGTATATATATATATATATTTTTTTATTAGTACTAAAAATACTTTGAATATTCACAAATAAATATTACATGAATTCTTAATTCATTTGTTGTAAGCTCTATATAATTATATACATGGAATCTTACAAAATTTGTAAATTTTTTTCAAAATACATTGTAACTTCTTTCAAGTTTCATATTATTTGGTAACTCATTAAATAGTTTGAAGCCCTTGTAGAAAAGAGATTTCTGCATGCGTGTTGTCGTGACTCTTTGGATTCGAAAATCTTCAGCATTCCTTAATCCATACGGTTGTACTTCTCCAACGTATTTTATTTGATCGCAGAGATATTATATAGAATTTTTTTTATATTTGGAAAATATTAAATATTAAAACAAACGATTTTTGTTCAAAAATCAAAGCTGAGATATCTCGCGAGATAAGAGACGCCGACAAAAAAAATTATTTTGTTGGAATCACAACAAAATGTTGTGTATGTTAAGTGGTTTTTGATAAAGTATTTTTTTAAAAAGCACCTTTTTTAAAACAATTTACCTTTTGTAAAAAAAAGTACCTTTTCGTAAAAAGTATATTTCGTTAACAATATTCTTTTCCTTAAAGAGTATATTTTCTTAAAAATGTGTCTTTTCTTCAAAAAATACCTTTTCTAAAAAGTCAAATTTTTTATAAAAATACCTCTTCTCAAAAAAGTTTTGGGTGCTTTACATGTAATTAGATCATGATAAGAAGTGAAATAAATATTGCAATATTTTAATAAAAAAATAGTTAATTTTGATGACTTTTTTGCAGGGAGAACTCTAAAATTGATTTTTTATAAATATTGGAAGTTTGTCACTTGAAAGCATATAAAATTGTCTTAATATATAGTTGTTTTTTTTATAAAATTTATCATGTTTTTACGAATTTTAGATATTTTTTTTTTATATAAAAACTCTCAGATTATAAGGACTAAGTGTTTTAAAGATTTTCTGTTGAATACGTTTAAATGCCATTCTTTTATATTTGCCTGATTCTAATGTTTCCTATCATATCACTTAAAATCTGTCAAAGGTTAAGAAATATTAATGAAGTCAAATATGGTATGCTTACCTTATAGCAATATACAAATAAAAACATACTAACTGTGATGTTAATTATGTATATTTTTTCCAGTTTTCCAATATGTACAAGCGTTTTTTAGAATTAAGCATACAGAAATATTATTGCTTTAAATCAAATGAATTTAATGGGGTAAACAGTGCGATTCGCTTTTAATTACATTATTAATATAAGGATCTATTGTTAAACCGAAAACATAACTGAAGGCAAAGAATGTTTAAAGGTAGAATAGTTTTCTTTGATTTAATAATAGCTTATTACTATATTGATATAGCTAACATTACCTTGTGATGTGGTTAGGATTTCTGTCAGAATTATTACCAACGAAATCCCACAAAATATTTTACATCAGTTATATTTATCGCGTTAATTAACTAGACACTCTCTTTTCTTTTTTTGTCTACTTTAATTGATAGTTGCATTTGTGAATCGGAATAAAAACGTTTATACTTTTTTGCGTTTTCAAAATGGCAATACTATTTTCATGAATTTGCAATTGGTATCTATAGCATTAATAGGCTAGGCGATTTCTTGTGACTGATCTACCGTTTATCCCGATTTTGACCAAACGTATATTATTCGGAAGGTATTTCTTTTTAGACGATTTGCAGATTTACAGATTTTTAAATTTTTTCTTTTATTTTGATTAAATTGCATTTAAAATTGCTACTAACACATACATAAAATTATACAATGCTATGTGTGTGTTTATTAAATTTGTTTATGTGTTTGTAATAAAAATGAGTTTGTTTTTTATGTTGATTTGCGAATTGGCTATAATTGATTAGCATACGTTTAGGGTCTTTATTTAATGAAAAAAAATTAAATTTCGTAAAACTTGTGCTCGAATTTCGAGGGCTGGAATCTGCTAGTATTTTATTATTTGATGGATAATTTGTGAGTCGAATTTAATAAAATGTCTATTGATTTTTATATTTTATTTTAGAAAATGGTTTTAAGCATAATGAAAATTTCCATAAGAATATTTATAAACCTTATAAAGCCCAGAAAAATCATTGAAATGGCAAAATACAGTTTTTTTTTGGATAGCTTTAGGAAGAAAATTTTGTACAAGAAATATTTAATAAGTTTTTTCAACTCTATTTTCTTTTAAAATAAATACATAAGTAATTAAACTAAATAAAAAAAGGCATGCAGACGAAGCAACCATTGTTGCACCTCTATATAAGTGTTATATCATTTTAGATTATCTTGTAACAATTAGCTGTGTTAGCGGAAATCTTTTTAATCTTCTTTCGTTAGAAGATATATGCAATAGATCTGCAGCTAAGGCATTTGGATGCTGTGATAGGCGGTGTGATTAGCGTTCGTATTTATATTAATCTCTTATTGCACTGTTGGAATAAAGAATCCGTGTTGTAATGTGTTATTTGTCACAAAAGTTGGCGCGTTTGAGATTGTGCGTAAAGCTTTAGACTCTAAACATTGTAAAATTTTTCTGTTTGTTTTGTGACAGACCCCTAAATTTGTATACCATATGTCCATATGTGCTTAAGGATTAAGGAAGAGTATCAGCTCCCATCATTACATTAAGATAATTGTGTTTTCTTAAGGTAAAAGTTACATGGACTGATTTACTAGGGTTAGCTTTCATTGTCCACGTTTCGAGCCATTCGTGAATTTGATTGATGGGAATACAGAATTACTGTGTTATCAGCAAAAGTTGCGATGGAGGTGTGGTTATTTGTCGGTAGATCATCAGCCTAGAGGTACACCAGATTCTATTTTATGCAGCTGCGTTGTTTCATCATTGGACTCGACTTGAAAATATCTGTCATCCAAATATGACTTCAGTAGTTCGAAATAAGGATATGGTAATTGCTTTTTTAACTTGTGTAAAAGACCTGCGTTCCACACTTTATCAAAGGCCTGCGTAATGTCATATTAATTTAACCACTCTGTGAACTTGTTCAACGGTAGAATTTTGTTCTCTAAAGCCAAATTAATAGCTTGGGATGAGTTCATTTGCTTGAAGGATATGTTTTAGTCTGAACTGTCGCAATTTTTGCAAATATATTACTTAGAACTGGCAGAAGACTTATTGGTCTATACTACGTTACTTCTTCATGTGGTATGCCAGGCTTTTGATTTAATATTATTTGGTTCACTTTAAGTTGGGCTGGGAAATATCCAAATTTTAACATTGCAATTCTTTTATAAATTTAACTGATATCATAAGCTCATAATCGGGAGATTTCATTTTATTTGGCTGTTGCTGTATTAATTTTTCTAGCTCTTTGTAAGTGTCAGATTTAATGGGAAAAGCCATTTGACTGGGAGAGTATAAAAAATCATATATTTGAATCATCAATTCGTACCGATGCACTGTATGGTTGAAAAACGGTCTGACAAATGAGTAGCCACCAACCAAAAATGTAGGCCCAAGACTTCAGAAGTAGTGCTTAAACTGTTCCTTTGTTATCGTGCAAGAAGGAGGATGTTATATGGAGGCTATATTGATTGGACCAGAATTATAAAAATGCTCTACAATAATCTATTAATAGTTCATGTTTTATATTATTGTTGATTATAATTGCTTTTCCACCTCTTGAAGAACCCGCGGGGGATTTGTAGTATAAATTGTGTAACCTTGTATTCTAACAATGCTTTTATTGGTAAAATGTGTTTCCGATATTAACATAATGTCAATATTGTGTTCAGAAATAAATGCTCTTAACTCTAATATATGTTGTATTAAACCATTTGCATACTGCTATATTTAAAAGATTATACATTTGTTGTTTTATTAATAGAGACTGTTAATAGATTGATTATAGTACTCATTTGTTGTACGAGTATAAGGGTTTTTTCATCATTGACTCACTCATATCATTATTTTCAAGAGACGACTGAGTATTTTGGGTTACAGGGTTTATGTCCGTGATTACACTGGCATAATATGCCAGTGATGGGTTGAGTAGACTTGGTTCTGCTGCTTTTGAGTGATGGGTAAATTTGTTGTTAGATCTTGAGCTACTGATTGTGGCTGTTCTTAATTACGAAGTTTGTGGTATAATTTATTTTGTAGATCTTTGTAAATTTGGCAACCTTTATAGTTAGCTGGATAATTTTTTTCGCATAAAACACATTTGACATCATTTGATTTATATGTACATTGTACATTTTACACAACAAGGGGGATGGTTGCAGAATTTTCTGGGATGTCCATTTCTTTGACAATTAGTGCATTGTGGTAGAGAGTATTGGTTTTGCTGTACAGAAATGGGAAAATGCATGCTGAATGGTAAAAATGCATGTCATGTGCATGTTTTTGTTTTTCGAAAGATTTTTTTTATTTGCAGCTTTGAAGATCATTTTTCTTAACTGAGCGTGCAATTTTCTTACATTTAGCATGCAAATTCCGTACATTTAGCATGCAAGTTTTTCTAAATTTTAACAGAAAAATTCCCATTTATAGCATGCATTTTCCCATAAAGTTGCCCAAATTTAGCAAACATTTTGCCGTTTTTGGCATTCATTTTTTCCATTTGGCACGTATTTCCTATAGACTTAACAGGCATTTTCCCATAATTTGGCATGCATTTTACCACTTTTACCAAGCGCTTCCCTTGGTCCCCATTGTGGTATTACAGGTTTTGGTTCAAATACTATTTTTGTGTGCAACATTGAATTAAATTGATAAACTTCTTTGTTGTCTTGACTTATTTTGAGGTTAACCCGGAACAGGGAAGTTGTTTTTTTTTGTTTGTTTTTCTGTCAATGATATTGCTTCCTGCTTTATTCCATCAACAGGTGTTGAGTAATGCATTCCTTTAAGAACGACGTTGAAGTTTGTGTCACTTTTAATTTCGTAGGTGTGGAATTCTGTTTTCTTCTCTACTAATGTAATGGCAGAGTACGATGCTTCACTGACTGGTTGAATATTTACTTCATCTCGTTTCAAGATCTTCATGTCATATTCATTTGGAGCTATTTGGTTTAGAAGATCATTGAGATGATGTATGTTTTCCACTATATAGATGTATATGGGTGGTGTCTTTATAGGTTTTACTAAGGCTGCTACCTGGTTTTCTTCTAAATCTTCGTCTACGAGAATTGCCTGTTTTGATTGTTTGACTGTTTATTGCTAGGTTGTAGCCAATAATCTTCAATATTCGACTTCTTAGTCATATTTGGTGTTACAGGGTCTGGACTTAACCTCTGTCGTTTATTTAGTTTCCCAATTTTGTAATCGTGTTTTTTTTTATCGATATCTGAGGGTATTTTGTTTTCATCACTACCTGAGGGGACGGACAGTATTGTTGGTATTGGCAGTACTGATGGTACTGTAGATGTAGCAAACGAACCCGTTGCTATTGGAGTAAATGATTGAAAAATGATGATAAATACTGTTGATGTTATCGTTGTGGTCATTATACTCGACGTAGACATTGAAGTGCTTTTGAACGTACCATTTGATGTTGTCGGTGATGTTCCACCACCAGGAGTTGGTGTTCTATATAACCCCATCTTTAGGGTCTCAACAATCTGCGAATATAGTTTATATTTCCAGCGTCTATTTCGCCATTAAATGACTAGTTGTTCATTTGTGTAGCGCTATATTTTCATTCAGTTTACAAATGTTCTTAGATTTAATATTTTAAGTTGGTGACGTAGGTTTAAGTGTAGTATATTTTACGAGTACTACAACTGGGATTATTTATAACAACTGCTGAGTGTTTGAGTGATTTTTAAAATTATATAATTCTTTGTAGTCCGAATTTATTTTTAATTTAGTTTAAAATGAAAAAAAAAATATATTTATTTGATAAAAACACAACACCCACTTTGATGACAGTACTTCGCAACTGCAATGGATACTTTCGAGTTATAATAGGAATTAATGTTAAATAATCTAATCTGCCATGGGGCAACCCCATTAACCCTCATCCAATAGATATAAAATCTGGCCCATAGTCTTGTTTTGAGTATAGATTAATTTTGAGGTAGGCACACACAGTCACACATAGTCACGCACAGTTAGGGATAGATTAAAACCTCATTTCCCCTCGTCCGATTAATTTGAAGATAGTCACACACAATCGCGCACAGTCACGGAGTAATTTAAGCCCCATTTTCATCATCCAATAAATCAGAAACTTCGTCCATAGACTTGTTGTGACCAAAGATTAATTTTAAAATAGTCACGCACAGTCACGGAGAGATTTAAAACTCATATGCATAAGGAAAGAAAGAGTTTTAATAAAAACTTTTTTTAGCCAAGACTCCTTTTCATTCTTTTACACTAGTGCATGACTTTTAAGGTCTTAGAACATTCCTATAAGTATTTAGGGAACTTGTGGGCTTTCTACTCTAACCTCTAACAAGAGAAAATTAATACAATTTTACAGATAGCAAATAATTCTGCTTATAGAAGACACGCTCAATATTTTTATATAACAAGAAATTATAATAGTCATGCCCAACATGGTTGTAATATTGAGTTTAAGACGATAGATTCGACGTAGATGAATTTAACGCTCTTACTTCTTTTCTTTGGTATTTATTTCGTGATATCATTAAAAAAAAGTGTGGCAATACTGGTCTAACCTAAAAACAACGCTACAAGAACAACATAGAAAAATTATATTTTTGCAAGACTTAAAATAAAAATACTTCTTCGTTGATATCTATGGACCTATCAAACCGAATTTAATGATTTAAAATATTAATCTTCACAGGATGTCAGTGAATCATTTTCACTAAAATGAGAATCTCAACGGCTCTGTTGAGGGCGCAATCGGTATTTGCACGGATGGACAGACGGACATCACTACGTCAACTGCGGTTGTTATAACGATCATGAAAATATATATTTTATGGTGTCCAGATTTTTTTCTAATTATTACAAATGACTGAAAAACTTATAAGTGTATACCCAATACTCACTGGTGTGGATGAAAATATACAATATAAAAGCATACACATAAACATACAATATATTGTATATTTTTTTTAATTATCCCATACATTAAAAGTCAGAATTGTGTTATCTACTGGAAGGGCTGTTGATAAAGGTAGGTGAATAAAATAATTAATAAAAATTTCAGTAAATAGTTGAAGCAGAAAGAATAGTAAGTATTTGTTGGGAAGAAGCATTTGCACAATGTGCATATATTATAATGAAATATTAAAAAATGTGTGTATCTATTCATGTAGCATGAAGCGCCAGTTATTAAAGTATGAATATTGCTCTTTCTTTATATGAGCATCTCACTTCACAAATGATGTTTACTTACGAGACACACGCATTAGCTCACATCAATTATACGGTTTAATTGTTGAGACGATAGACATCAGTATTTTAAATTTCTGTTTGTTTTGACGTTCTAGAGGAATTAAGAAACTTAGATATTAGAGGTATAACAAAAATTCGGTCCTAGCACAGCGTGAAGACCAGGATTTTATTAAAACAGTTTTTTTTTTACAATAAACCATTTTGAAACAAAAACCCCGTCTAGGCAGTCAAAACATTACCAAAACCATTCAAAAACATTTTTTTTCCATTTTTCCCCATCTGTGAACTTCTTAGAAATAATGAGAAATTCAGCTCTTATATTTATATACTCGTATAAAATTGGCTGCTTGCAACAAGTGAGCCACTAAACAATAAAAGCTAAGATTTCCACCATAAGTTCGGTAGGAGTTGTTCTGGTTCTGTTTATAAAGTAAATATTTATCATCACAAGATCAGATAGTTTTAAGTCCTAACAACTTAGAAATAAGCAACATATATGTATTATGGAAGTCATTTGTATACTTATTTTATTACAATTCTATAAATATATCATGTACATAAATAAATTTTATTCGTATTGGATGTAGTTTTTGTTACAGTAAATTATTAAATTATATTTTAAAATTTCAAAAACAGGTATAGTGGAGAGCTGCTAGAATTATTAATTGGTATTCCTCGGGATTCGATCTTATAATATAACTTGTAAGGCTTGAAAAATTGCCTTTAATATAAGAGAGTTCTGCTGTCTGAATTGAACAGCTCTTGGGATAACCGAATAGCCTCAGCATCATCACTATATAATGAATCCTTTTCGCTTTATAGAAATGGTAATGGTCACAATAATTAAAAGCAGCCTGTAGCCACATTCACCAACGCATGGTCTTGGCGGCAGAGGTGCGTCTGGAAGATTGCGTTGAAATTCATTGCATCGTGCCGGAGCATTAATAAAATTACAATTAGTTATACGATCTTAAATATTTTAAAAAATTTACCTTTAAAAACTCAGATTTCATAGTTCAAATCAAACTGTTAACCATAGGAAAGTGCGCCAGCACGAATTCTGCTAGTCTGTGAAAGGCATGTCAAACGCATCATCTTTGGGTATAAAACTGGAAAGCACTAACAGCAGCCAGCATATTCACTGCTACATCAGTCACAACGAGTAGGACCTTGTGATACTGATTACCTGTATTAAGTTTAAACACAACCTTTGATATTAAAAGCAGAATTTGGCCATATTAAACATTTGATTTGAGTTTAATTCACCGTGTGGAAATAGTAGCGATAGACTGTTGTTAACAGAAGTCGTCACAGAGGTGGCCTTGCAAGCATCAATAGTTGCAACGTTGAATAAATAGCTTTTCGTCCGTTCATCTGAATCATGCATCAATATTCCGAAAATGAAATTCATAGCCAGTCGTTGCTCTGAGTCTATAGTCTCGTATACAGAGATCCACGCATATTCATTATACCCTATAACTGCTTTGTGCTGCTGTTTGTAACTACCAAAAATATTTGACCTAGAGCAATCTTTTATTATACCGATCGACTCAGAATCACTTTCTCAAAATCACTTTCTGAGTCGATTTAGCGATGTCCGTCCGTCCGTCTGTCCGTCTTTTCGTCCGTCTGTGTGTCCATGTAAACCTTGTAATCAAACCACAGTTTGCAAATATGAATATATAAACTTTTATCGGCCGTAGGATGAACGCTATTGAAATTGGTGAAATTCGGTCCATGTTCAGACCTAGGTCCCATACAAATGACCGCTATGAAATCGACTTAAATTGCCATAAGATCCAAATGAGCATATAGATTTCGTTCGAATTGGGTTTGTGTGTGTTTATTACATCCATTTATCAGTTGTATAAAAATAAAGCCCATATGTCAATTCTTAGTCATAGGCCCCATATAGAGCTGCTTTCCGATTTTCACTTAAATCTATCAAAAAAAAAATTATTGCACAGTTTTTTCTCAAATTTGGTTTGTATTTATTTTTCAAAATTTAAGTGACTTTACCAAATGTGGTCAGGATTGGTCCATTTTTCGACCTAGTCCCCATATAAATATATTTTCCGATATAAAGTTTTTCATATCTGCAGCCAAAAAAATTAATAAAAATGCCACTCAAATATGCTTATTTTTATATCCACTTAGTTGGACCGAATAGATAGAACCTGAGCCATGGTATAGTTTATTGTATAGTCTAGACCGACTATAATATTCTTACTTGTTTTCAGCTATGGCTTTTAAATCCTCAATAATTGTATTGTACCGAAGAGGCACATACCGCTGTCGAAGTGTCGATTCACATAAAATTTTATCACTTGTATACTTCGCAAAAAAATTTTTTAACACTTGGATAACTCGCGCTCGGGGCGCAATACATTTTTAGCGCCCCCACCCATTTCGAAAACCATAATACTATATGTAAAATATACTCGCAAATTAATAAATAATAAAAAAAAAAACTAAATAAAGTCATAGGCTCAAGCAAGGCTTTAAATTTGAGACAAAACTTGTATTTGAGAAAACAAGACTAAATTTTGAAATGTAGATGATAATCTAGAATTAGTTCAAAAGATACATATTATTTATTTTACACATTTATAAAGAAATATTTTAAAAACACGCAGTTTTAAAACAATAAAAAAGTAAATATTTATTATCTCTGAGGAGATACATATATTTAATTACTAATTATATGTATAATTACTATGTATAAATTTTCCTTGCTCATCAAAGTGGATCATTTCAAATTTTTCTCTTTACATACTTAAAAATGCTAGGTCACTTAGGCGTCTTGTTCCAGCTTTGATCGTATATATGTCAAAATTTATTTAAATTTACTGAATGAGCATTCGCAGCTGGCTATTGATACTGAGATAGTCAGAAGTGTTTGAAGTGCCACTCTCAGATTTGGAAAAAAACACCTTCTCCATACGAGATTATAAAAGTAAGAAATTCTAATGGAGTTTTAGGTTCAATTTCCTCTCTACTGCGGAGCAACATTTTGGTAAAGAGTTCTATTCCATTGAAAAATTCACTTAAAATTGTATGTTAAATAAATTTTCTACGTCTAGCAGAAATCCAAATTTCAAATTAAGGTCAGTTAATCGTGTCAATCGTGTATATATTTTTTGTTGGAGATGATGAAGAACACTTTTCATAACGCAAGAAATTTCACTTTCTGCGAAAAGACCAACATCTCTAGCCAATTCTCCGGGCATTTTGCGGCGTCTTCTTACACGTATTGTTGTGTCAATATCCCATTTTTCACAAAGAGACTTCGATAGCTTCTTCACAGAGCTTGTCTCGAATTTTGGCTAGTGCAGTTGCTAATGATTCTAAAATTTATTCTAGGATCTTGCAATCTAAGCTGCAAATAATATATCCTCCTTAAGAATTAATACCAGAAATGAATTGAAGGTATGAATCTAAAAGTTAGTATATTTTGCAACAGAATTGTAGCTTCACTTCTGGTGTCACTTGTATAGTGTACTCTGCTAATTTTTCTCTGGCCCATCGACGATAACGCTAACCGCTTGTATTCTGGCGCTCCATCGTGTTTCAGATTCACGTTTGAAAGTTTTTGTTAAAGCATTTTTCAATAATTCCCAACGTAACGATGAACGTGACAAAAAGAGATGCATATTTTCAATTATTCCAAATTATGTCACAACAGTTGGATCTTGTTTAGCTGCGATAACTCCCAATAAATTCGATGAACGGCTATCACAATTTACGAATAATGCTTTCTGATTTTTTCCATTATTCTGCTGAATGCCAGATGTGTGACGTGCCATAAAATTGTATTTTCGATCGAGGCTGCATCTTTAGCATGCATTTCAATAAAACCCAAAAAAGATTTTTTGATGGAAACTTTTTTATCGATAAAATCAACATCTACATACCTTATGACTTGGGCATTTATTCTCGATGAGAATAAATCCATAATATTTATTTCTTTTGATATCGTTTTTAGTTGATTTCGAACTGTAGATGCCTGAAGATGAATGAATTCATTTTGAATCTGTTTTGGAATTTCTGTGGCATGTTTAAGATGATTTGCTAGTAGCGGATCAAACTAAGCTACAAGTCTAAGTAAAGATAATAGGTTTCTTATATTTGTACGATCTTAAAATGATAATTTTTCAATATGGACACGTAGAGGGAGATTTTGTATTATTAAATACCTCATGCAAGCTAACATTCTTTGCAATATATTTCGTCACTGTTCTTTTTCGGACTGAATGTTTGCTTCTAATGATACATCAATTCCCGTTCTACTTATTTCTGTTTCTTTCCAAGTCGTAAGTGATTCTCGGTGATTTGGACCTCTTTCATGGCTAACTAATTTATCTTTTTTCTTCCATTTATTAAAAGCAGCAGATGTTACGAAATACGATTGTGTAGCGGAATTTGATGTAATAAACAGTAAGCAACAGAAGCAGTATGCTGCATTATTTTTTGTTGAATGTAATAACTTCAGTTTCTTCCTCTTCATTATCGATCCGTCGAGAAAACCAAGATTTTGGCGTTAAACGATTAGTTGATGTTGTTGCTGCATTTAAACTGGCTTTGTTTTGAAATTTGCAAGATCCACGAATAATTATTTCTTTTCGAAGTTGGTTCGATGTTATTGGAAGATTGTTGCTAAATTTTAAATAAGTAACATCCTAGAACTCCATAACGTCCAGCAAATGTTTCTGTTGTATTTTCTGTGCTTTTTATTAGATGTGAACATGGATTTATCATTTCTGATGTACTTGGGCCACATTCTTCAGTGTCTTGTACATATTTATTGAGTTATGGTATTAGTACATACTGAATCTGGTTCTGACTATGAATCTGATTTTACATCTTCGTCCTTTTTATCTTCTGAATTTTCTTTTTGCGATTTTTTTTCCTAAGTATGATTCCAATATTACTCTAGATTTCAGAGCTTCTTTTTCTTGCTGTAGTTTTCTTTTCCCATTTTGGGAACCACTTAGTTTTTTTCCTGGCGTTGACATGGTCTAAATTAAAAATAAGTCGAGTAGATGTATTAAGTAATCTTATTTGCTTTATCACTTACCAATAATGCTTTAAACGTGAAAGGTAGTGGCACAGTGAAATATATAGTACACTGTAATTTATGTTAGCATTAAACTTGTAACATATGAACATTTAATATCTAATAACATTTCATTTTTATTCTAAGCAGAGCGCAACGATAAGGACGCAAAGCTGAAAAATACACGCACAAAATAACTTAAACGTTAATATTTCGGGTATTTCCCAAATTTGTTTTGGACTTTCAAAACCTGTTATTGTTATCTTTTTAAAATAACAAGCGTAAGCTACATTGCGTTTATAGAAATAAAACAAAATATTGTTCTGAAAGAAAGAATGTTTGTACATTGTACACTGCAAATATTTATTATAACATATTATTTTATCAGACAAATCAAGAGAAAGGAGATGCCATAAGGAAGTGCTGACAGACACAGGGCAGCAAAAAACACATGCCATTTCAATTATGAATATATTATTACAGTTTTATTTAGACTATTAGTGCTCCTTTTTTTCCCTTTTTATTTACGAATTAACATTTATCATATTACACTGGCACTAAATTTAAAATATATTTTCCAGAAATCAATTATAATAAAAATATAAATTATCCAGCAATTTTTTGTTTTGCGGACCATTTGGCGCCCCTTTATGATTAGCGCCCGGGGCATGATGCTCCCCCTTGCCGCACCTTTCGCTACGCCACTGGGATGGCTAACCCTTTTTAAAGGTATATTCGCTTCGACAAATGTTTTACACAGATCCGTATGAAATGGGTTTTTTCTTGGACTTGATATTATGTAAGAAGAGTTTGCACTTGTGGTAAGTTTGACTTCTCAGCAGCCTCTTTGTGTTTTATCATTTCAAATTGTTGCTTCACATTATCCATTTTTGTGGCCACAATAGGCAATTGCAACATTTTGCAGAATAGCATAGACAAAACTTGTTTAACCAAATCAGCTGATCGTTACTACGCTAAGTTGACAGATGTATGTTAGGAAATGGGCGACTTATATCGTTACCAGAGAGAATTAATGTGTTAACTGAAATTTGGAATTTTCTTTGTGAACAAATTTCTGAATTTATGTTTTTGTTTTCCAGCAAAATGACGAAATAAGCCTAAATAAGAAAACTCATTCAAATAAGCATTTTAACCATTTAAACACGAAATAAGCAGAATGCTTAAGCAGTAAACATTTCTAACCAAATATCAGCTCTGATCATCACATATCTACAAACAGAAATATTTTAAATTTGTACAACTCTATTTTCGA
Source organism: Cordilura impudica (assembly GCA_963682025.1). Taxonomy (NCBI): domain Eukaryota; kingdom Metazoa; phylum Arthropoda; class Insecta; order Diptera; family Scathophagidae; genus Cordilura; species Cordilura impudica. Next base: position 148,876,065 of record OY821519.1, on the reverse strand, counting down.
TTGTATCAACAGAAATTTAACTGCAGCTAATCATTTGCGATAATGTTTAAATATTTTCTTTAAAGACAACAGAATGGTAATCGAATCAACACGAAATTCGGTTATCTACTTCATCGCAATTGTGCTGGCGATAAATTTGGTAGCCACGATGAATCTGTTTTCTGTGTGTATTATTATGATAGCGAGAGTCTTAAAATTTGTGTCAGTTCATTACTTATAAGTGTGCGTATTCTAGCTAAAAATGAGAAGGATCGGAAAAGAGGGCAAGGCACCTTCCACACAAAATCAAATATCTAGATTACTCTGAAAGCAAGAGCCTTCGAATTTTATGTGAGCCCATAAGTTAAGCATGCAAAATAAATATTTATCATTAAATATCTGGATTATTACGATAGTGAGAGCCATGAAATTTCTGCTACATCAAAAATTACACCATGCGACGGTACTTTTGGGACTTGAACTTTACCATATATACATGAAAGTAGAGATCGTATATAGTAAAACTACATTCTCAGTTTTTAATTTTTGATCTGTTGTTCTTTTTAAAGGACTTAAAAATAAAATTTTCTAAAAATTTATTTCAATATTTCTACACATCAGATTATATCAATATGGGTACCATATGAAAGAGGACATTCTCCGAAAGTGAAAACAATTATTTTTGTTAATAGAATAGAATAGAATAGAATAGAATAGAATAGAATAGAATAGAATAGAATAGAATAGAATAGAATAGAATAACTTTATTGAATATATTAAACAAATAAAGTATTAAGAGGCATTGACATTTTGTCGTCAGCCTATATAATTACATATGTAATATTACAATTTGATTTTAGTTTTACATACTTATGAATTAAATTCTGTAAGCAAAAATTTTCTATATTTTAGACCATTAATTATAAACTTTGCTAGGTTTTTCCAGTTGCACCCATTAAATGTTCCGTTCAATATATTTATTATTGTATTTTCATCAATATAACTCTTCCCGGTGTAACGAATCCTGAATTCTCTTAGTATTGGACATTTACCCATGAAGTGTAATAAGTTTTCATCTTCACCAAGATTACAGAGATTACAGGTTGTAGTAGTATTATTAAATACACATTTTCTTAATGGTAACGTGTCACATCTAGCTTTCAATATAGCTGATATATCATTTATTGTAAGGTTTTCCTCAGTCAGGTATGTAAAACCCATGGCCGGTGTTAAATGCCTGTATATCCGAGTGCTACTTGCGGAAGCCTGTTGTATCATTTTATTGTGTGTACTCATCTTAATTTTCGATATAATATCTGAGCATTTTGTACGCCACTCATTCGCTGAAAGTTGCGAATCAAAACAGATATTAAACTGTTCTCCAATTTTATTTATCTCCTTTGCCCAGAAAATATTTTTTAGCAAAATAAGCTTTGACAATTTATTTGGTAGCCTTGAAGCATCATAAGTATACATAACTTTTTCCACATATATAAGATGTAGACATAATGTGTATATATGGCTCTCCTCTGTTCCTGTTTCCAAGGCCAATGCGTAATTGGGTGTGCATTCTGGCAATTTCAGTATTCTTTTAAGGAAATATCTTTGTAGTTTGTTGACTGTATCAAAAGCTGTAAATCCCCAGACTTGTGCCCCATATGCTTGTACTGCTCTGCACACTGCTTGAAATATATTCCATTTTGAGCGTAACGATATATCAGGCTTATTTAAATAATGTTGCCATGTTGCATTAATACTGCTCTTAGAAGCATTGTTTCTACTTTCAACGTGTTTTTGAAAAGACAATCCTGGAGTTAAAAATTACGCCAAGGTAGGTGAACTCCGATGTTATTTTAATTTCTTCTTGTTTGTAAAACCACTTTTCGTCCTTTGCCAACTTTCCTCCTTTTCTAAAAACCATCATTTCTGATTTATCCATATTTACTACCATATTCCATATTGTGCAATATATTTCGAGTTTATTTATCATTTCCTGCATTACCTTCTTGTCTTCTGATAAAATGACTATATCATCAGCATATAGAAGTATTCGTATGTTGAGTTCTTCAACTACCAATCCACCTTCTAGGTAATCGTGCAGATCATTTAAGTATAATGTGAATAACAACGGCGATAAAAGGCAACCTTGCTTAACACCTGACCGATTTTCAAAGTATGCTGATAACTCACATCCTGTCCAAATAGCAGAGATCGTGTTTTTATATATATCTTCTAGCAACCTTACAACCTTTGTAGATAATCCGATTTTGTTTAATTTAAATATTAATTGCTGTCTGGATATTTTGTCGAACGCAGCTCTAAAATCTACGAAGAAAGCATAAATTTTTTTCTTTTCAGCAAACTTAAGCTGGACTAATGACGCCAAATTGTATATTATTATTTTTGTTAATATTTCAGGACGAAAAATTGTAAATAATATCCTCTGAAAATTTTAACATTTCATATTCTTAAGAATTTCCAATATATTGTTCTCGAGAAAATATATGTTGAAACCTTATGTATACTTCATCACAAACTTCAATTTTGTTCCTATAATTTTATTAATTAAGCCTTAACAAAAAAAAAAAAAAAAAACACGTATTGGAAGATATAGTTTAAGGAGTTTAAGTGTCATAATAGAAAATATTTTATACCACAGAAAAGCCTCAAACTGCAAAGAAGTCGTCCGAATCTTCGTCACTAGAGGCACACTTTATAGGTAGCAACCCAGATTATTTTCCCAATAATTGGGGTAAGTTTAGCGACGAACATAGGGAACAGTTCCATCAAGACCTCGCTATTATTAAGAATTGTTTCAGGGGAAAACAGCTGTATAATGCTTGCCAAATATTGTTGGTCAGTATGTCGTGATTTGGATTCTCCACACAAGCGACAGATTAAACGTGCTCATTTTTCTCCACATTATGCTTTATAATTAATTATATTTTTTTAGAAGTTTGGATATCCCTAGAATTTTGGAATCCTTTAAAAAGGAGAGAAGATAAAATAAATGAAAACTAAGTATATTGTTTTTCTATATATGATATCTAGTTGGCATGTATATGGTTTTGTTCACGCTCAACATGTACCGTCCAGTATTATTCTAACCTTTATTACTTTATCGCTAAAAAATTTTTTTTACATATTACACTAATAATATGATATTTTGTTATGGCTTAATTGTATATATATACATGTATATATACATACATATATATATACAATTAATTGTAAATGTAATATATATACATATATGTATAAGGGTGAGAAATTATAACAAAATTTGTTCTAAAATTTTAGAAATTGACCTTTTTCAATTGATACCAATATTGACATAAACTGATGTGTAGAAATATTTCAATAAATTTTTATATGCTTAAAACTTTTAAGTTCTTTAAAAAGGACAAAAGATCAGAAAATAAAAAACTGATAACGTAGTTTTACTATATACGATCGATATTTTTGTATTTATATGGTCTTGCTCCAATAAAAAGAATTAAAATTATCGCACGGTGTTATTGGTCTAAGCAATCGAAGTAAATATGGTCGTTATCGTAGCAGCAAGTGCGATTCTTTACATTCAAAATAATTTATGTAGAATGCTACGATAATCAGGCTACTAATGTGAGTAATAGTAGTAGCAGTAAAAATATACGAGGTCAGACTAATGGGCATGATACTACCTATACAAGTGTTCAAACTGTCGGTCTCACCACCTAGAAATACGCGAATAGCAAATAAACTGAGAAATACAAAGTTTTGGGCCAATCAAGAAACGTTTAGTCATGGCGCAAAGCGACTGAAAATTTCGAGTGTGTTTATATGGGGAAAATATGACTTTTTTTTCAGATTTTACGAAAATTTCGGTCTATAGTTTAAGTTTTCCGACAAGCGGTTATATAATTCGCGATAAGTATTAAATTATTCTTTCAAAAGGTTATAAAACTTCAAAAGCGAATAAAACCTCGCCAAGAAATAGCATATGCCCCAGACCACTTTTATGCCAAAAAAAACTAGGTCATGAAATTTGATGGCATTTTTTTTTCAGCTTTCAGAAATTGATTAAAGCCATCATTTTTTTCGGTCTCTATACCTATAAGCATTCATATATGAAGTACTGTTTTATTACCACGTTGTTAACCTATTGCGCATTGAGACTGAAAATTGGAAATTTTTTTGATAAAATTTTTAAAACTCCTTTTTCAAGTTTGAAAAAATTTTCTTAAACAAAATTTAAAAATATTAATCTATCACCTTAGGGTTTTATTAAATACATGTTGGAGATTAACTGTGTCAATTTTTAAGTATATCTCTCTCCCAGAATTTTTTTGACCAGGATTTTATTTTTACGGATTTCGAGAAAAATTGGATTTTTGTGAAATATTCTGTATATGTACTCTTTCTAAATACTTTGTATCAAAAATTCATCACTTTTCTACTTTTAAATGATATATGTTATCTTTATAGCCTAGGGTTTCGGAAAAAAAATAATATGACTCCTTTAACCCTTCTGGAATTGGGGTCACATATGACCCCAAGCTAATAAAACACAATTTATTCAAAAAATTCAAATATTCTGTTAGTGCTGTCCAATTTTAAGATTCGACGCTTAAAATATAACAACCAAATGTGTAGAAGTTTCGTTCCAAAAATTTGAGATAAATCCGAAAACGTTAACCCATTATTTGCCAAGGCCAGCTTTAGATTTTAAGATATTTGTAAATAAAAATTATCGAAAACGAGTTTTTCTACTAAACTCGATGAAACCACTATTTAGAATTTAAGAAAAATAATTCGGTTAATCAAATTATCAAATTACTGATTTTGCCAAAGCAAAAGAAATTATTGGTCTATTGAAGGTAGTCAATAATACAGCAGAAAGGGGTGTTAAGCTGATGGAGGAATATGATTCACTTTTTACAAAAGACGAAGAGCAAAAACAATTTGTTTTACAAGTCGTGTACGATTATAGACGTAAGTATTCAGGCTGCATAAAAGAAAAATTAATTAAATAATATTGAAAATCTGCAAATAGAAATACAATTTACCAAAATTTAATAAATGTAATTCAAACAAATAAACATTTTATAATAAATTTGAAATTTTCGTATTTGTGGGTTTTATCAGATATTTTTAACAAAATTGGTTAAAAGTTGTTTTAATATATATTCACGAGTAATAAGCAGACAATTGCACAAGAGATATATCACAATGGATAATTTTGATCTCAGGAGCACTGAAGGGTTAAAACAAAAAATTAACCAAATTATTATTCTTAAATTATAAATAGTGGTTTCATCATATGTGACCCCAATTCCAAAAGTGTTAATGGAGTCATATTATTTTTTTTCCGAAACCCTAGGCTATAAAGATAACATATATCATTTAAAAGTAGAAAAGTGATGAATTTTTGATACAAAGTATATAGAAAGAGTACATTTACAGAATATTTCGCAAAAATCCAATTTTTCTCGAAATCCGCAAAAATAAAATCCTTGTCAAAAAAATTCTGGCAGAGGTATTTACTTAAAAATTCACACAGTTAATCTGCAACATGTATTTTATAAATCCTTAAAGTGATCGATTAATTTTTTTAAATTTTGTTTAAGAAAATTTTTTCAAACTTGAAAAAGGAGTTTTAAAAATTTTATCAAAAAATTTCCAATTTTCGGTCTCAATGCGCAATAGGTTAACAACGTGGTAATAAAACAGTACTTTATATATGAATACTTATAAGTATAGAGACAGAAAAAAAAATGATGGCTTTAACCAATTTCTGAAAGTTGAAAAAAAAATGCCATCAAATTTCATGACCTTATTTTTTTTTGGCACAGAAGTGGTCTGGGGCAGTTGCTATTTCTTGGCGAGGTTTTATTCGATTTTGAAGTTTTATAACCTTTTGAAAGAATAATTTAATACTGATCCAGAAAATTAAACTATAGAACGAAATTTTCGTAAAATCTGAAAAAAAGTCATATTTTCCCCATATAAACACACTTAAAATTTTCAATCTCTTTGCGCCACGACTAACCTTTTTTGGATTGGCCCAAAACTTTATATTTCTCAGTTTGTGTGCTATTCGCATATTTCTAGGGGGTGAGACCGACAGTTTGAACACTTTATTTCCTCTGCATATAACTAAGGACCACCTTAGTGAATATAGCCTACGAATTTGTGGAGCCCATAAACTGTTAATGTCATTTCAAAAATATTGTTGTGTGTATAAACTGTGTATTTTAAATCCAAGTCAAAAACTATCTATGAATGTAGGCTAGGGTGAAACAAAGTCCGATTCGATCTGCTAGTTTTTATATAAAATAACTATTTTTTGTGAAGATTTTCGTACATCTTTAAAGATTGATTATTATTTTTATAATTTCTGCATGGATCGCCAACTCCCCCTCCACTAACTTAATATTTTCCTGATAAGCAAAGAAATAATTTGTTTTTAAATTTACATTAATATTTTTTATCAAGGTTAAGTACTTTAACGAATAAAAGTAACGGTAGTGGTATGTAAGACTATTTTGGTAATGATGGCATAGCGGTACTTAGGCGGTAACGCGATTTAATTGATAAGAGTTATAGTTGGGCTTAGCGGTAACGATACTAAACTTTTTATGTAAAAATCTTCGTGAAGTTCTTAAACGATTTCCAAAAAGTGATAAAATTCTCCTTTACACGTTTTTTATGGCCTAGTCGGCATGGCGGGCCGACTTGATATATTTTCTTCAAAATATGTCTGAAAGTTATACCACTTGTATGTAAATATGTATGTAAATATGTGTGAACATAAGTCTGTACAATGTACATTCAGACAATTTTTTTTTGTTCTGTGTCTATCTTGTTGTTGTTGTTAACATGCGTACCGTTAGAAATAGTTTATGAGTTTACTTTTAACGTTAACACACACACACACACACACACACACTCACTCATACACTTTATTGTTTGAATAGTTTACGGTTATTTAGTTCATGTAATCAAACCTAACAAATGCAAATATCGATTTAATTTTGAGGTAATTCTTTTGTGCATTCACTTACTGGCTTTGACAAATCGAACTAGCTTCATACCAAAATGAAATTGAATTTTTAATAAATTTTTAATTCTTAAATTTATAGAAAAGACCCGTTTTAATGATTAAAAAATAAGATTAAACACAGTAATGGGAGTTTTTGGCATTAGAAATAGTTCCAATTAATACAAATGGAATATTCTCAAACCCATGTCTTAAACTTATTTATGTACATATGTAATATTTTGCCACAACAAATGATATCACTTAAGTGTAATAATGACTTCTGCACCTCTCTACACTGTTCTCATAAAGTGTATCCAATTTTTATTTTTTTCTCTTTTCTAAAATTTAGAATTCCGATTTTATCATCGGGTACTACATAAAATTTATAAAATCGATTTTTACTCAATTTCTTGATTAGTTTACAATATTATTCTGGAAAACTGGTCTTGAAATGTGATTTTTAACAATTTTTAAACAAATGTTTTATCCAGTTTTGACTGTGGATTCTCTTTGGGCTCTGTTCGATTTCAGTAATTTCAGTAATTGTGCAAACTATTTCAACATAGTGTATTGTTTGTACTGACAAACAACATTTTTGACACAATTGATAATAAAGTGGTTCTAAGCATTTAACGAATTCAGGAAAAAAAAAAAAACAACTCATTTAAAAGCAAATCATTTTGTTTCAAACAATTATGAACCTTTACAAACACAGAAAACCTTTTGCGTCTTCCGTATAATTCATTGCGATGTCTGGCCCTTTGTTTCTATTTTAATTGTGAATAATTTATTCACCATGAAATAAGTGATATAAACTTTAAACGCAAATAAAGAAATTATTATGGAATTTTTGTATGTTGGGAATTCATTCGTTTTGAATTTTTGCTTTTTATTTTAATTGCTAATTTTGTATGTACTTTCAAAACGGAATTCTGGTTGCACATTAAATTCCGTACACCTTTTAATAATTTTATGGAGTGCTGAATTGAGGAGAAAATATTTCGTATTTAAAATCTTTTCTTAAGTTTTAAAAACTTAAAAAAAAACTCCGTACATGGTTGGTTTCTGAGGTCTCAGGTGATGTTAAGTGATAATTGATAAGGTTTTTTTTTTAATAAGTTTAATAGCTGAATAAATATGATTTTAATTAAAGAAAACTGCACGGGTTTCTGTATGACAAAAAAAAAATTTATCAATTGAAATGTGTACTAATGAGTTTTTACATTTGAATCGATGCGTTAGGGACTTCTATTTATCAGACATCAACTAAGAAATGACTGTTTCCTCAATCTAATATATCTATACATATAAGAGTGTATGTATTACTATAGTTCATATTGTTTTCAAGTTCTTTATTCACGCTATAATTGCAGTCAAGTATTTTTAATAAACATTTAACTAGCAGTTCTTTTCTTTGTAAATTTTCGTATTTGCTTATGTATATAATTTTTAGACTTTTCAAAACGTCTGGCTACATGATCAACTTAATGACTTAAATTCTTTTAAATAAATAAATATGTTAAACAAATGAGTGGCACAACAAACAAATAGGTATATTTGTAGGTAATTCTCTTATGAACATAATTAGGCCTAATGGGTAACCCAGGCAACATTTCCACTTCACATAAGGTAGTTTCCATACATTTGAAACAACCTTAAAAAGCCCTAAAAGCATTCGACATTAAAAGTCATGAGAAATATTTCTGTCAGAACATTGTCATTTGAGAAATGTACGACAGCAGCTGATGCAGTTTTTTTTTTTTCTCAAAATCATGGACCGTGCTTATTTAGTTCAAAGGGCAAAATGAATTTAATTGATTACAGAGAATTTGCGTTGAATTAATATAACATTAATGTTAAGGGTGTGTATATGTATTTGTTTTAAAACTAATAATACTTATAATTCATAATTGTCCCTGCTTATTTTGAAATTCTTTAAAATGCCCTCAAATACACGATGAAGAATTCCGTTTTAAGCACATCAAACTATAGACTTTTCGGCCTTTCCAGTTATAATATAATCAACTCGTTTATTCTTAAATTTTTCAACAATAGTTGAATAATATTTAGCAAAAAACAAAGAAGAAAAATTGTCTACAGACAATCGAGATGATATACGTTTACAACTTGAGACAAAAAGCTAGGTTTATAGTTTTTTTATTTCTTGTTAACATGAAATAAGTCCATTTAAAAAAATATATATTTCAATACTTTTATAACAAATGTCAAAGGATATTGAAGCATTTATTTTCAAAAGAAAACTATTGACATCTTTTGCCCATGATTTTATGAAATAAAAAAATTATAAAATTTACAAATCAAATCAAATCAAATCATTTAAGTTAATAGTATTTTGTTTAAACATTTATAATTCGCTGGATTCAGTTCACTCAATATTTTTTACGTAATAAAAATGGCATAACTTAAATCAATGACTGAAATCTTTTTCATTCAGCGCTTATCAAGGGGCAAAAACGGTAAAAAAAAAACATTTTGCAAACTGGAATTAGATACAATACAACATTTTTGAACAACGTCAAATATATTGCATGTGCCGGGAATAACAGACGGCGCACAGTGGCTGAAAATCGTTTTTTATTGGCCAAAATTCTGTAACTTTTGAAACGATCAAAATAATTAAGTTGTTTTTTTTTAATGGATAGTTGAACTTGACTCAATTTTAATTTCATTAAAATTATTTTTTAAGGAATTCTAGGTAAAAATTTAACTTTTGATATTTTTTTAACTTTTAGTGTGATATATGTTTTTTATTATTTATTAAAAAATGTCAAATTTGGATTATAATAATATAAATTATAAACATTTATTGTAATAATGGAATTTTTTTTAATGTTTCCTTATTCCTTTTACCTGAGCTTCCTCTGATAGATCTTTTGAACTCTTGCATACATATTTCTACATGGGTACTTGGTTGTATATATTTTTGCAGTTTCTTTAGCACAATCTCCAAATTTTCTTCATTGTACGCAAGTACTTCTAGGATTATTTTAAATATACTCCTGTTATTTCTGATGTTGTTTCTGGTTCTCAAAAGAAGATAAACCAAATTTATATGCATCACTATTGTCTAATGATTTTGTCAGGACTTGGTTTATTTGGCTTGATGTTGTTTGGCATATGGTGCCGCTGGATGCAGCCTTCGTGTTAGTCAAAGCCTGACCTACTTTTCCATATATCAATGTCAGCATTACTTGGTAGCTTACTTCAATTTGCTGCCCATCTAACTAGTGTTGCAATTTCTTTTTTAATTCAAATTTTATTATCCTGCAGTATTTCGTAGAAGATGGTGTCTTATTTCTCCAAATATTCTTTTGTGTGCGTTGTACTAGTCGAAGGCTCTCAATCTTCCAAAATCTTTTTCATTCGCAATAGTACAAATAATACCATGAACATATTTGAGTCCGATATATTTTCATATACTACTTGTTTGTATTGTTATTGTTCGGAAGAACCATCACATCTACATTTACAAAAGAGAATTAACTTTGTGTTTCCATTGACATTCTTACTTACAAATATAAAAAAGGGTGGTGTATTTTGTGCGCAGATATCATTACTGGTAATAGAACAAATAAGGATAATTATAATAAGCTATAAAATACCTAAAGGACAAATTTCACACACCATTGTATGCTTTTTCAGTAATTTCATTAAAATTAAAAAAGAGTTCTACCGGCACGTCGTGGCGAGGGCAAAAGTATGTAGAGGGTTAAGGAGAACACTTTCAACTGTCCCAGGGTGATATACGTTCCTTCTTCCCTTTTCTTTCCTAGAAGTTTTATTCCACTAAATTTGAAATTTGACAGAAAGATAGTAGTTTAATAAATATTTCATACTACTCCCAATATTAAACGTTAGGGCTCTAACCACTTAAAACAACTGAAGACTACAATCCTACCAACCTTGTAAAAAGGACCACAGGCTTATTTATTTTTGCTAAAAAACAAAAAACTCACCTTTTTCTGAAAATAGAAGAATACCACGCCCACAATTAGCAATAGTTTAACAAAATTTTTTGGATACATTAGCTATAAAATGGCGTTAAAATTTTCAAAATCGGTGACAAAAAATGTGACTTTTGGCTAATGAAACCAAAATTTCAGGAAAGGCACCTAGACTAGAAAGTTGGAGGCATGTTGACAATTAAAATGTTTGCAAACTAAAATTTTTGGCTAGTAATATAAACTGGATCTATATAGGCATGCAACAAAATAATTATTCACTAATATTCCGATGCTTAAAGTTCATCTTTAAGACATGTACAAACTTATTCTAAAATCCGCTAAACCTAAAATAATTTTCCTAAATCGTGATAAAACATCACGTTTTGCAATCGGTCTGAAAAGAAATTATTAAAATTAACAATAAATGACATAAAAAAAATGCAGCTTTAGAGACTCTAGAATAAGAGTTTAACAACTCTTTAATAAACTAAAAATGTTTTCATAATTTCATTTTAATTTTATTCAGAAATAGTTGAACAAAAAACAAACATATTTGAATGTGCAGCAGCTCATAAAAAACAGTTAATTACAATTTTATGCAAATTTTTATTTTATTTTTATATATTTTAAAGCAGCAACATTAAAATAATTATACGTGTTTTGAACTCGTGTTTAAAAGCAGATTTTTTTTATATTGGCAGTTGGTACATTTCGTTGTTAAAAGTAGTTACATTACAAATTTGAATGGTTAGTTAATATGTAGTATTTTGTTTTGCATGCAAATGCTATGGTTTTCAACATTTTGGTTTGTGATTTGCTCTCGAACATAAGTATATACTCGTTGTAATCATGTAATAATTTTGTTGTTTTTTTTTTTAAATAGATCTTAACTTAACAGAGTTTTAGTTTTCTGTTCTTCAATGTTGGCAAGCAGAAGTTTGAAACTGGTATTCGTTGAAATATTAAGGTGGTTCGTAATTGAATTGTAGAGTATAGGCGAAAGATGAAGCTAAAACCCAAACTATACAGAAGACCGTTAATTTTTATGAAAACTGACAATGATGAGACTTTAATCTAGCACGGTGGCCGGACTGCGACCTATATGGATCTTTATTTACAACTAGTTCAGGTACCGTATAACGCTCATATTGAAGATGGAGAAGAACATTGTGAGTAAAGAACTCTGTTTCTACACGCAACGCACTCAAATATTAGGTGTGTCGTTGTCTCGTCATTTTCCTGACACAGTCGACACTGAGTGTCAGGAGGCAGTCAGTGTCCCGTTAGGAAGCTTTAGTCTTGTTCAAAATAACTATTTACGGAAATGGCGTTGTCAAGAGTAGTGTCTGCAATTGTAGGGTTTCCCATTTTTAATTTGTGAAATCCTTATTTTTTTTTTAAAACAATTACACTTATTACAATAAATATAAGATAACAGATTGGTTAAAAATATGGCAAGATTGGTTGTATTTTTTATTAGCTTTTTTAAATAAATAACTTAATATTAATGGAAAAATAGTATACAACCAACCAATGTGAGTGGCCTTTGAATTAGATTATTTTCCGTTTTAAATAAAAGAAAAACACATCATAATAAGTAGTCCCCTTATTAAATAATGTTGTATTTAGGATTACATATCAGTTCACAATTGAAAATAATTTGAAAAAAAAAATAAAAAAATAAATAATAATCACTTAAGACAAATTACGGTTGTTTGTAATACTCGTGTTCACATAAATGCTTATTGTGGGTTAATTTTGTGTAACAATGTCTTCGTGTTTGCACAACATGATGATTTGTCAAAAATTCACATAAATGTTTTTGTGTTATGTAAATATGAATAATTATTTAAAATTCACAATTTATTAGGTTAATTTTGTATTTTTGTAATTTTTCACTCGTTTCAGAATACCCCTTATGCCTTAAAAGATTCCGCAAGCAGTCCAGCAGCTTGGGCATCAACAGCTTTACAACCATCGAGTTACTATACCTATGATCCGACATTTGGTGCGTGCGGGTAAGTTAAAATGTAAGTTTAAAAAACAATATTTCTTGCTTAAACCAACACTTACAAAATAGTAGCAATTTGCAAGAAAACAAAAATTGACATTCAAAAACTATTATACCAAACATAAATTTATCATAACCCAAACAGAGAAAAAAAAACATTCAAAATTACTTGATTCTTTTGTTGTACCGATCGATTCAGAATTATTTTCTTAATCAACTTACTGCACCTTGCACGCAAAATAAGGAGTCGAAATTGTCGAAATTGAAGTTCAATTGCCCATGTAATTTCCCTCAGGTCCATATTATTACACATATCATGATACAATTTTTGTGGTCTGTAATTATTAAATACTAGTTGATTGTGTGGCGCCTAGGCGCCCGCTGATTTTGACTCTAACAAACAAATTTTTTTTCCATTTCAGAATTTTCCCATATTTTATATATTTAAAAAAAAATAATTTTATACCCTGTTTCCATAACACAATTCATCACAGACGAACGAAAATTTGTGTGTTATGGAAACAGGGTATTAATGTTTTTAAAATTTCTTCAAAAAAAAAAAAAAAAAAATAAATTGAAAAACAGTTGTAAAAAATACAAAACAAAAACCTCGATTTTCAAATGTCCTTTTATGTATATTTTCATAAAAGTTTGCCAGTAGCCAACCTTTGCTTTATACTTTCTGCTTCTATACATAAGGAGTTTCTAATATTATATGAATTTAAAAAAATATTTTATTTTGCTAGAAACTCGGTAATTTCAGTCTTATTAGGACAAACTATTAATATGTATCTTTTTAGTAATTTAATTTATGTTTTATAACTTTTTAAAATGCCCCAAAATAAATAAAGTTATTCAACTAAAAAAAGTTTTTAAACCTTTCGGACAAAACAAAAAAATACTACGGTTATAACGAACTTTGTCTATAACGAACTAATTTGGCCGGTCCCGCCGAGTTCGTTATAACCGAACTCCATTTTATTGTAGAAAAAATAGAATAGCATAGAAAAAAAAAACGTTTTAGAGTAAGGTCCCAAAACTTTCTTAAGAGGCGGTAAGCTCTTAAAAGTTAAAAAAAAGTCGTATTTTCATAATTCTTATTTGAAGATATGAATAATGTTGGATTATTTATTTCATATACACGTTATATATATTTGAAGAATCTTAGAAAAAAATTTCAATTAAAAATTTTAATAAAAACTCCGTGATAGCGAATCTCCGGAAGCGTTGTTGTTTTGTGGTGAACATCATAACTCGTTACCGGATCATGTGAAATAAAAAAGTCGAAATGCGTTTAAAAGGTGACATGTTTCCTGAAGTAGTGACGAAGAGTTTTTAAATTTTTTTTTGCAGCATTTTGAAGTGAAAAACGATTTTTGGTATACAATTTCGGGAATTTGTTGTTAAAAAATGGGGAAGAAAATGGAATTAAAAAAAAAACCCCTTCGTGGATACCTGATGATTTATGTGTGTAGTGTCTAAAATTTCAAAAGAATCGGTCAAGTAGATTTTGAGTTATGATGTTCACGGACTTCGAACATTTATTTGCGAGAAAATCGGTTCAAAGTTTTTAAAAACTGATTTATATACTATATACCGTATGAGGCCGGTCGCTGGAAACGCTGTATCTTCTTAAGTTTTGCTCTGATTTACTTCAAATTTTGACACAACACTCTCGACATATTGTGCATTCGGAAAGAGAAATGCAATAAAGGTTTTAAAACCTACCACCCCTTAAGGAAGTCTAAACACCAATACACTTACACAAAAGAGAAAAAATATTCCACAGTTCATCATACATGTAATCTAAAAAAAAGAGAACTACATGTTTTGAAAAGTTATCTTTAAATCCAAAAAATAAAAAATCAGAACGTATTAGTTTTACTTAAAAAAAAAAACTTATTATTCCAAATTGCCTTTAATTCTTCCATGAAAATTTCAATAAATTATTCAAATTAAAATCTTTAATTTACCTATTTACCTAATTTATGGTTGGCAAAATTTTTGGAAAGCAAATTATGCAAAAATTAATATTATGAATGAAAAAAAATTATTTACCCACCTCTCTTCTGAAATTACAATGTAATTTAATTATGCAAAGTTAGAATAATTTAAATTTTAAACTTAATATTGCACTATTTTTTCAAGTGCTTTTCAATACAGAGCTATATACGAAATCATACGTTGGACAACAACAAAATCCACATTGAAGATCTCTTTTTTCTCAAATATTTATGAAAAAGCATACTCTTTGGTACCAGAGAACCTGAGCGAAAGCACTCCTAACAATACAAAATATTTTTGTGATAAAAAACAAAACAGACAAACGGAAAAGTTTAGTTTGATAAAAGAAGTAAAAGTGTTTAACATTTCATTCATTACTTTTTTTTTCAGAATTTTTTCATTGACCAACAAAGGGAATTTAAAGAAGAATTTGAATAGATATTAGTTTTTTTTATGCATTTTTTGCGTTCAACTTATTGCATACGTAACACGAAATCTGCATACGTAGTGCTATTGTCGTTAGCAGTGCTGCTAGTTTTGACAAATTATTGTAATTTACGAACGAAAACAAAAATACTCACCAAAGAGTAGAAGTAAACAACAATTTCATTGAGTATTATGAAAGCTTTTAAACAGAGCATATCTATGTCGCATTCCTTTTGAATTTCATATATATATATTTTTTTTAATAGGTACACAGAAAATATTTGTTTAAGAGAAACCTCCATTTGACAACATTATTGCTGTCTTTTGTGCATTTTTTTTTTAAATTTTAAAAAATATCCAGTTAGTGCAGGCTGGTAAGTTTTTTAGTTTTTGGTAACATACCACTTATTAACCTTTGAAATTTCTTATCTTTTTAAGTTTTGCAATTTTTTGTTTTTTTTTTTTTGTTTTTTAAAGAAATGAATTACTTATTATTGCTTATTTGATTTAATAAACTTCAAACTTATGGATAAAAGAGATTAAATGTTCTTCACATTTTGTTTTACATTTTCAGAATGTAAGATTTAAAATTTTAAAACAACAAATTATATTTAAAATTTTACCATATTCTTCGTGAACTCAACTATTTTCCCTTTTAGTCATTCATAAACACATTCATACAAAATCTACACAAACCCATTTTAATCGGCATTGCGTTACGTCCATGGATTTCGATCAGTGTAGTACAACTAACACATGCTCATAAACACTATTACTAACTCAATTCTCTCGATGGCCACCACTGATATAGATACATATCAATAAAATTATTTAGTTGCTGTGTTAAATTTTTTTCGTTGAAATTTCATCACTAATACTATAGAAATAATCAATATTCGTAATATGAATGATATAAATAAATTTTATTATTTCCTTTTGTAATATTTTTCAAGTTTTATAAACGGTAAAATTTTCTTGACAATTTCTTGTTTTAAAAATGATAATTTTGGCGATTTAATTTCCAAAATTGTCGATTTTCAGAAGACTTTATTAGCAGCAATGGTCGGTAACAAAGAAGAGAGAAAATTGTGTGTGTGTTTGTATAAAATGAGAATTTTGTTTGTGTATTTCGCATAGCTTTGTAGGGAGTGCTATGTGTGTGTATTATTTCAGCGTTACAGAATCAGTCAGTCAGTCACAGAGTCAGGGATCAGCGTAGGTTAGGTTAGGTTGATAAGAGGAGCTATGTATACACATAGCTCATATCCGTTATGTCTGGATATACACCTAAGCCAGTAGGTCGGCTTGTTGTGCGCTCTACATCTCTACTTTCCGGTTATCTACCCCTCTTACTAACTTAGAAATTCGGTCTCATCAGCAAATTTCCTGAGTATTTTGCAGCTTATCCCCCTTAGACCCGTCAGGCCTGGTAAGATGTCGCTGGATAGATATCTGACCCTTGTTCTCGCAAATGCAGGACAGTAACAGAGGTAGTGTTCTAGGGTTTCGTCATCCTCTCCGCAAACTCTACAAACGGCTGATTCCGCCCGTCCTATACGGTATAGGTGAGCCCTCAGCACAGAGTGCCCAGTGAGGATGCCAATTACCCTACTAAGTTCTACCCTATTCAGATTCAGGATCTCCCTTGTTCTTGTTGCGTTGGGAGAACCCCATAATATCCTTGTAACCTTACCCACGTCATTCTCTTCCCAAATTGATACATGTGAACTGGTCGCCCAGTCTGCCAGTTCCAATTTGAGAGACTTGAAAGGTATTGGGTTTTCCAAATTTACTCTTTCCAGGATAGATCCCTTCCTGGCCAGTTTGTCAGCAATCTCATTTCCCATTATACCACTGTGTCCTGGGATCCAAACGATTTCAAGGCTGGCTCTTCTGGAGAAGTTTGAAATCTCCTCCTTACACTCGAGGATAGTCCTTGATCTAGTTTTGTCTGCGGTTATCGCTCTGATAGCCGCTAGACTGTCCGTAAATATTTTCACGTCTCCGGGACTTGGGGAATCCCGTGCGTTAATATACCTAATACATTCCTTTATCGCCACCAATTCAGCCTGAAAGACGGAGTTGTGGTCCGGAACACGGAGGTATACCCCTGTTGAACGGTCCTCATCGTAGAAACCTATCCCAGTCTTACCATGCAGACTAGAGGCGTCCGTATAGTAATGTGACCCTGGAAGGTTCTGTAGAAAATTCCCGTTCATCCAACTTTCCCTGTCTGGTATCCGTATACTGCAGGGTATATCTGTTGACACTTCCGCGATTCTATCACAGCTAATATTCACTGTGTTGAGTCCCGGAATTTGGTCTAAAATAGTCTGGTGTCTGGTCATGTGGTCGGTGATATATTCCAATGTTACCCTTAGTCGTAACATGGCCAGAGCTGCCTCATATTTAATTCTAATCTCGATTGGGTGTATAGATAGAATATTCTCTAAAGCCCTCGTAGATGTAGTCCTTATTGCACCACTGATTCCTATGCAACAGAGACGCTGTATCTTTTGGAGTGGTTTAATGTAACATTTCCTGTTCATTGATGTCCATATGACTATGGATGCGTAGGTTAGAATAGGTCTAACGACGCTTGTGTACAGCCAATATGTCATCTTCGGGTTTAAACCCCATTTTGAGCTTATAGCCCTTCTGCAGATGGCCCATACACGATGACCCTTCGCGACCCTGCTCTCGATGTGGTTCTTTCAAGTAAGTATTTTATCGAGAATCACCCCAAGTTATTTCACCGTCTGTGTGATTCTAATCGTTTTGCCCTGGAAGCGAGGTTCATCAAAGTCGATTATTTTCGTCTTCCTTGTAAAGAGGCATATTTGAGTTTTCTCTGGGTTCACATTCAAACCCCTCGGTTGTGCCCAGTCATATGCTATTTCGAGTGCATTCGATGCCCTCCTACATAAATCTCTAGGATCTTTCCCCCTTAACAGTATCGCTACGTCGTCTGCGTAGCAGATAGGTTGGAAACCCTTATTGGCTAGAATCCTTAGCAGACTGTATATAGTGGTCACCCAGAGAAGGGGGGATAAAACCCCCCCTCACAACAAACCTTGTTTCTTATTTTAATGCAACCAACCTCGCAACTTATCCATCTATTCCCTAGCATGTGACTGATCCAGGCTTTGATATCCCGGTCGATGTCGAATCGTTCTAGGGAGTGGAGTAGCGTATTTGTTGATACATTGTTAAAAGCTCCTTCTATATAAATGAATATGGCTAGAGTGAAGATTTTTAGATCGAAAGGTCTTTCTATGTGGTGAACTACTTCATGAAGCGCAGTTTCTACTGAGCGTCCCTTTAAATAAGCGTGTTGTTTGAACTTCAACAGCTCATTTGGGATTTGAGATTTAATCATGCTATCGACTATTCGCTCCATGGTTTTCAGTAGGAAGGATGTAAGACTTATCGGTCGATAGGCCTTAGGGTTCGCGTAGCTTTCCTTTCCCGGCTTTGGTATGAAGACCACTTTAGCCTCCTGCCATGCTCTGGGATTATACGAAAGTTTCAGGCAAGCAGAGAATATGCTGGCCAGACTACTGCCAATTAAGTCGCCGCTCTTTTGTAATAGAGCAGGAAAGATTTCATCTGGGCCTGCTGCCTTAAAGGGGCAAAGCTTTGTATTGCCTTAATTACCATATTTTCAGTTATTTTATCATTTCTTTCCTCTCGATTTTGTTCCTCATTTGGCCCTTCATATTGTTCCCCATCGTGTCCGCATTGGTACCAATTTCTGGGTTCCTATTTGGCCCAAGCTCTTCGGTAAGAAAGTGAGTTTCCATCAATATTCTTAAGGACTTTTCCATTGATTCCGCCCGAATCCCGTCCTTATCGACTAGAGTTTCAGGCTGTGAATGGGTTTTCGATAAGAATTTCTTGATTTTCGAGATGTCATTAACGCTATCAACCTGTTCACAGAAAAGTTTCCAGGAGTTGCGTTTGGCTACTCGAATCTTTTTGTTGTATTCCCTGAGTTTGTCATGATGGTCATCCCAGTATACTACATGTTTTTTACGACGAGCCCTATTAACTAATCTTCGGACGTCCTTCCCAAGATTTATCAACTCCCCTGTCAGCCAGGGTTTCTCTCGGGGAGATCTCCTTTCCCGGAGTGGACAACATTCCTTGAAAGACTCAATTAGGCTCTTCGTTAATCTATCTACTTCCCCGTCAACTTCTTCAACATTCCTTAGGACTGTGGGAGGAGAAGTTAGACGGGCTATTAGATTTCTTCTAAATTTTGGCCAATCCGTTTTAGCCTTATTCCTGAACTTAAGGGGTTCAGTCGGTGGTTGTATCAGATTAAATAAGATGTATCGATGATCCAAGATGGAATGCTCGCTAGAGACATGCCAATCTTGGATATCATCCACTAGATTTTTTGAACAAATTGAAATATCTAAAACCTATTCCCTTAATCTGTTAACAAAGGTTGCCGTGTTCCCAGTATTAAGGGTGAAAAGGTTATTTTCATTAAGGAATTCAAGTAAAGCGTCCCCCCTTTGGTTACAGTTCGAACTACCCCATGTTATATGGTAAGAATTCGCATCGCACCCTATGAGAATTTCCTTACCTGTTGTTCTAGCTGTCCTTACCATCTCTTCCAGTTCCGACGTCGGTGGAGATGTCGGCGAGTCCGAAGGAAGATAAACCGATGCCAAGAGCATCGGTTGGCTTCCGTGTTGCAGGACGGTGGCATCTGTGGTGGACAAGTCTGGAGAAAAGAGATAATTTAGGTTTTTGTGACAAATAATACAAGTTCTCGGTCGAATTCCTGTATGAGCATAAAAAATTTAGTAATTAGGATCATTGAGTCCAGTAACCTTGTCATTTACCGTCCAAGGTTCCTGTATTAGTATGATATGTAACTTACCTTTTTGTAGTTTTTCCATCAGAGTTAAAGTAGCCGTTTTGCTCCGATGGAGGTTAAGGGATCAGCGTAAATATATTTAAAAATAGTCCAAACACCTGTTGTAGTTACATTACCCATATAATGCATACTCTCATTATTTGCTCAAATTTATCTAAAAGCTTACATACATATGTATCTTTTCAGCTCACTTATATTTGGGTTTTGCTTTTTTTTAAGTCTACTAATGACCTCAAAGTATGTTGGGACATAAGACCATTTACCAAAATTTGTGACATAAGCTCTAAAACGGCTATAATTTTCTTACTTGTTAATAAGGCAGACCCACAAAATTTTATACTAGTTCAAACTCTGGGACCAAGGCATAGTTTTTATAAAGGTGTTTGATCCAGAAATTGAATATTTACTCAGAATTTGTTCCTCACATCGGCATTGCAAGATATCTTAACCTCAAAATGTAGCACGCGCCACGCACGACACACCATTGAAACAAAGTCAAAATTTCCATATTAAATATAGTATTAATTGCGCTATGCCTGAAACATGACGTCAAGTCTAACAAACAATTTAAAAAAATTTCGCTTCAGATCAAAATCTCTAATATATGTAGAAAGTACAATATGTAGAACGTACAAACCATACATCAGATATGGCAGCTGTTACGAAACTGAGAATAGTGGATATTAGTAGTATAAATGCATAAATGTTCAAAATTCAAAAACGGTTGTTTGTTTCTCTAAGATTAGTACGAAGTAAAAGCTGTATGGAATGAAAACTAACTCTTAAACACACTGCTCATAGGTCTGACTAACTTAAGGTGAGTGTGTTAAAACTCATGCCCAACAAGTGCAAGTACGAGTGTATGTGAGATAGACAGAGGTTAAAAAAATTTCATACAGAAACAATCTATTCAATTATAACATAGCAATTATCACAATGTTCAATAAAATCACTGATGAAGGCTGAAATGCCAGAAACCGGTCTGATTAAAAATACAATTTTATAAATATATTATTTCTTCTGCATATTAATTACAGTATTAGTTGAAATATGTCTGAAAATGATGTCAAATCTAACAAACTGTCAAATAATATATTTTGGTCCGATCATGAGTTGGCCTCTAGACAAGTCCAAAGGATATTTGCTTTTAAGTTTTTGCGGCCATAACTAATGCCTGGATCTCTTTGCATGATTCCAAAATATCTTTTGACCGCCATATTTGTACAATTTGCTTTCGACACTTATTAGGTATGTGCTCATATTAGTATGCAATAAGAATATGATTATGTAATTATAAGGACTGAACGAAGATTTTGTTCATTCCTACAATTTTAGCTGACTTATAAAGTACGAGCTGCTAATATTAATATTCGTGTTTATTCATGTTTTTATTTAAAAACGATATTGGACAAACTATGAGTTTGGTATAATTGTTTAAATAAAGGAGCTAAATATAAATAGATTTTAAAATAAGGCATGTGGGGTCAAAAGAAGTAGTTTCAATAATTTTCAAGCTGTTCAGCTCTATTGTAGGTATCGGTATATATCAATACGATAATGCATCACAACCTACAACTCAACTCACATGTATTCTTACGCTCTTGCTTTTAGTCATCACTGAAACAGCGACGAAGGAACACTTACAGCGGATGTGAATTAAAAATGTTTACCGAAGTCCGGTGGTTAAGCCGTGGTTATTGCTTTAATAGGCTTTTTGATCTAAACGAAGACATGACAGAGTTTTTAGAAAGTGAAAACGTTGAAGAATCTTAAATATTAAAAGAATTTTTGAAAATAAAAGTCAGTCCGTCTGGCCGTTCTATCCGGCCGATTTCCTTAATTTTTTTTTTTTAAATGAAAGGTATTCAGACAAAGATATGTCATCAACCATTGGAATTTACTCAACTCCCACCTTACTCCAGTTATACTTTTTCCAAGATTTTTTCAATATTTTCCTTCACTCAAACCTCTATAACTAGAATTCTAATTAACGTAGGCTGTTGACGTAAGTCTAAGAACACTCAAGCTCTTTCTTTTGAGCTATTAGCTGCTTAAATTCGTTGGGTTTGAGGAAAGTAATGTGTGGACAATCAACTTTACTTTTAATGTACGTTAAATTCTCTTGGCATATTTTGGTATTACTGTACGTTAACTTCTCCGGGCAAATTCCGATATTGTTTTACTGTACGTTAACTTCTCCCGAACATTTAGTTATATTTGTAATTAGTTATATTTGTAATTTTGATGACAGGTTTAAAGATCTTCAAAATATATGTAAAACCATAACTCAAACACTTCGAGAATCCATTTTCATGTGAAGTTACCAACTACAATTATCAAGTACAAGTAGAACTGATAATACATACTTCGAAGTGATGTGCAAGCACCAAGCAGAACGGAAATTATAGATTTTTGGAAAAATTTAGATCCCGCCATATATTCTGAACTAAAAACAATTTCACTAACAGTGTTATCGTTTTTCCCAATAACCTACCTTTGTGAAAAAATATTTTCAGAGTTAAAATTTATTTGTTCTAAATATTGAAAAATCTATAATATAAGATCTATAAAAATCTTTAATCTTATATATTAAAAGAATTTATGAATAAACTTTGCATTCAAGTTTTTTTTCAATATTTTTCTTCTCTCAAACCTCTATAACTAGAGTTCTAATTAACGTAGGCTGTTCACATAGGTCTAAGAACACTCAGTGGATCAAGCTCCTTCTTTTGAGCTATTAACTGCTTCGTTGGGTTTGAGGAAAGTTATGCGTGGAGAATCAACTTTACTTTTACTGTACGTTAACTTCTCTTGTTAACTTCTCTTGGCAAATTTTGGTATTATATTATAAAAATTAATATAATATAATATAATGCTGCGGAGCAGCAGGGGTCCTCTAGTAGAATTATTAGAAAAACCCATTTATTTAATATACAATTTGAAATGTTTTTTTTTTAAATTCGAGTCCGATCGAATGCATTTTTTTTCTTCCAAAAATTTGATTTTTTTTAACATATTGTTCCGAACTATAAATAAAGTAAGTAAGAAAATTATAGTCGGTCTAGACCGACTATATGATACCCTATACCATGCGTTTAGGGACCCTATCTCTTAGGCCAAACTAACTGGGCATAGAAAATAAGATAAACCAAATTTGAGTGGGATTTTTATTAATTTTTTGGCTGTTGATATGAAAAAGTTCATATCGGAAGATATATCTATATGGGCACTAGGCCTAAAATTGTACCGATCCTGATAATGTTTGGTTAAGTCTCTTGTATTTTGCAAAAATATATACAAACAAACTTTGAGAGGAATCAGTGCAATATTTTTGTTTTTTGATAGATTTAAGTGAAGATCGGGATGCAGCTCTATATGGAGCCTATGACTAAGAGTTGTCCCATAGTTGTTTCATAGGGGTCATTTGTATGGGGGCGAGGTCTGAACATGGACCGTTTCTCACCAATTTCAATAGCGTTTATCCTACGGCTGATGGAAGCTTATATACCAAATTTCATCAAAATATATTCTTATTTGCGACCTGCACTTTGATTACAAGGTTTACATGGACACACAGACGGACGGACGGACATCGTTAAATCGAATCAGATAGTGATTCTGATAGTGATTCTGATTCGATCGGTATAATAAAAGATGGGTCTAAGTGAAATATTTTTGGTAGTTACAAACAGTAGCAGAAAGTCATTATACCCAAACCACATAGTGGTATAGGGTATAAAAACTTTTATAGTTGGCTTAGAAATAAATTTTATAAATTATTTTTTAGATGTCAAATATAAAATAATAAAACGTTGTTCTTTTAAGAAATTCAAAGAAAGTAGTTGTTTCTTTTATTTATTTATCTTACGTTACAATATTAAATATATTTTTTAATATGTAAATACAATGAAATCATTAATATTGATTGATAAAATCTACAACTTTTAGTTTTTTGAACAGTGAAAAAAAGCCTGATGTCTATATGAATTTATTTTTTTTTTCATACTCTGCTATTAACCCATTGAACATTTCTTACAGTGCAATTCTCATTTTCTCACCAACACAACTTGTGATCATGAAATAATGCTTCAAAAACTAAAAAGTTATGGTGTTCAAGGTCGTGGAAACAAATTTGGCACTGTTGGCACTGTTGAATATGGTGTGTCGCAGGGAAGTGGACTTGATTCTTTATTGTTTTCAATTCACTTAAACGACTTAAAAAATTTGAACCTGAATGATATATTTTTGTTTTACCCTTACAAGTATGATCCGGTTCTAAAAACACACATTGAGAGTGATGAATCTCTATTATTCGAATTTGCTCGCTTAAATGGCTTATTACTGTATTCTGATAAAACTAAATTAACTCGTTGTAGGCCACATTCAGCAGGTAACTTTTCTGTTAATTTTGATTGTATATCTATTTATGAAACTCATTTGGTGAAATATTTATGAATCACATACCAAAGCCACTTATCCTGGGATAATCCGATTCAAAGTGCACTTTACTTTTTTGTATTATCTTGAGAACTGAAACATTGTGTAAAAATTTCAATAAATTTCGACGTTGTTAAGAATGCCCCTAGCTTGTTGAAATTTGCGCATTCGTGTAAATTCACAAATAGCGTTAAAAGAATCTTTTCCAACACTATTCTTCTATATATTTTTGCAGTAATATCCATTACCATAATGTCGGTATTTTTTTTAATCTATAGGAATGTTCGTTGATGTTAGGAGGGGTTAAAAAATTAAAAAAATCTCTAAATTCTAAAATTTAGTCGAAGGCGCATAAGTATAATTTTCTGGTCGCCTTATATCGGTACCTTGATTTTTTTAAATAAATAAAGTCGAAAAATAATATTTGCAATAAAAAACAACGGACTGAAAACAAATAATAAAATTATTAAAATTTTCAGCCAACAAATTTCAAGAAATAAATTTTTTAATACATTGTGTGGGAAATTATTTATTATTATTACTTATTTCTTTACATAAGTTCGTAAGATTACTTTATGTAGAGTACTATATTAACGTACATCCCTTTCAAAAAGATATTTAAAATGTTCTTATGTAAAATGAATTGTTTCTTTTGACAAACTTTTATGAAAATATTTTTTTTATTTATTTAATTAATTTAATTAATTACTTATTTGAAGAATGCAGTACAATAAGAAATATATCTTATTAATATTACAGTACTGGGGAGATAAAGTTAAGACAGAAGGTGTTATTTAATTTAACATAAAATAAAAAACATTATATTATATGGCATAATTAAAGAATAATTTTAATAAGTTAAGTTTTTAAAAAAATAATTTTGTTCAAAATTGATAGATACTTACACATAGATATTTATTTTAATTAAAAAAAAAAAAATTTTTTTTTTAAGAGAAAGAAAAAAATTTAAGTGCAACACAAAACATTAAGTTAATCAAAGTGGCGAAATATTGCTGTTTTAAAGAGCTTAGCACTGCTAATGGTTTGTATACTATGAGGTAGTTGGTTCCAAAGTTTTATAGTTTCCACATAAAAATATCTTTCAGATAATTGTTTTTGATGCCGAATTGAGTTTATTTTATTCCCTCTATTAGATCGGGAAAATTGTAGCCTTTTGTAAAGATAATCTGGTTGCTTTGGAAATAGATCGCATCCGTATAAAAGTGTCGGCAGTAGATAGGTTGTGGCAAGGTGCATGCGAATTGCGAATATTTAATCGTGTAAAATATTGAGGCATTCGCAGAGTCCTTAGCATACCATGCGTTTTACCACATTTACACGATCAGACCAGTTATGTTTTTTGTTAAAAATTATCCCGAGGTTCTTGGCAGTTTCAGTAACCTCAATAATTGAGTTATCTAAAAGTAATGGTGGCAGGGTGGTCGGTAGAATGTTAGAGTTTCCAATAATCATTGCTTATGACTATTTCGCGTTTAAACAAAGCCCATTAGAGACTTTTTTAAGATCTTCATTAATTTTTCTCATGCAGTTTAGGGCATCCGATTGCATACAACTGCTGTGAAGCTGCACATCATCTGCATACATTTGAATTTATTTTACAAGTGTCTAGTTGAGAAGGTAAGTCATTGGAGTAAATGGAATACAAAGGTGGACCAAGAATTGAACTTTGAGGTACACCACGCTTAATTTGTTTGACGTCCCAATGCCATTGTAAACAGATTGACTTCTACCATTAAGGTACATATGTGCCAATAAGCTTTGTAGCAGTAGGTGAAAAATTGCACATATTTTTAAGCTTAAAGCAAAGTGTTGAGTGCTCCATTGTGTCGAAAACTTTAGAATGATCCGGAAGAACCAAAAATGACATCATCTTGTTATCTAATTTAGTTCTTATCTCCTCTGAGACATCAACAAGAGCAGAGATACAACTGTGTTTTGGCTTAAAAGCTGATTGGTTGTCAGTTAGAAGTTTGTTTTTGTTTGTTTGGTAAAAAGTTAAATTCATATACATTTGCTGAAAACAACTAAATGAGAATTCAAGCAAAGAGTTATACTATTTAAGCCTCCTCCAATATAACAAACTAAAATATAAAACAACTTTGAAACAAATATATTTGTCGTTGAGTACAAATTGCGTACTACAATATATTTACTAAATTGTTTGTTTTTGTCTTGAAAAAACAAGAAAAACAATTTGTTTTTGCTAAACTTACATTTAGCGTTAATGGCGCTTTATAATTATTTTTTTTTTTATAAAAATAAAAAATCTTTATCAATTTAATGATTGAATTTAATGATTGAATGCAAATGTATATGAATTCAACTTTTTACAAACAAACTATCTACTGCTTTTGGTTACTGATGAGGGTTGGTGACTCTTCCCGAAACAGCTGTATAACCTGTCATGCAGAATATAGATCAATTTTTGAAACAAATGTGCTAATGCTTTTGCTTTATTTAAAGTAAAAACATTTGATCTTGAGCCTGAACAATTTAAAACTCTATCATTAAATTGATAAAGATAGAAAATAAGATTTTTTATTTTTATAAAAAATAATAAAATTAAATTTACAAATCTTTATAAAAAAGCTATTAATTTGGTAATATCAGATATTTGTGATATATGGTGTAAAGCAAGAGTGCCTATGTCAGAAAATCGAAGTATTAGTCGAAAGTTTTAGGCATTAGTAAAAAAATTTCGCAATTTGTGCAAACACAAGAAAAAAGATCGGCACAAATTTTCAAAGAAAACTTATTTACTGAACAAGTTGATAAACTTTTGACACATCACATTAAGATGATATAAATTTAATAAAAATAAATAATACTTCCGAGAGGAAGTATTATATGGGAACTACTGACAAAAAAACTAGCCAGGAAAGAGAAAGGACAACAAATAAACGCTCGAAATAATGATAGAGAAAAGATTGAAGAAAGCGCAAAACAAAAGAAACTATAACTAATGCGACATTATCATCTGAAGAATCTGACGTAAGCGACGACAGTTTTGAACCAAACATTCCTTCCACATCAAAACTGCTCTCAGTAAGTCTCGTCCTATTTTAGTTTCTCCATATATGGCAGCAGCTTTGGACAGAAAAAATATAAGTGCTCGAAAAGCAACTTATTTGCTTTCTACAGCAAGAAAAAATTCGGTAATGAAGAAGGATCTGTATTGTCACAGCAGAAGCAGCATTCGAAGGGCAAGTATAAACGCTCGATCAACCCACACATTTAAAACCAAGCAAACATTTTCACCGGAAGGTCTAGTGGTTAGTTTTGATAGAAAACTGCTTGATGGTATTATTGGAGGCGCAAGAAAAGAAGACAGAATTGCAATTTTGGTAACAGGAGCCGATTTAGAAAAGCTTCTAGCGATACCTAAAGTTGAAAATGGCACTGCCAAAAAAGTTGCTGAAGTTGTCGAAAATACTATTAATGAGTGGAATCTTCCACACGGAGTAAGCGGAATGTTTTTCGATACTACTGCTGCCAACATAGAATATTTACTTGGAGTTTGTGATATTTTGAAAAAGAAAAACTAAACCAACAGCTTTTGTGGCTTTCATGTAGACATCATGTACCAGAAGTTGTTTGTAGAGATATATTTAAGGCATTATTTGGGCCAACAACTGATCCAACGTCGATATTATTAAAAAGTTTCGCGACAGCTGGCCAAACATGAAACATATGGAATACTACAGCTTAGATAAGGAATGAATCAATCAACTTATAAATGGATTATTCAATGCTTTGGTGGGGTTTCTCCATGTAGTGATGATTCCAAGTTTTATCAAATGTTGTTTTTGAAAAAGGAACTGCAGCAATATATAGGCATTTGCGAGACCTCACTGAAAAGGTGATTGTATTCGGACTCTTATCAGACATAGTGTCATTTGAAACCAAACGGTAAATAGTAAAACTACTTAAGGAATCATCTCAGGAAGAAATAAAAAGATCAACCATGGTCCAGCATTCGATATTTTTTTCCAATTCTCAAATTGGATTCTCCCTTTCTGGATATATAGTTATGTAGAAGAATGGAATGAAAATCTTTTATTTCAAACTGCAAAAAACTAAAAAAAAAATAAATAAAACAAGTCGTAGTTATGGGAAATCAACAATATTGAGCAATATCTAAGAGTTATATTTCTATATTTTGTACAAAAACAATTTTTATTTTAAGAGTTTATTTTTCTATAATTATATTTCTCTGAATGAATGAATATACTAAAAACAAATTGACAAACAAAATTAATTATTCAATGAAATATTGTTTTAACGGAAGAAATTCGAATAGGTTTAAATTTACAAAGTTTAAACATATTAGAACTTAAAATCATAACTAATAATAATAATTGAGTTTAAAGTGAAAATAAGTAATAATAATGTTAAAAAGAAAATAGTTAATTATTAATAATATAAATTAAACTAAATAAAATAAATAACTAGAAAGAAGAGAAAAGGAGTTATTAGGGATAAGTAAAGGGTGATTTTTTAGCTATTATCTTTTTGGCAACACTGGTTTAAACAGCTGACGCACGCTTCGTGTTTTGTTTCATTGTCAAACATCTTCAGTTTGGTCTATAATTTAACCATGAATCGTCTTACAAACGAACAACGCTTGCAAGTTATTGAATTTTATTATCAAAATGCGTGCTCTGTTAAGAAAGTTCATCACGCGCTTCTTCCATTTTATGGTCAGTTTAATCCACCCACTGAAGCGGCTATTCGGGATATTGTGACTAAATTTCGCACCAAATTTACATTTTTGGACATTAAACCACCAACACGCTTACGTAGAGTGCGAACTGAAGAAAATATCGCAGCTGTATCGGCCAGTGTTAATGATGACCATCAATTATTGATTCGTCGCCGTTCGCAGCAATTGGGCCTCTGTTACTCAACAACGTGGAAAATTTTGCGGAAGGATTTAGGTGTGAAGCCTAAAGCATCATTGGACTGTATTTCTTCAAAGATGATGCGAATCGTAACGTAACTGTGAATGGTGAGCGCTACCGAGAGATGATATCCAACTTTTTTTTTGCCCAAAATGCAAGAGCTTGACTTGCACGACATGTGGATTCAAGACGGTGCCACATGCCACACAGCACGCGCAAAAATGGACTTATTGAAAGGCGAGTTCGGTGAACATTTTATTTCAAGTTCGGGACCGGTCAATTGGCCGCCTAGATCGTGCGATTTAACGCCTTTAGACTATTTTTTGTGGGGCCATGTTAAAGCTCATGTCTATACAGACAATCCCGCTTCAATTGACGCATTGGGAGACAACATTGAAGCATTTATTCGTGAGATACCGGCCGAAATGTGGGAAAGAGTATGCCAAAATTGGATTAAGCGGATGGACCATTTCAGGCGCAGTCACGGTCAACACTTGCATGAAATAATCTTCAAACATTAAATTATATGGACCGTACTAACGATTCAAATAAAGATTTCATGCATTTTTCTGAATTTTATGTGTTTTTTTTTTTTGGAGAACTTTCCTATAGCTCTTAAAAAATCACCCTTTACAATAATATATAACTTAAGGTGATTTAAAATTAAATTGCTGTCATCTGAATTTATACAATAATAATGATTTTTATTTAATATACGTTCCATATTGCAAACAATTCAAACAAATGCATAAATTGAATATAAATTATTTTTTTGTTTAATTTGCATTTTTTCGTATGCAAATAATTATCAAAATCGATTTATGTAAATTCTTTTAACACTTTCCCATACTCAGACACGCACACACATACACACACTGGTAAATGCATGTGCATGAGAAAACAACAAACCAGATCAAAAAATTAAAATACAGTCTAGCAATTTCAAATATAAAAAAAAAATTATTGTAAAATCCCAGTAAAACAGAATTTATAAAAGGGAATTTAACAATATTATTAAAAATACTCGTACAAATACAAACAAACATACGAGCACCATGGACATACTCGTCTACAGCAATTTATACACTATATGCCAATAACCTTGTTTCAAAACGGATAAAAAAAAATTGAGATTTTATTGTTGGCGGTGTTGTAGGGGTTGATGGTCATGGGGTCATCATCATCATCATCGTCAACATCATGATTGGAGTATTGGCCAACAATTGAAAAGTTTAATGAATATAAACTTCCCCTTAAACTTTACCTTGAGGCAAAGTGAAGCATTTATATAGTTCAAAACAGGCTATTTTATTTTTATTCTTTTTTTTTTTTTGTCGCAAGACAAAACTAAGAGATAGAAATTAAAGATAACCATGATGACCATGATTTCTATAGAGAAAAGTTTGATTTATAAATTAAATAGTAAAGTGAATTTTTAATTGAATTAAATTATAAAACATTTTCTTAACAATAAAAGCAAAAGATGGCAAGAGGAAAACTTAACCAAAGTCACCACTTGCGAGTTAAAAGTTGGCGCAAACGTAAAAAAAAAGTAAGTCAAACTTGTAAAATAAAAGTCTGTTTTGAAAAGAACAAATATAAGAGGGGAAAACGAAAAAGTTTATGAACTTTGTCGCCTGGCTTGCGATACTTACAGTATGACATATTTGTTTCCTCTAACCGTCGTCTGACATTTAACTTCCCTATTAAGGATAACTCTATTTATTTTTCAGTTAGCAGCCCACGACCATGTATCACTATAGGCTACGAGGTAATATTTTAATAAGACATTTGTAAAAGCTGCACACATATTAACAACTACATATTTATTAACAACTTATGTCTGATTACTTTCCAATCAGATTTTCATAATTTTTCGATTTGAAAAATATTTGTTAATCTGAAAATAATTGTCTGTTTTTCTATCGAACACAGCTTAAAATCCGAAATATTTTTTATTGGAAATTTCCATGGATTCGAGAAAAATGAAAATATCATAAAAATGGATTTGCAGTTATGAAAACAATTGAACAACGTTTGGTTTTTTAGTACATAATATTTGTTCAGTTATATTCCGGCCCATTGTACGTAGGTAGCCCTAATGGCAAATGCTTTTTGCTATTGTTGAAAACAGTTTAAAATGCTTAAAACTGGCCACTTTTGCTTTCTGACTTTTCACTTCAATTGGAGAAACAAAAAACACAACAGCCCCCATCTCAAAAAACATTTTGTTTGAAAAATTTTGTGATGTCTGGCAAAGTTTCTTTGTTACTTTTGTACTCTTGTACATTGGCAGGCTACAACCACTTAAAATGTTCATCTCATAGTCGTATATGTATGTATAAATGTGTGTATTGGTATGAGTATGTATGTTGTATTTATATATACATAACTTGTTTTGTAGCAAACAAAATCTATGGTCTCCTTTATTCGTATCGCATATCAGAAGAAAGTGTTTTGCTGTTGCTGTTGATGTTGATGCCTTTTGCCACACATAGACACAGACAAACACATGCACGCACACACTTTAGTATTCAGCAGCTGGAATTATCTCACGTCGTTGTAAGAGGTTTTTTATTGCACCAAGTTCAAAAGTTCGGAATTTTGCCAACAATTTAAGAAGTTGTTTATATTGTAATAAAACCAAAAACAAAAACCAAAAAATAAATCTAGATTGTATTCTATAATAAAAAAGAAGTTAACGTACTGTGTACACATTAAAAGTCTTGTATTTAGTGGCATTTATGAGGACAGATTTTTCAATTGTTTATTATACAAAAAGCACACTAAAGTTGAAGTAAGACGAGGAAGTCAATAAATTTGAATTCTAAAATCTTAAAATTCTTTAATAAACTTAAGTACTAATTAATAACTATTAACTAAATAGAAACACAATGATTTTTCCTTATTATTTTTAAGTTTTTAATTCTAATTTCTAGTTTTGATCCAGTTGTATTTAAAATTATTTGACAAAGTTGAATATTGTTTTGGCAAGGGAGGGTTAATGCTAACTTTCCTTTTTGGGAAAGAACTCATGCCAGAAAATGATTTTAATTCTTGCCGAAACTCTCGGTACTAGTTAGTTCTTATTGCAATTACTTTGAATTATTTGTAGCTAAATATTTAGTATTTATAGTTTCTGAAGTCTTTGAACATAAATTCTCAGATAATTTACAATCGATATAATAACTAGATCGCAGATTACAATTATCGTGTTCAATATTATTTGATAGAGCAGAAAAAAGCTTATATTTTTTTTAAATCATAAGTATTCTTTGAATATTATTGTCACACTCTTTTTGACATTAAGCCATCGTTGAGATTGAATAAATCGTACCTATTTATTTATTTTTTAATATCTGTAGAAAAACATGAGTCTTAAAGTAGTAGAAGTGCCAACAATTTACATTATTTTGAAGTATAAAAGCTAAACAAAAAGAAAAGAAAAAAAAATGCTGTAAGATAATTTTAAACATATGTTAAAAATATTGTGATAGATAGAGGAATAAAATGTAACAGTTATGAAACAATGGAAAGTTTTTTACATAACAATACAAAAAAAAATTCATTATTGAGTTCAATTTTGAAGTAAAAATATTAAGAATAAAACTCAAAAAATCTTTTCTCAAAGTGTAACGCATTGCTGGTTGCTCAAATATTTGGTGGAATAATATTCCAAAGACGAATAGCGGTAATGTAAAATTGCCAATTTGATGTCACGTATGATGTCCTATTTGAATGAATAAATATTTTTCACTTCTTGTGCGATAATTTTTCACATATTTTTACCTCCAATCTTTCCAAAATTCACTTAAACCCTCTGCATGTGCGAGAGTTGTACATGAAAACATTTTAAATCTTATG
This sequence comes from Cordilura impudica, assembly GCA_963682025.1. Lineage (NCBI taxonomy): Eukaryota > Metazoa > Arthropoda > Insecta > Diptera > Scathophagidae > Cordilura > Cordilura impudica. Next base: position 148,842,542 of record OY821519.1, on the reverse strand, counting down.
CCGTTTTCTTTTCTGACAAAAAATGCCGCATTTTATTTTCACTTTTTTTGAAAAGTGTATTTTTTTATATACTCTGAATTAAGAGAAACCTTATGTTATACATAAGTCGAATTATCTCAAAGTGCTGGGTTAATAAATTCCAAAAAATTTTGATTATTATCCTCTTTGAAGTCATAGGGCGAAAACATTCAAAAAAGGGGAATAATGCGGAAACATTCTCGCACTACGACCTGAAAGAAGTCAATGGCTCTAATTTTTTGCGCTTTATGAGGGCTCAACTTTGAGACCTTTTGACTGATGTATAAGATAAGGCTACTCTTAACTCAGAATATATAAAAAAAAATGAACATTGCGAAAAAAGTGCAAATAAAATGCGACATTTTTTGTCAGAAAAGAAAACGGCATTAGAAAACTTTCAAATATTATTTAGTTGATTTCTTTTTGTTTGATTTTAATTTATTTCTATATTTTACAAAACTGACAGAAATATTAAATATTTAAATATGTAGTTGGGTTAATCATTTAGTTACAGAGTATAAGTATTTAGAAAATAATAAGATTCATGTAATTTTCATTCGATTATAAATTCGAATTTACAGTATGTTAACCAGCAATATGTTAGAATGGCTAATAACACATTTTATAGTTAAAACATATTGCTAATATTGAATTAGTTGTTGCAATCACCAATATTTCTGGTTGAAGCATAATATACGGGAATTAAATTAGTTCTCTCATTCGAATTATTTGAATAACTTGTATAAATTTGCCATTGGAGCTATTTTCATTTTATTAAAACTAAGTTTATAAGCTAGTTTATAAAGCAATTCTATTACATTTCATTGTATTACCAAATTAATGTTTCTAGTAACAACTGAATTCTTACCACTTCTTTTTCTGTATGTAGCTCTACGCATTTCGTTTCATATACCTCTTGTGCTGCTTTTTGTAACTACCAAAGGGACTTCACCTAGGCCCTCCTATTCAGAATCATTTAATGAAGTCCATACGTCTGTCTGTGTACCTGTATACTGTTATGTAAGCTGCAGGCCCCAAATGAAAATATACATTGTGTCAGTCATAATATGATGTCAATCATAGGACGTCAATAATAAGATGATTCGTTTTCAAATTTCTCCTATGGGATCGACTAACATTCGCCTGAGATCCAGGTTATCATAATCAAATTTGCTATGTGTGTATTTATTATGTTTCTAAATCATTATTTCAAAGTTAAAGCGTGTATGACAAAATTTAATATAAATAATCTTTTCGATATTGACTTAAATCTATCTACGTTTCACTCAAATTAAGTTTGTATATGTTCTCGTTCTGGTGCGAATCATGTTTGGATCTAGTCCGCCTTCATATCACATATGATATGAATCTTAATGTATAGTTGCACTCATCACTGACTCGTTGATTTGATAATACGATTAATGTATAACGTTGTACGTATACGTATGATTAATTATTAGTCATACGTCTGTATTTTTATTTTTTGACTTTAGGTACTAAAATCGTACTCTAAGCGTCGTACTCTAGGCGGTAACTATTATTAGGATTGCCAGATCGAAAAATGTAAAATATTGGGGAGGAACATATAACCTCTTATATTTGTCCCCAAACTTCATTTATTTCTATCTAGTGGCAGTCAGATTTCCAAATCGAGAATATACTCCATAATACAAGTTTTTAGCCTTATGCAAAATCATTGATACTCAATTGCAATTGGCCCTGTTGATTTGAGACCTAACCCCCACATAACAAACATCACATCGAATGTTGTTTGTATATGAGAACGAGATCCAAAAATTATCCAACCAAAGGAGACGTGTTACAAAAACATCAATTCAATTTATTTTATTTTTAGATAATATTTACAGTTTTGTACATTTACACTTTCTTTCTTAAGTGTTCAAGAATTTTTCTTTTTCAACCTTAATGTTAACAATATATCGTCGCCGCTATGCCAGAAGGTGCTACTTCCACTTTTGCTCATTTTGAGAAAATTGCAAAATACTATTGAAACGGCTAGCTAAAATTCAAATTATTTTGAAATGCAGTGATACTTTCAAATTATATGTAGTTAATACTTGCCTAAAATTATACATACTTTGTCAGATGAAAACTTTACACCATCATTGGATTACTGTAAAAATTTGATATAGCACTTTTTTGCATATTATTGTTTTATTAATGTTACACAAAGGAATGGATATAGAACCCTGGTAATTCGCTAAAAACACACTTTTCAAATAACATTTATTTCAAAACAAGGAATGTTAACGAAAAACAAATCTAGTAATATACTGATTCGGAATTCGATTCAACGGTTTCATTTCCAATTGGCAATGAGCTGAAAGAAAGCATTTTTTAACTTTTGTTTTTGCACTAAATACTAAAAGACATGTTTCTCACTCAATCCAAGCATGGAATTCCTGTAGAATAAGCTTTTGAGCACATAAACTTTGCAAGTCCCGTTTTTTGGCTACTATTATAGGCAGGAGATGTTCGTAAAATAATGGCCAACTAATAGCTGGCCTTCCTCTGACTTTACGCACTTCAACATTAACAAACTAAAAATAAAAACTATACTTGTAAATAAACTCACTGATTTATAAGCAAATGAATTGTTTTCGTACTTTATATTCTTGTTCATCATGGTTGTATTTAACACCAATTTGCCCAGGCATCGATTTGCAAAACATCAATGATTTTATATTCAACCAATTCAATTTTTCTCCGTCATTGAACATAATAACTTTTTTCATTGATCTGGCACTGACCAATTTTAAATTAGTGAAATCACTATGTGACATTCGTACCACATGGTAGGGATGCTTACGCCGAGCTTGACGAATAACGTTTGACCAATCATTCATGGAAAATAGAGAACAGTTTTTGGCCGAATGTTCGATAGCAGAATGCATACTGTCAACGTCCATTTGAGTGTGGCCCACTTCTAGAAAAGTTTGTTTGATGATTTCAATGGGAGATTCTTATACTAACTGAAGCAAAATTGCAGCAACATAACGATTGCGGTTCTGCCCACTAAAATTATCAGACCACAAAGCAATTTTTCGGTACCCTTTTTGCATTTCTCCTTCAATGAATGTTTTCACACAAGATCCGGTTTCACTACTTCCTCTTTTGCCATCAACTTCAGACTAAATGTAGCAAGTTCCATCACGAGTTGCTTCATTATAAACAGTGAAGTTGTATACACATAGTTTTCCTTTGTAATAGAATGGGCTTGCTTCAGCCTGTGGTATCTGCAAAACTAATTGCAAATCCATGGTAGCAACTATCAACTCTTTATCCATTGCACAACTTTCGATGTCTGATCTCATTGCAGCACGGCTTAATTCTTTTCGTTTAATGTGTGCTTCGAAATCAGATTTTTGTTCTTCTGATGGTTCAATGGCTGATTGGGCAAGGGTATACGTAGCACATAAATCTTTTTTGGGCTTGTGAAATGCCATGTTGTAATCCTCACCGAAAACTTGTTTGTACTTTTCATAACTGACTTTTGCAGAATCTGTTCCTGCTGCTTTTTCTTTGAAAAGATCAAACATTTTCGAAATACTTAAACCACTGCTTAAATACAATCTTTTTGATGATTTTCGGCAATAGTGTGACTCTATTGGTGGGAAAGATTCAATATGATTATTGATGGCAGCAATTACCTCTGGCTTCAATTTGTTATGAGGTTCATGTTTTCCTCTTTGATCTTCGCCCAAAAATTCACCAGTGTTTGATCGATCTTTGTTTGCCAAAGCAATGGGATTGTACGAAATTGCAAGGGTCGTACAGAAGAATTCACTGCACACTTTTAAATTTTCATTGTTTTTTTGGCAAAACGTATTCATGAGCCAAATTCTCACGGAAATTTACTTCTTTTTCGGATCTTCTTCTTTTCGCTGGAATGGTTTGGTAAATTTCAGTAGGAAGTTGCGTTTAGCTTTAAAGGTATCTCTTTTTTTCCAATAATCATTGAATATTTCCAAACGTTCTTTCTCTGTAAATAAACTGCACTTGTAATTCGTTGGTTCTTTGTGAGAGTGATTTATCAAAGGGTTCATCAACTTCGCCATTTTCATCTTTCCTTTTTCATCCAAATGCTTTTCACCTCGAGAACACGCCTTTTTTCTTAGATTCTTCTTCCATTCTTCAGGCTTCCGCTGCTTCCATCTTGAACGTTTTTTACTTGGACCGGGCACATCTACAAGGACAAGGACAGTTTAATTGACATAAACTACTGTTAATTTCAGAAAATTTATACCTACCCTGATCATTTTCATTTAGCTGTCCTATGGTAGCTTCTTCTAACTCCATTTTTATTGATTCATCACCTGTCAGATACAGAACAGAGATCTAAGCCGTCCATAATTATCGGCGGCGGCGGCTCGACCTAAAATTTAATTTTGTTTTTTACTTTTTCCAAATGAATTGTTATTACGAAACCAAAAAGCAAAAAAAATAATTAAATTTGAGGAAAAACTTAAAACTATAAATTCTTAAAACAAAGAATGATTTTGCCCGTTTTACCCGGTTTTACAATGCTTATGGCGCTTTTCTTCTTCCAAAATTGGTATGGCAAAAAGTTCTACATCCACATAGCACCTTTTGGCATACCAAGGATGACAAAATGGATATAGAACTTTGCTTGTTATGCAACCAAAAATTAAAACAAGGATGTAGGACTTTTTGGCAGAACACAGAATGGTTTGTGAAACATTAATATACTAATAACTCTAATATTGTGAATTTTGGATGTAGCTCCTTTTGGCATACCACCGACGATATCATAAAATTTTTTTGTATACATTTACATTACTTTTATTCAAGGAGAAAATTTGCAAAAAAAAACCTATTGAATTTACTTAAAACTACATATAACTACACACTAGATGAATTCCGAGGATGACTTCAGGTCATTAATATGAGCAAATTCTGAATTTGAACATCTAATATTCAAGTTATGGGTAAGTCTATTTTTCCTATCAGTAACTAATTCCAGGCCTGCAATATCATGAAGTCTTGCAGTGGAAAATAACCAAGGCAAGTTATATCTTGTTTTTAATAATTTATTTTGAGCCACTTGAATCTTTTTGATATGACATTTTGCGCTAGATGACCACACAGGGCTCCATAAAATATGACAGCCTGGAATATAGTCTTAAAGATAAACATTTCTTTACCAATGCTGAGGCTAGATCTTCTGTTTATGAATGCATATAAGATACGGGTTAAGATATTAACTTTATTTGTTATATATGGTATATGTTAGTTGAAATTCATATTGGGATCAAGTATTAAACCTAGATATTTGATTTTTTGTTCCCATCACTCAGAACAGTGTGAACAAATATACATATACTTTGAAAGTACGGGAGGTGAGGAAACTATGGATTATTTTAATTAAATGTGTAGGAAAGTTTAAGTTTATCATTTTAAAAATGAGACGTTCATGCTAAACTGAGTCAAGAGCTGCTTTGATGTCTAAAAGAACCATGCCGGTTGATTTGTGTATGGTAAAGTTGGTTTTGACTAAATTTCTTATTGTTATTAGCAGGTGTACTGTGTTGTGTTCCCTCAGAAATCTGCACTGATGCAGTGGAATTATATTATTGTTCTCCATGCAATCTGTTAATTTACCTTTAATGACCGTTTCCAAAACTTTACTAACACTCGACAATAGGCTTATTGGCCGATATGAAGATGGTGACTCTGGTTGCTTACCAGGTTTTTTAATTGGAAATAATTTAGATTCATTGAATTTTTGCGGAAAGTAACAAAACTTTCGACAGATATTAGTTAAAATTGTAAAATATTTAATCGCTTTATTAGGAAGAACTTAAAGATATATCGCACCTGTATCTCTAAAGTGAGTCAACTCAAAATTTACAAATTTTCAGTAGAGGCAAAAAACGGTTCTTTTTTAAATATTTACTATAAAATTTTAAAACGGTTTTTTCATGGTAAAGAATTGCGATTAATAAGTCTACAACAGTAGTTGTTTTTGCGATTTTTCCAATGATCATCAAAAATAAGAAGTTTTATGGGTGCATCTCAAAATATGTCTTTTTAGTGGATTCTAAAGCAGCTACTCTTATAACACAAAGAGGGTTACAACTGTATTTTTTTTTGCGAAAGACTAGAAAAATCGATGTAATATTTTTACAGTGGATAGATATGGCCACTGTGTATCATGTTCTTGTAAAAAGCGAAAATTGAAAAATTTTGAATTGACTCACTTTAGAGGTACAGGTGCGATATGTTGATAATACCGTCGATACCAGATGATTTTCTTTCTTTAAGCTGATTATATTAGCGACATGGGAAGGGTTTAATGACTGCACATCTGAGGTATTTACACTTTATAAGCGAAATAACTAGGCCAGACGTGTGTGTTACCTAGGTTCGCTGAGATCAAATGTTTCGAGACAAAGGTTTGTGCTAAGATTTCGCACTTTTCCTGGTTGGTAGAATACCGAGAAGATTTATATTTTCAGACTGGTATATTATTCGGCTTTTTTCTTAAAACCTTATTTAAATTCCAGAAAGGGGGAGAGCCTTTCTCTTACGTAGATAGTAAGTTATCCCATGTCTTATTTCTGAAGGAGATGATTTCGTCACGAATTATTACATTAATTTATCTTAACTGCGAATAATCGTTGCCAATTCCGACGACTACAATTTCTCTGTTGTATCATGTTTTTAATATAATTAGGCAGATATTTGATTTTTACAGTGACGTGATTTTTGGAACACTAAAAGCGATAGCATAATTTAAATTATTTTCAAAATTTAAAAAATGTTCATCAATGTGATCCTGTTCAAAAAAAATTTTGTCGAATATAGGCAAGCTTTAGTATATATTTATGAACGTAGCATACTTTCCCCAATTGGCGTTATTGAAATTATCTTTGAGGAAATTTGAGTTGTTATAAGTACCACTAAGGGAGATTTTCACAGGTAAGTGGTCCGAGCTGAGATCATTTATCACTTCAACAGGAGAATATATAAGTGGGTCATTAGTTAGTCGATAGTGGAGCCTTGCCTTTTCACACTTGTTGGTATGAACATGTTGTCAGAAGGGTAAATTATATTAATATTTTATGAATCCAGTTTTTCGTGTAAAATATATCCCCAACAATTGGACCTAGTACATCTCCACGACTGATGTATGCTATTAAAATCACCACCTAGTAAATATCTTTCACTTCCGCTGAGTTTGTGAATACCTGATGAGAATAGTCGTTTGTTTACACCATCTGAACCTGCTGAGCCTCCCGGTTATTAACATTTTCTCTGTCATTTCTGTATACTTTAAATTCAATGTTGCTAATACAAATGTTAGAATTAAGACCAGTTTCTGAGAGTAAACATATGAGAAAACTATGGGTAGCTAAACATTTAAATAATTAGAAATGTTTGTGGAGCGTGCCTCTTGCATTTCAGGTTATACTTTTTATTCCATTGTTGTCCATTACAATAAAAACTTGCATGCGAGATTATTGATGACCTCAAATTGTTCAGCTTTATTTTTACTCCATAGTTGAATTTTTAATTTCCTGTAGTGAGAATAAATCACTGGAGTCATAATCAGTACCAAAAACCCGCAGACGTTGAAGTACTTTGGCACAGTGCATTTGGAAAACGGTTGTTGTGATTTGCGGCGTACGAAACTCCAGAGTCAAGCCGGACCTTTCGTGATGCAGGTTGGGTGCGTTGTCTCATATTGACATAATTTATTTTACTTGTGCACTGTTTGTATGTTGATTTATGAGAACCACTACAATTTGCACATTTAGAGGTAGATTCCTTGCAATCAAACGTCTTATGTTGGCCAGCGCAGTAAGAACAAAAGATTTTAACCTTACAACGGCTGGAGCCGTGAGCATACATTTGGAAATTATAACATTGGGTAATCTTGTTTTTCTTTGATTATTGAAATTCCCATCTCACCTTCAAGTAGTCGATTACAGAGTAAGTTTGCCGTAGTTCCTGAATGGTAATTGTTTTTTGTTTGAAATATACTACATAAATTACATACTCCATATTAAGTGTTCTTTTTAGTAACGATTTTAACGTCTACACATTCAAGACCCATATCAATAACATGTTTTTTATGCTAGTGGGATCATGTTCATCGAGACCAAATAGAAGTGCTTAGTAGGGCTTTCCATCTTTGGCGGTGTAACGGAAAAACTCGTATAAGTAGCTGGAAAATTGCATCATAATCGGGTTTATTTTTAAGGAATAATTTCAAACCAAATGAAATCTTTCTAATGGCGTAACAACATATTTTATTCAATTTGCAAAGTTCATTCAGTTATTCAGTTCTACATTTCAAAATAGTGATTGGAGGAATTTGGTTTTTAACAGTTTTTTTAATACTACTTCATTATTGCCAGCATCATCATCGTCAATAATTTGCAAAGGAGCAAATTGTTGTTGTTTTGTGATGCACTAGGTACATTATCAATTGTTTTTGGTTTTTTTTTTCATCATATTAACGCTTAATGCGTTGACATTGTCACCACAAAGTGAACGTTTGATGTTGTAATTATAAATTCTATAGTTTTTGTATTTATATATATACTATTGTTTTATTTTTTTTTAATTTTTGTTTTTTTGTTATTGTTTTTAATGCAAACAAATTAGTTAATGTTAATATCACAACACTATGCACAAGAACATGTCTCTTCACAACAAGAGCCCATACATAACTGATGTTACAAAAACATACTCGTATACACACCAAATTTACTTGAAATATTGGATATTTTTAAACTACGAAACTGAGAGTAGTGGAAAATGAAAGCATAAATGTATCATTATTAAAAAAACAAAAATAATGATTATTTGTTTGAATAAAGTTTTATCTTCAGATATTAATACGAAGAAAAAGCTGTATGGAATGAAAACTGATTTTTAAACACACTGCTCGTAGGCCTGACTAACTTTAGGTGAGTGTGTTAAAGCTCATGACCAACAAGTGCAAGTACGAGTGTATGTGAGATAGACACAGGTTAAAAAAATTTCATACAGAAACAATCTATTCAATTATAACATAGCAATTATCACAATGTTCAATAAAATCACTGATGAAGGCTGATATGCCAGAAACCGGTCTGATTAAAGATACAGTGTAGTTATGAATGTTAGAAATATATGCTTTCTTCTTCACTACCACGTACCATTGAAATTAAATTAAATTTTTTTGTTTTTTGAGTGTTAAGTTATTGATATAACAATCACACGCAAATCTACTATGATCACGATATATATGATGGATGGATTTTCTTAATGGAGTTAGCTTTGAGGATGCAACGCTTTTCATTAATTTAAATAGCGACCATCATATGGCTGATGAAATGCAATAAGCCAAATTTAGTAACAATAACAATTTACTTTTATGTGAAATATGTAGTTTGTAGCTTATCTATAATATTAATCGGCTAGGCGATTTATTGTTACGGATGTTTTATTCTACCGTTTTATCCCGATTTTGACCAAACATATATTATTTGAAAAGTATTTCTTTTCAGCTGTTCACCAGATTTACAGATCTTTAATTTTTTTCTTTATTTTGATTAAATTGCATTTGAAGTTGCTACTAACACGTACATAAAATTATACATATGCTATGTATATAAATTTGTTAATGTGTTTGTTAATGAGTTTGTTTTCTTCATTCGCAATAATTATAAACCAAAATAGTGTTTGTTTGTGAATTGGCTAAGTTGAAAAATAAAGTTGCCTAGAAATTGTACTCGAGTTTCGAGCGCTGTAATCGGCTAGTGTTTTTAAATATGCTATAGTTAAGATATAACGCTCATCACTGACTGACTCTGTAACGCTATATACGCGCCTATATTGGTTGATATCCATTGCCGCCAGCGTAACATAAATGATTTATGAATTGGATATTACAAAAAAAAAATGGTTTGCGAACTCAATAAAACAAAATAATATCGTGCGTCTTATATCTAAATACTAGCTGAAAAAGTAAAAGTAAAAACTTTGTACGTTTACATAATTGGTAAAAATTACAATATTTTCATATCTTGAATTTTTAAATCAGTTCTAGGCTGTGCTTGAGAAATTGAAAAAAAATGGCTTTCCTCGGTTGCTGTTTTCTCGATTTTTTCGGAAATTTCCAATTTCTGTTTTTGTGTGTCCTTGCCATTATTGTGGTCTTATATTAATGTTTTCATTTTATTTTCATTTTTATACATATACTAACCAAATAGACTAGTCATAACTTGAGATATTTCTGAAAAAAAAAATAAAAAAAAAAATTATAAAAAACTTGTCAAAAAATATTTATACCTTATACCACCATGTGATGAGGGTATAACGATTTTGGGCTGATGTCTGCAACTACCAAAAATATTTGGCCTCTCCTTTTGATATACTGGTCGACTAAGTATCATTTTCTGAGTCAATTTAGTGATGTCCGTTCATCCGTCCGTCTGCCTGGCTATCTGTTTGTCAGTCCGTTCTTCTGTATGTATTAATGTAAAATTTTTAAATCAAGATACAGGTCACAAATATGTATTAATGAAATGTGGTATATAAACTTTTATCGGCCATAAAAACAACAGCACTGAGATTGGTGCAAGCCAGTTCATGTTCGGACTTAGCCTTCGTACAAAAAACCGCTATCAGACCGACTAAAATGGTAAGAAGATCCAGATTGAGTGAGTGTCTATTATACTCACTAATTAGTAGTCCTAAATTTAACCTTGTAGGACCATTGTTAGTCATAGTTGTAACCTAAAGGTTATTCCCGGTCTTCATGTTATATATTTGAAAAGAGGCAGTGACTTTACAGAATATGGCGATTCATTTTTTTTTACCTAGTCCTCATATAAAAATAAAATCAGTTATGAACTTTTTCATTTTTGCAAGTCATAAATTAATAATTATGGCACAACTATTTTGTATATGCTTATTTTATAAATTTTATATACCCTCAGAAAAATATGGTATTATTAGTTGGTCTAGACCTATTATTATTTTCGTACTAATTTGTGCTACGATTTTCAAGTTTATCAGACTAATATTGACAATATTCACATCAGTAATGTAGATATTTCTTAAATTTTTGTTACCTGGTTTAATTTATCGTCGGTATTTTATATAAACTGCTTTCGGCTTAAATATAAAATTTTTACATTTACAAGAAAATGAAAAAATATAAATCTTTAAACACAGACACTATGATATCCAAATGTTAATGATGGACCACTATGATAACAAGTTAAATTGAAAAATGTAAATGAAATATCGCTCTTCAACAGGAGCTTAAAGGATGTTGTATCACAAGATAACTTAACAAAAAAAAAAAAAAAAAAGGAAATCAGTGCACCAAATGTTGCAATAAACCCACCAGATAGGAGATGGTATAAATATTTGGTTAGACAGACATCTAAAAAGCAGACTTTTCCATCAACATAATAAAAGACTTTTTAAATGCAAAATAAAGAGACAGTGAGATGGAGCCCGAGTAGGCTTGAATACCAACTGGCCGTATGTATATAAAAACGTATATATACACATGTATGTGCTATGTGTCCCCATTATAAAGGATATGTTACATACACACATACATATACGTTCTATTCTATGTATGGATTTACAAGGCCTTTGTTTTGCACATTGTATTAAAGTCAACGGTCTTTTTGAAAGTGCCACTCAAAAACTGCATACATTTACAATTATACACATATAGTGACATATTTATGCATTTACTTAAATGAGATTTTATGTAAAGGATATAATGTATATATATATATATATATATATATATGTACATAGTAGTGATTGTAAAAGAAAATTGCATGTATAAGAGTGAGTTTTAATGTTGCTTTCACATACTTAATATATAAGTAATGTGTATGTGTGTGTGTATTTGTATATTGTATTGCAATCAACCTTATTTGCAAGCAAGCTACTACATGTTTATGTGAGGTTTGTTGTTTTGTGGTGAAAGTTCTTTCATATTACATAAACTAAACACCACAACATTTACATTATGCTTAAAAACTTTGCAAAAGCCGTACACTTATGCAGACTTAAACACATAGACATAAACAATGACAGGCTGTACATGTGTGTCTGGCTTCATCTTAGAAAAAAAAATAATCAAATTTTTGCCTATTTGGAGACCATATTCACCAATACATACACTATTCACATATGTCGTCCATTTACACTTTGTATGACACACTCAAGAAAATTCTTTACATTTGTAATTTTTTTTCAGCTAAAACTAAGAACAATAATTATTGCTATTATATTAGCATTCAGTTCAAATTTGGACCGTGACTTTGCGTGATTTTACGTGACTATCTTAAAATTAATTTTTGGCCACAACAAGCCTATAGACAAAGTTTCGGATCGATCGGATGAAGGGAAGTGAGGTTTTAATCTCTCCGTGACTGTGTGTGACCATGCGTGACTGTGCGTGACTATGTCGAAGTTAATCTTTCTGTACAGCAAGTATATCTACCAAGTTTCTGATTGATTGAATGAGGGGACTCCGTGACTGTGCGTGACTATGCGTGACTGTGCGTGACTACCACAAAATTAATCTGTAGTCACAGCAGGACTATGGGCTAAATTTCAGATCAATTGGATAAGGGGGAATGGGGTTGCCCCACGACACACAGACAGACAGACAGAAAGAGAGTATGAGGTAAAAGAAAGGGTTTAAAAATATATATAACTTGCGGATCCCGGTTAACATTGTTTCGCCATAGTTTAAATTAGTAAAGTTTTATGTGTGGACTCAAAATATTTCGTTTAGATGATCAACAATTTTTTTGGATGTGTAAACATCTATACGCGCAGGGGGGGGTAAATTTCTATTTCACAATACAATCACAAAAACAGCGTAACATGTGAGTTTACTTTCTATTGAAGGTTCCATGACCACCAAAATCAAATTAGAAAGAATACGGAGATGAATCTTTACAAACATGCACAAAGATTTAAATATATTCGTTGTTTCATACAAATTTTCAATGTTAGTTTTGTATAATTTAAAAGAAACTTACAAAATATAAATAACGGTTTATTTCCAATATTATCTTAACTTTCAGAGTAACTTTGATATCAGTTAGAATTGGATTATGTTCATGTTGAGGGAATCTTAGTACAGTAATTCTAAAGTTCAATAACACTGTGGAACAAATTCAGGTTAGCAAAAGTTAGGTCGATTCTGAGAGTCAGGGGTGAAAATAGAGGCTAAATTAGAAGACCCGTATCGGCGTTTGTCAAATGCCGATTTTCACCATATTGTTTGTATGGTTTTTTGGCTATAACTCGACGACTAATTGATATTTTTTCAATCTGTAAAAGCCAAATTATTGCTAGAGACCAATGCAACATTTAAAATTTTTATTTATTTTTATGAAGCAAAATGTTGGAAAAATTATTTTTTTTTCATGCTTTTTGAAAATATTTTCCACAAAACTAAGTCTTTTTTGCTTTCTGTTTGATCTATAATATGCTTATCAGTCTCTTCAATAAATTTAATTTGAAAAGAAAACAATCATAATACAAAACTTGCGTTTTCCAGCTTAATATTAATTTACTTCTCACTTTTTATGTACCAATTTTGTTCAGTGTTGGTTTTGAAGAAACATTGAAAAAGAAATTATAAAAATATGGAAAAAATATATTTTTGAAATGTCAGTTATGAAAAGTTTTAAGTAAAAAATTAAATTAAATAAATTAAATAAAAAATTAAAGCCAGTAGTTCTGATTTTTTCTGAGTCAAACACAAATTTGCAACAATTCCATCCAATTGGTTTTGTGTGACTAGCATTGGGTCCTTTGATGTTTCATAGGATGTACCTTCACCAGGGTCGTATTCTGAGAAGAAATCCATGGATGTAGCAGCGGCGGTTGTGGTACTGATATCTGTTTGAAGATCAATACTTCGGTTTGTTGGCACTGCAACGAATTCTGAGTGCGGTAATGGTAATTGCCACTTGGCGCTGCTACATAAGTTTTATTCTTTGCCTTCCTTCTATTCAAAGTTTTATGGTAGTTGATACATCCATAGCAATTTTCTTCTTGATGCGGGCTGTTGTCTAACCACATCATTGGTATACCAAAAGGCATAGCCTTCTTCTTTTCACTTTTCCATTGTATAAGAGTTGAATAGCATTTAAAGCTAACTTCTTTAGGGACATAGTTTACGTCAGTGATAAACTCTTGCGAGAAATATTTTTTATAGGTTTCCAAAAAAAAAAAAAATCACTCGCATTGCCACATTTTTCATCGCTTGCTATGAAAAGTCCACAAACATTACAAAAATGGTCCATTTTACATTTTGGTTCCGACATTTTTAATACAATATATATTATACAATGTTTTTTTTTTGTTATTTTTATGAAACCGATGCAATTAACTTAAATCACTCGCGAAATGAGATAAGTTCCAAAAAAATTAATAGCAAATTTTATCACGACCGAGCGAAAATTAAAAGACATCAGCTTCGGCTGAGTTTCGAGCCTTAACTGAATCTTAATTTTTGAAATAAGTTCGCTTGTACGAAATAAAAAAAAAAATCGCTACCTGTGCGGTGGTTGAAAACAAAAAAGTTGTTTTACTAATTCCTAATTCTTGGAACTTGCCTTTTTAATTACTTCTACCTTAATCGCTATTTATTTAATGGTTTTGGGATTTTTAACGCAAATTGTCGACTAGGACCATTTTCTTTTCAAATGAAATTTATTGAAGAAACTGAGAAGCATATTACATATCAAACAGAAAGCAAAAAAGACTTAGTTTTGTGGAAAATATTTTCAAAAAGCATGAAAAAAAAATAATTTTTCTAACATTTTGCTTCATAAGCACCACAAAAATTTTCTAAATCAATTTTTTTAAAAAATTTTGATTGTTGCACAGGTCTCTAGCAATAATTTGGCTTTTACAGATTGAAAAAATATCAACTAGTCGACGAGTTATAGCCAAAAAACCGTATAAACAATATGCTGAAAATCTGCATTTGACTGCAAAGTTCGAAGGTCGATTAAAAAAAAAAAAAAATCGAACTAACATAAATGTAGGCTTTTGCTCTACAATTTTATTTTTTCGGCGAATGAAACACACTTGCAATTATTATTTTAATTAAATATAAATTTATTGAATTTATAAATTGCGATTATATAATTAATTTTTTGTCCGCGTTATGTGTTTTCGATTCTATGTCTATAATGAGACTGTTTTTTGTCTGTCTGTTTTTGAAAAAATGTTATGGTATATCAAAGCCTACTTATTCTAATTGTCAGTAAGTTTCAAAGTATGTATGTTAATATTTTCCGTCTGTCAAAGCTTACTTTCTGTAATTGTCCGTTAAACCTAAACTGTGTATTTTAAAGTGTCAAATCCTACATAAACAAACGCTGCGATACGGGTCTTCTAATTTAGCCTCTATTTTCACCCCTCACTCTCAGAATCGACCTAACTTTTGCTAACCTGAATTTGTTCCACAGTGTAATCACATGAGAAAATTGAGGTACCAAAATTGTGTTGGCAATGAATCCGTTTTCTGTTTATACTTATTCAAGATTAATAATTTTTATGAAAAATTTAACATTTGATTTCTTAGAAATGCTTTTTTCAATAAAACTGTTTTAAAAACGAATTTGGAACATATAGAGGAACTTTAGAATTTGGATTTAATTTAAAAATTGTTAATTCTATTAATAAAATGTTTTAAATTTTGTATGATTTTTACTCTACAATTTATAATATTTCAACTTTATATCAAGTTCTATATTTTTTGACCTTCTATGGGTATATGTTTAATTTACACAGTCATTGCCTTATACCTATAATTATTCTGATAATTTCGGTCACCTGTTTCATTTTTTATTCTCCGAACATCAATTATCGATACCTTAAAATCAAAAACACTTATCTAATGGCGATTTTTTGAGTATACCTTATATTCAGAACATATTGGTTCTTAGTTAATGTTAGTTCCAAATGCGGGCAGAAAAAAGTCGTCCACAAATTCGAAAAAATCCAACTAATTTGTCGATGTAGTGGGAAACGAAGTGTGAACCATATATATATATTGATTCCATATATATTGATTGATTCCTATAATTCCAAGTTGGAACAAAGGGTCGTAGATTTAGCTATGCTTCCCGAGGCACTTATTACCATGTGGTATGTGATTTACATATTACATTCTACTTAACCACCACTTGGCAGAGGAACCATATAGTCGTAGAATAATCCTCCCCAAAACATTAAGATACTGCCCCGGAAACTATTTGTGATAATTAGCAGAGTTTTATGCGCTGACCTTAAAAATATGGAGAGCCCAGATGCGATGAAATATATGAAAAATAAACAGTTTCATACCTTAATTAAGTACAATAAGTCTCATTAAATGTTTTTTTTTTTTTTTTTAACTTGGAACACATAAAGGAAATAGTGCGGCTATATTCAGTTATGTAGCGGAGTATACGTCAACGTGATATTACTATTTTCTCTAGCGACAGACATAAATTCACCTTGCGATACCCAAGACCAGAAATATTTGAAATTTGGTGCAAATTGGTTCAAGTTGAGAAAATATCTACGCATTTGGTTGAGTAAAATGTTGATGCCCTTACCTACACAATATACTGGTATAGTCTCAGTTTAATTCAAGTAAATCTATAGTGTTTCGACCAATCCTTTTTTTTTTGCTTTGTTAGATTTCTATAATACATATTAAAATTTTTTGAGTGTAGGACTTTTCTATTTCATACTCGTTTAGTCGTTTGATTGTTTCGAATACCAAAGTCCATTTGCATATGCATCTGACAGAACTTTAAAACGAAATTCTTTTTTTTTAACAATTTGAATATTAAGAATTGTCTCAAGTGTTTCAATTGTCTCACTAAATGAGGTAATAAAAATAGTTTTTGAGTTTATGTAATGAAACCATATTTGATTGCTGTTGAATTGAATTAATTCTTCCTCTCAGTTCAAATATGAATTTAAAACTGTAAATATAATTAAGGAATCAGTTCGTTAAATAATATTAATAAAATGTTTTAAATTTTGTATGATTTTTACTCTACAATTTATAATATTTCAACTTTATATCAAGTTCTATATTTTTTGACCTTCTATGGGTATATGTTTAATTTACACAGTCATTGCCTTATACCTATAATTATTCTGATAATTTCGGTCACCTGTTTCATTTTTTATTCTCCGAACATCAATTATCGATACCTTAAAATCAAAACCACTTATCTAATGGCGATTTTTTGAGTCTACCTTATATTCAGAACATATTGGTTCTTAGTTAATGTTAGTTCCAAATGCGGGCAGAAAAAAGTCGTCCACAAATTCGAAAAAATCCAACTAATTTGTCGATGTAGTGGGAAACGAAGTGTGATTCCATATATATTGATTGATTCCTATAATTCCAAGTTGGAACAAAGGGTCGTAGATTTAGCTATGCTTCCCGAGGCACTTATTACCATGTAGTATGTGATTTTACATATTACATTCTACTTAACCACCACTTGGCAGAGGAACCATATAGTCGTAGAATAATCCTCCCCAAAACATTAAGATACTGCCCCGGAAACTATTTGTGATAATTAGCAGAGTTTTATGCGCTGACCTTAAAAATATGGAGAGCCCAGATGCGATGAAATATATGAAAAATAAACAGTTTCATACCTTAATTAAGTACAATAAGTCTCATTAAATGTTTTTTTTTTTTTTATCTTGGAACACATAAAGGAAATAGTGCGGCTATATTCAGTTATGTAGCGGAGTATACGTCAACGTGATATTACTATTTTCTCTAGCGACAGACATAAATTCACCTTGCGATACCCAAGACCAGAAATATTTGAAATTTGGTGCAAATTGGTTCAAGTTGAGAAAATATCTACGCATTTGGTTGAGTAAAATGTTGATGCCCTTACCTACACAATATACTCGTATAGTCTCAGTTTAATTCAAGTAAATCTATAGTGTTTCGACCAATCCTTTTTTTTTTTGCTTTCTATACTATATATTAAAATTTTTTGAGTGTAGGACTTTTCTATTTCATACTCGTTTAGTCGTTTGATTGTTTCGAATATCAAAGTCCATTTGCATATGCATCTGACAGAACTTTAAAACGAAATTCTTTTTTTTTTTAACAATTTGAATATTAAGAATTGTCTCAAGTGTCTCAATTGTCTCACTAAATGAGGTAATAAAAATAGTTTTTGAGTTTATGTAATGAAACCATATTTGATTGCTGTTGAATTGAATTAATTCTTCCTCTCAGTTCAAATATGAATTTAAAACTGTAAATATAATTAAGGAATCAGTTCGTTAAATACTCTGATACAACAAATAATCTAACACACACACATATGCATAGTGTGTGCATGTATGTTTAGTTTTTCAGTTCAGTTTTTATTGAAGAGCCACTGCGATATTCGCATTAAATGAAAACACGCTGTCTACAACATTTTCTACAAGTCCTAAAAACTTTTGTTGCTGCTATTTTTATTTCGATTATTTCTCTCCCTGCTGCCACTAGTGTTGTTTGGTATTCCACTACATGCAAGTAGTTGAGGTTGAGCTTTATATATGGTTCTTGGTTCTCAAAAAAAAAAAAAACAAAAAAAAAAAAAAATTAAAAAAACAACAACAACAACTGAATGCCAGACAATGGCATACAAAAGCTCATGTAAAATAAGGATTTAATGCCGACTTGCAACATTTTACGACCATGGACACATTGCTCTAGAAACTATGTAAATTAATGTACAAGTACTAACATAAAGAAACAATAAGTAAACAGCAGAGAGAAAAAAACAACAACGGTTTATGTTTGCATTGGAGTACAGGAAACTAAAGTAAAATTAACAAAATGTTTTACAAACCGTGGATTGTGGGTTCCAACAGTGTTGTATCCACTAAAAACAAAAACAAATCAACTGGCATTTAACGAAACTTTTTCTTTAATATCTACATACATATTTACTCAAAAAAGAAGATATTTTGAAGATTTTTTAAATTGAAATATTTTACAGTGCGACATTTGCGGGTTGTTTTTAATGAAATTAATAAAAAAAATTAAGATTTCGATTAAACAAATCTTAAGAATTAAACTTTTATATTTTAGTCTGAAAAATAATTGAAGTAATAAACAAGGCTTATAAATATTTTTGTTGAAACACTAAATAATTATATATAATATTTATTTATCCAATGTCAGTGAACTGTCCTTTACAGTATATATTCAATATTAGTAACAAAGTGAAGGCGAAGGATCCATTAGGTGAAAAAGGCATATACTAATCAACGTCGGAACTAGTAATCAAATTTCAGTAATCTCAAATTGATTATACAATTGGTACGGGTTGATCACAGTATTTTACTTCTCAAGCTAATACTCTATAAATTAAATCGTAACTTAGAACTCGTATCATTTAGAATAAAAAATTGTTTTGTTTCGCAATATCATTTTTTTTGGTTTTCTAGAATAACCGCGAATGTCATAAAATAAAAATGTTCAGGGGAGCCAAAAAACGTTATATTTGAAATTACGGGCTCGATATAAAGATTTTAGAGCTTTTTATTTAACAGCTCTGTAGATATGGGCAATAAATACTTTATATAAAATTTTGAAAAAACAATATGTAAATTGCACTTAAAGTTTGTGCATATAAAATAACGTCGTTTTCTTTGAAAAAGAAAACTACCAATGCAACCACCAATGTCGACATAAGTTATTGTTGCTTGAAAAATGGATTTTTTTGTTCGTCAACAAAAAGTTAACGGGAATTAGGATGAGAATATAACAACGTATCAAGAATAATAGTGACAAAAAATGACAAAAATAAACACACAAGTTCTTACAAGTGGTTATAAACTGAAAACTAATCCAAAATTATTTTGCATTTTTTTTCATTAATAACAACGTACCTCGCTATTTGCCGTTTTATGAGCAAATAATCTGTCAGCGATCAAACGTAGGTTGACACACGTCGATAGTGCTGCAAATTAATTTAATAAACATTTAAGTTACGTCGTTATTTAAAGAAAAAACTCAGAAATGGTCAATATTAAAAAAAAAAAAATTTAACACATGTAAAGGGCGTTAAAAATTAATATAATTGGCATCGTTAACTCAAAACTAACAAAAATGGACATACGCGGTTATTCCAGAAAACCACAGATTTGTGCCCGTTATAGTTTTTGGTATTCTTAAATGTTATTTAGAAAAATATTTTTGTTTTGAAAATACATTTTATATCCTAATTTTGGCCTTTAAAACATGTATGTTCAATAAACATGAAATTTAAAAAAATATATTATTGACAAACAGGTTATAAAACTTTATATATATTTTTTGTATCGGAACATCTATTAAATTTCGGATATTTAAATTTTTTATGGATAAGATTAATGTACTGTTCAAAAAAAAAAAAAAAAAAAAAAAAAAAAACAATGATAGCCATAACGCCTTTGCTTTCTTTACCAGAGTTGCCACTTTACCGAAATAAGCGCACAGTTCTAGGTGAAACTAGTGTTCTGAATCCGAATGTGTAAATTGAATTATCTTAACACATCAGCTTTTTTAATTATGCCATTTTTTCATGCAAAAATGCATTTTTGATGATATTTAATAGAAATAAAATTGCTTTTGAAAAAGTAACTACGCAAACCATTTTTTTTATTAAAAACAACATAAACCATTTTTTATGGAAAATAAATTGTCAATAAGTTAAAGAAAAAGTGTATTAAAAACTAAAACGTTAACAATCAAAGTCTGGCAACTTTATTAGGTGAACAAATGTTTCGAAAAAGCTACAATTAAAACCATTTTTTTAAAACATTATTTTTTAAAACTCTTTACTACATAAAACGGGAAATCCCCAAATAAGAATTAAATCTTTTTGATTATATAACAATCATTGTTAGTTGTTACACTTGCAGAAGTGTCTAGTCTAGTCAGTGAATATTTAAGTGAAAAATTGAAACAAATATCAGAATAAATTTAAAATTTGTAATAATATAGTGAATATAAAAAAGTTAAAAGAAAATATGAATACAAGAGGACAAGAAAAGTTATTTCTTCTTGATTATGATGTAAGCCAAATTATCGGTGCTAAATTACCAGCCAATGCGCAAGTTTTGCGTGTATTATTTTACAATATGCGCAAAGTAAAACTAGAACTGCGACCAAGTGCTTCCCTAGTCGTAAAAGAAATAGATGTGTTGTGGAATAAAGCACGAATTCCAACTAGAGCTGTTGACAAATGCGTTTTAAAAGTTGAGAGTTTATACCTTGAATGGAAGAAGTTACAGAAAAATTGCAAGCATCGAACATTATTGCAGGAAAAACGTGAGAGAGATTTCTCAGAAAAACTTGATGATTTGTTTGATATCGCTCATGCCAATGTCCTAGATATGATGAATATAGAAGAAGACAAGTTATTTTTGATAAATCAAAGAAAAAAAGGAAGACCTGGTCCAATGATAGGAAGTGACTGTTTCTTAGCAAAAATAGAAGAAAGAAGAGCCCTTCGACAAGAAAAAACAACGTTTTCGTGAGCAATTTGAAGCCCGTTTGAAAGGTATGTAAAAGAATTATAATGGGTTATGAGTATCCCAGCATAACTTTGGCAAACAAGCCATAACTTATATCATTTCTAGTAATGATATATCATTACCAATAATCACCTCCACGTGTTAAAGTAATTAGTTAAGTAAATATTTAAAAATAAGTAGTTACAACTTTCAATTTCTATATCGTTACAAGATATTATAAAGTTTCGCTGGGATATTACAAAGATTTTAACAGATATTTTTCTTAAAATTTGATGTAAAATAATAATATGATTATACAGAAAATTGTTGAATTGAGATATTTTCTAAAAAAAATTTCAGAAGAGTTCGAAAATTTGGACTCCGAATCAAGTGATGAGGAAGTCTTTGAACATCTTGATCTAAATAGAATTGAAAATCCCAAAGATGAACCAGAACCAAGCAGTTTAACAGAAAAGCGAGGTCGTCATAATTTTATTACACCAAAACTTGTATCAGTATTAGATAAATGTAAAATAAGTGATCGCGACGCAGTCCGAATCCTTATAGCAACTGCTCAAGCTTTGAAACACGACGTAAGCGATTTTGTGATAAACGCAACTTCAATACGCCGATGTCGTACACAATTTCGATATGAAACGAGTAAACAAATTCAAGATGCGTTTAAAAACACAGAAATTCCAGCAATAACTGTTCATTGGGATGGTAAAATTTTGACATCGTTGATGGGTAAAGAACACGTTGATCGTCTGCCTGTAGTTATATATTTTAATGGAACTGAGCAGTTACTTGGGATTCCAGCAATTATTGCAGGCACGGGAGAGGAACAGGCCATTGTCGTCTGTAATTTACTGAAAGAATGGGATCTAGAAGAAAAGGTAGGAGCTCTTTGCTGCGATACCACAGCATCCAACTTAGGACGAAAAAAAGGCGCATGCGTACTTTTAGAGCAAAGATTAGATAAAGATCTCATATATTTTCCGTGCGGTCATCACATATTCGAAATATTTTTACGGAGCGCTTTTGATGAAAAAATGCAAAAGTCTTCTGGCCCAAGTGTCACACTATTTCATAGCTGTAGAAATGGCTGGATTAAATTAAATAAAAATAGTTTTAAATCTGGAATTGAAGAGCAGCACGTAAAAAATATACTCGGCAATACAACAGAGCTAATTATGTTTGCATTAAATAATATAAAAAAAGCAACCACGAGATGATTACAAGGAACTTCTTCAATTGGCTATAGTTTTTCTTGGAGGGGTAGTTCCAAAGTTCACTTATAAAATGGCAGGAGCCTTTCACCATGCCCACTGGATGTCCAGGACAGTGTATAGTTTAAAAATATTTTTATTTCGGGAAGAGTTTATTTTGACTGACTCTGAGAAGAATGGTATTAGAGACATATGTATTTTATAGTAAAAATATATTTAAAAGCCCTAATCAAGATTTGACTTATAGTTTAATTGATAAAAATCTAAGTCGAGAATTACTGCGGAAATTCTACAATCATTTATGGTATTTATCACCAGAATCTGCAGCGCTGGCTTTTTTCGATGATTAAATTTCTTATAAAAGAAAAAAACTTATGATAGCTGCTTTAAATCAACCTAATGAAAGTGACAACAAAAAATTTACTATTCTTTCCCAACACATAAGCCAGTGCATCGATGAAAATATTGAAGATTTTATCTCGCAACAAAGTTTAAATTTTTTTGAAAGATTTTCCATTCCAACGGATTTTCTTAAGAAAGAACCAGAAGAATGGAAGAATGATACCTGTTACAATATTGATTTGGGTATAGTAAGCAAACTGACGTTGTTAATGACACTGCAGAACGGGCAGTCAACCTGATGGAAGACCTTAATCAAGTCTTGACACGAGACGAAGAAGAGAAGCAACTAATAATGCAAATTGTTGCAGATTATAGAAAAAAATATCCTAATACAACCAAATCAACACTATTAAATTCATATGTAGATCTTAAATAAAATAAATTACAAAAATGATTAATTATGAAAATTTTATTTAAATATGAGTTATATATTTAAAAATAAAAAATACATTTAAATATTTCTGTGTTCAACATAATTAAATAAGATAATAAATATAAGGTGATCTTAAAAAAATATATATTTATACCCTATACCACTATGTGGTTTGGGTATAATGACTTTGTGCTGCTGTTTGTAACTAACAAAAATATTTGACCTAGACCCATCTTTAATTATACCGATCGAATCAGAATCACTATCTGATTCGATTTAACGATGTCCGTCCGTCCGTCCGTCTGTGTGTCCATCTAAAGCTTGTAATCAAACTGCAGGTCGCAAATATGAATATATTTTGATGAAATTTGGTATATAAGCTTCTATCGGCCATGGGATGAACGCTATTGAAATTGGTGAGAATCGGTCCATGTTCAGACCTAACCCCCATACAAATGACCCCTATGAAATCGACTTAAATTGCCATAAGATGCAAATTATCATATAAATCTTAGTCAAATTGGGTTTGTATGTTTTTATTACATCCATTAATCAGTAGTCCAAAAATGATCTCTATGGGACAACTCTTAGTCATAGGCCCCATATAGAGCTGCTTCCCGATCTTCACTTAAATCTATCAAAAACCAAAATATTGCACAGATTCTTCTGAAATTTTGTTTGTATATATTTTTGCAAAATACAAGAGACCTTACCAAACATGGTCAGGATCGGTCCATTTTTGGGCCTAGTACCCATATAGATATAGCATCCGATATGAACTTTTTCATATCTGCAGACAAAAAAATTTATAAAAATCCCACTCAAATTTGGTTTAGCTTATTTTCTATGTCCAGTTAGTTGGGCCTATGGGGTAGGGTCTCTAAACGCATGGTATAGGGTATCCTATAGTCGGTCTAGACCGACTATAATTTTCTTACTTGTTTTTTTTTTTACTTTATTAGTTTTCTATAAAATTATAATGTCTGCATTGGGAGGTTTTACTGAAGTATAAGTTTTTATGTTGAATTACTAATTGTGAAAACATTGGATTATTTAAAATATTTTCCTATAGCAGAATGGTGATAACTTTTTCAGATACGCTTCAAGTTACAGACCTATTAGTTTACTAAGCAATTTAGGTAAACTGTTCGAGAAGTTAATGTATACGCGTCTAAATGAATTTGCTACAGAAAATGCCATTATTAGTAATGAACAATTTGGATTCAAAAAAGAACATAGCACTACTCATCAAATTAGAAGAATACAAAATAAAATAATTACCAACAAATATAACAAACGATCTACAGGTCTGATACTATTAGATATTGAGAAAGCGTTTGACACAGTTTGGCATAATGGTCTATTATACAAACTTATAGCTGCAAATATACCTAAATATCTCTGTTAACTTATTGCTGATTTTATTGAAAATAGAACTTTTATGGTCTCCGTCAATAGTGAACTTTCTTCCCCCAAAACAATAACAACCGGGTTACCGCAAGGATCAGTATTATCACCATTACTTTATTCAATATATACGTCCGATTTCTCAGTTCCGCCATACATGAATATAGCATATTATGCAGACGACACTGCGCTAATCACATCAAGCAAACTCACCAGTGCACTGCTTAAAAAAATGGAAAAAGGTCTTTTAGCCTGCAATAAATATTTTCATAAGTGGAAAATCAAGATAAATCCTAATAAAACTCAAGCAATAATCTTTCCGTTTAATAAATCACCTAAAAGAACTCCTAGATGTCAACTGGTCTTTGGAAGTGACTTTATAAATGTAAGCAAGGAAGTTAAATATCTTGGTGTCATTTTATACAAAAAGCTAACTTTTAAAACACATTTAGACAAGACGTGTAAAAAAGCCGTTAAAACTTTTAAAGCTCTTTGGCCAGTGCTAAATAAACGTTCCTTTTTAATCTTAAAAAACAAAAATCTACTCTACAAAAGTGTCATTAGACCAATTTTAACTTATGAATGCCCTATATGGTATTCAGCTGCAAAATGACATTTAAAAATGTTGCAAATAATTCAAAACAAATGTCTAAAATGATACACAACAAGCATTGGGGATATCGCACGTACATGCTTCATCATGAAACGGGATATGAGAAAATAATAGAATTTGTAACAAGACTTAACAGTAATTATTTTAACAAAATTGAAAGTTCTTCTTATCCATTGATTAGGGAATGTAGACAATTAACTTAAAATTATCAGAAATTATCAAATTGATAATTGATAAATATGTATTTTTCTAACAGTATTTGAATTGCCAAATATTTATATAAAGGATTTTCCCCTATTTTAACTTTAAAACTTTTATGTTTAATAACAAATCGTTAATTAATATCTTAAGATCAGATTTGCTTTCTTTTCCCAGGTTTAAAAAACATACATATTTTCCAAGAAAAAATTGAATAACTTAAAAAGTTGATGTGTTATTTTTATTTTGCTGACAGATTCAGATTTATCACAAAATAGTACATTACGATCCAATTAGAAATATATTAGCTTGCTGCATCGACATAAACAAAATTAACATTTGTGTAAATTTTTTAGAAATTTTACGTATTTTACAAACTTTAGGGCGTATAAGCCACGCCTTCCCGTTATCCGATCGCACTAATTTTTCGCACACTATATTTTTTCACTAAGGAGAACATTTCTAGGGGGAGCTACGATCCAAATGTCACAAAAAATTTTGGCCCATATAAGCAAGGCGCACCCTAATGGTCACGCACAGTCACGGAGAGATATAAAAACGTTTCCCTTCATCCAATCAATCTGAAACTTGGTCGATATACTTACTGTGAAAAAAGATTAACTTTGACATAGTCACGCACAGACACGCATAGTCACGCACAGTCACGGAGTGATTCAAACCCCATTTCCCCTTATCCGATCGATCTGAAACTTTGTCCATAGACATGTTGTGGCCAAAGATAAATATAAAAATAGTCACGCACAGTCACGGAGATATTGAAAACTCATATTCATAAGGAAAGAAATAAAAATAAGAACTTTGTTTTTATGGGTTAGATCATTTAATTTTTTTTGTATAATAATAATTTTATTTAAACTGAACTAACATCTTATTTATATAAAACTTATTTTTTATTGTTTTTAAATCGGAATAAAGAATTTAGTATAAAATATTGTTTTCATTTATTTAGAAAGATAGTTTTTGTTTTTCTTAACCTATTTAATTTCGTTATTTTATTATTTTAGCTTAATTTACTTAATTTCGTTATTTCATTATTTTAGCTTATTTCTTTTTTATATTTAGGCATTTAGAAAAAACTAAAATAAATGTGATGTTTGTGACCGTTTTTAGAAATTCAAGATTATCGCAACCATAATAATTATTATACTAAGTATACATGTATAGCATTAATTTTTGAGACAGTTTAAACTAAACTTTCTGTATTTTCAAATTAAAATGATCAAATGCCAGTAATGCCTCTGTTTTCATTTCAACATTTTCGTGTATTTTTCAAATACGAGTTAGTTTTGATTTAAACATTTAATTGTAGATAACACAGAAATTTTATTATATTAGCAAAAAATATTACTGTATTTTTTCCTGAATGAAGATTGCCCCAGTCACTCTATTCCCATATTTTCTGTCTCTTCAATATTTGTTTCGAACCATATGGAACACCCGTTGAATAAATTTGTTTACTCGGTATATTTAATTTTAATAGTGTAATATTCGATTTTGTAGTTGATATGGCTATGCTAACGAGAAAGCTAAAACTGGAAAAAATCACCTTATTCTTAATAACTATCGTATATAAAAAAAGAAAAACAATTCTCTTGTTCTTTTCTTTCTAATGTTTGAGTTAAATAGTTGACTAAGCATGTGTTAGAGTAATATACAAAAGGATGCTGACGATGAAAAAGTCGTGTTGGTCGAAAGTGGTTACTCAATCAAGCGCAGTCTTTAAATTTTTCCATATTTCTCTTATAGCAAATTAAAATTATCTTTTCTATTATTAGAAAATATGGCAATAAAAACTAAAATATATTTGATTTACTTCTGTGGAAAAGGTAACCAGAAAACTGGAGGCGAAATCTGATTCGTGAATTATTAACAAGAGATTGGGATTTTTGTACCTAAATTCATTGGAAGGAAATATTTGCTGTGGCAAGTCATTTGCATAGATGGAGAATAAAAGTGGTCCCAATATTGATCCTTGTAATGCCCTTTATAAGTAATAGCAGATACGATGTTATGTTATTAAAAAATACTGATTGAGTGTGGTCTGTTGGGGATGAAGAAATTAACTGTATTGACGTTGGCGCAAAATTAAAAAAACAAAAAATTTCAGCTTCATATATTACAGTATCTATTTCTTTTGAGTGATCGAGAAGCGCCAAAAAGGTAACTTTACCGCAGTCTAACTCACGTCGTATATTTTCTGATACTTTAGCTAAAGCAGTTGCTCAGCTTTAAATCGGACGGAAACCTTATTGCATGATAGTAATTAGACATCTACTATATGTTCTTATTGGTGAAAAAGCTTTTCCAGTGCTTTTGAAAAGAAGCAACGTATCGCAATCGGACGATATTCTGTATTAGACTTTGTAAGTGGAAAAATTTTGGTGTGTTGCCATTTCGTGGGAAAGCAGCTTGATGTAATGATGGTGTCCCAAAAATCAGTAAATATGGCAAAAGGGATGGTAGCAAAATTTTAATGTATTTTGGATGTATGCTATCAAATCCAATTACATTGGGTTCAACTGACAAGAAGTTAGTAAAAACCTGAGATTGACCGACACCAGAAAACTCAAACATATTTTCTTCGGAGGAGGAGTTAATGTTGTTGACAAATGCATTGATGTTACAGAAAGTGTTATTTGTTAGTATCGCTGGTATATTCGTAAAAATCTTATTGAATTCATTATCATCGATAGGCCAATTAGCATTTTTTTCCATGTTCGTTTGAAATCAATACCAAAAAAAGCCGATTTTGCATTTCTTATTTGGGTATTGACATTTTTCTAGCAGAACGAAACTCGGCTTAAAGTTGTAAAGTTTTGAATTGATTCCACCTGGAGTAAGCTAAATCTCTACGTGGTCGAATGCTGGAGTAGAACCAAGGTTTGTTTCTCGCAGCTATTATTTTTGTTTTCAATTGCTTCCCAGCAGAGGATGCAACTCCAATTGACTTGTGAAAGATTCGCATACAGTTAATTTTAATTCAAGTTATTGAAATCTGGAGAAGAGTAATGTTGACCTTCTTCATTTTAAAAAACGTCACACGATACGAAAATCAAATCATGTTTAGAAAAACCTGAAACAGAAATTTGCTCGTATAGATTGAATTTAGACGTACTGTACTTTTAATTTTTTTCTTTTTTACAGCGATATTTGCTGGTTATATTATTTTTAATATTTTTAATATAAATGGCTGCGAATAAAAGGAGCATACGACGAGACTGCAGTCTGTAATGGTGCTTAATGCTGAATGTTGACATGTGCAATGGTATTAAAATAAAGGGAGGGCGGTGGCACCTGTATCAGGGCGTAAGATTAAGTATTTATGTGTGATATTTCACGATAATTTCGAATTATATAGACTTCATATTTAAGAATATGAAGAGGGTGTACTGGGTGTACCATGGCATAATGGGGAGAAAAGGCGATGTCAGAATCAGGATGTGGCTGTTGATATATTTTCAATTAAAAAGATATCATTTTCTATCTGGTTCGGAGTTTCTTTCCGCCTGATGGGGAAACGGCGTATCTTTGCGGCTTGTCTGGGGCTGAGGATTGAGATTTGGTGTGCTGCGCATGCCACCTGTAAGGTGATCTACGACGGTTTAGGTTCCCTTAAAATAGATATATTCATGATAAACTTCAAGGTCAGGTTTTTGGAAAGGGCTGAAAAGAATTGTAGAAATTCTAAGTAAAACTTATTTTTATTGAAGGATGAATATAATTCGGCTTAAGGTCATCGGTTGCTAAAAGATTCTCTTTGTTTTAAGAACATTTGTTAAAAATAAATAAAAACAAGTTTTTTTTTTATTAACTTTTAAACAATATTTATAACAATATTCTTTTCCAATATATTTCTATCAACTTTGTTGATCATTATCATGGATTATCTGATAAATAACAATAAAAATAAAAATAAAAACACAAATAATTTTGAATTGATCATTAACAAAAAACAATAAAAATCATTTAAAAATTATATTTACTTTAAAACAAATTTTTAATTTGTTAGAGTTACAACCTTCTTTTTACACAGTGTAATTGTCAACTAACTTTTGATTTAATCGTTTGTGTTTGTCAACCGTATGTCTGTAGATCTTAGCGATGTTTTCCGTATATCTCTTATAATTAAGAGCTTTGTCATTGAGAACATTCATTATATGAAGCATTTCCAACATAAATCTTTTCTTATAATTAATTTCCTCTTGTAAAATTTTTGTAGAATTAAAGTTTGGTTTATGTTTGTTTATTGAACAATGGGCAGCGAGTGCGGTTTTTTGCTCTATTGGTCTGTGAATAGCTTTTAAATCCGATCGATGTGAGGATAATTTAGTTTTTAGTTTGGATTTTGTTGTACCAATAAAAACTTTGTTGCATGTTTCTTTTTCATTACCGTCACAACTAATTTCATATATAAAATTATATTTATCATCTTTATCTACTTTTGTTTTGGTTTTGATAAATAATTTTCCAATTGTATTGCTTGTTTTGAATACTAACTCGTATTTGTCGCGATTGTGAATGTTGGTATTCTTCATTCTCTCAGACAACCCCGGTATATATGTTGTCGATTTATATATTTTGTTGGGTTTGGTTCTTGTAACAAAGAAAATCTTTTAACAACCGATAACCTTAAGCCGAATTATATTCACCCTTAAACAACATAACAGGTCAACAAAAATCTAAATTTTCAACAAATTGTTTTTATTGTAATTCTTAAATATTCCAAAATGCAATAGATTTTCTTCATTATCTACCAAATGAACATAATTTTCGAAAATTTTTGTTCCTTCAGTACAAAAATAACTGCCATTTATCGATGAAAGTTTTTAAGTAAATTATTAAACAAATTCAAATTATGAAACTATTATATCTATCTATAATAAAATTACTCGTTCTTAAATATATTAACACAATATCTACTAAACCGAAAATGTGTTTACAGGTATTGTAACAAATTAGTATTATAATTTTAGAATTTGATTATAATAAAAGAAATCAATCTGCATTAGTAGTTTTAATCGAAATTCCTTATGCTTGACTCAAATTCATTTAAAGTGTCGAAAACGATAATGAAATTATAATCCTAACCGAATAAATAAATTTAATTGTCAGTTTTGGGAAATTAAATATAAGAAGGAATACCAAAGATAAAGATTGAAAACGCAACAGTTTTAAAGCAAATAAAAATTATAGTTACCTACCTTATGAGAAAGTACATGATCGGCTATCATAAGTTCTTAATATCCATTGGGTTTAATAAACTATACAGTGACGCTATTAGACTAGATAAAATTTCACCGGAAATTTCGTTCCATGCAATTTCCACTTGCCGGAAAAATCATCCTTATTCCTGCAACCATCGCTATTTATTTAACGATCTACAATATCCCATAGATTATGTATAGGATTGAGATCAGGTGATTTTGCTGGTCACTTCAAAATGTTAATCTTATTTTTTATGAACCATTCTTTAACGTACTTAGCCACAGATCAAAAAATTCCCTCCTCCGTGTTTTTCCGTACATTGAGTATACCGAGAATTAAGGCGTTGTCCTTTTGATCTGCGTACTTGCCTAAATCTAGCAGAATTTTTTTAATTAAACTTCGACACATCAGAGAAAAATACGGTTTCCCATTTGGTTGTACTCCAGTTTGTGTGTTCCATTCCAACTAGTCTATTTTTGGCGGAAATAAATATTTTTTTTGCACTTTTTTGCACTTTTTTGCACTCGTCTTTTAATAGATATTATTGAAATATTTGTTTGTAATTGGTTTTCAATAGACCTTGCTGATATAAACGGATCTCTTTTATTAATCGGAGTATTGTCTGGTCGTCCTGAAAAATCACAATATGATTTATTCCAAATTCGTTTGCAGTGGCTATCACTGATTCGCCTCTTTTATAATCATTTATTTTTTCTTTTACTTGCACTGAGTACTGTAGCCATTTTTTTTTTTTTAGAAAAATATTGCAAAATATGACCAATGACTCCGAAAGGTCAGGAATGACTATAAACACATGCAAATTTAATCTAATTATTTTAATTATTTAACGGTAGTTGTTATTGGCAGTGTTTTACATATAAATATAATATCTATTATTTCGTGCTTTTGTTTTGTCGCGGGTAAAAAACATTATTGTAAATTTAATATTCCTTCTTTATGTTTTACTAGTGTACCTTGTCGTGCTTTGCAAGGACTTACAGTGGGTAGCCATTCCTTTCTAATAAATGTTCCTATGTTAATTTCACGAAGTAAGTATAATACCAACAGAAAATAAAACTTTTTTGCCACGCACACTTGTTTCATCACGACCACTTTTGACGTAACTTGTCACACACATCATTCATGAGCTCACAGCAGGTTTCGGGACTGTTTGGTTAATAGTACTCCGGAACTTTTTTGGTATGAGAGGTGCCACGCCCATTGACCCAATCCTGCCCATTTTTGTACGACTATTCATACTTACAACCAATTAAGTTACACAAAGTCCTTAGCCTCTGGCCGTCATCGAACTGTAGATACATGATGATATGTATTTAACATGTATGGGAGGTTCCACGCCCACTTGTTTAATTACGCCCATTTCTGATATAAGTTCTCACACACATCATTTATAAACTCATATCAAGTTTCTTGGCCATCGGGTTCATAGTACTGTAGATAATTTTTTTGTATGGGAGGTGCCACGCCTACTGACCCAATACTGCCCATTTTTAGTATGACTACTCATACTAACAACTCATTAATTTTGAAGTAAGTTTCAAGGCTCTGGCCATCATAGAACTGTAAATATATGGTGATATGTATTTACCATGTATGTGACGTGCCACGCCCACTGGTTTGTTCCCTGCCATTTTTCGCATAACTTCTCACACTCATCATTCGTGAACTCACACCTAGTTTCAAGACTGTCGGGTTTATAGTACTCCATATAATTTATTTTATATGGAAGATGCCACGCCCACAAAACCAATCCCGCCCACGACTACTTACATTAACAACCAATTGACGTGCAGAAAGTTTCAAGACTCCGGCCATCACAGTACTCTAGATATATGATGATATGTATTTTCCATGTGTGGGAGGTGCCACGCCCACTTCATATATTTAAAAAATATTTAAAAAAAATAAAAAAAAAATTATGGCCTACAGAACTTGCCATATCCGCAGTAAGACTCAATGAAAATTTGAGGAAGATCAGATGAGTTGTTGCGGGTATTACGTCCAAAAAACAATCAAACACACATTACCTCTATATTATTTTAGATAAATGTATAAATAAATATATTAGATAAATCTATAAATATAAAATAAATTTTATATAAAATTATTTATAAGTGCAGTTATAAAGGGTGTTTTATTTCTTTATATAGAATTTACGAAAGAGTTGGCTACCAATTTATCTAAATTTACTTTGAAAAACAGTCATCCATTCGAGCAACTTACAGACGGTGATTTATTGCAAAATTGTGTTCACCGATGAAAATCATTTTCGGCTTAACGGTTTTCAAGAAATACTTAGTTACAGAACTTAGCAATAAGAGAGAATGGAGCGGTTTAAGTACAGCATATTCTCTAAGAGAAGGTACAATCTAATGGTACACAGATGGGTAAAAACCGAACAGGGGCGGGAGCCTTCGGGCCTAGAACCAAATACTTCCAGCCAATGGGAATATATTTTCCAAGCGGAAATTTATGCCATCCATAGATGTGCACAAATCAACTTGAATAGAAAGTACAAAAGACGGAACAAAACCATTAAGGAGGCCCAAAATACAAAAGCATCGAATATTCGCGCTCCACAATGTTGATCCTATTCGAGTAGTGCTTAAAAATGTTCAGTCCAAATTTGAGCACAATCGGACAATGTTTAGAGGTTGCGATAGTTTAATGATTTTTCGGGGTTAGATAGAAATATAACACAATGATTTTTAATGGTGATATTCACTGTTTATTTAAAAATTTAAATATTTAATAAAACAAATAAATAAAGAATTAATACAACTGCACATTAGGTACAAATTATCATATATTTTATTATTTTTTTAAATTATCGATAGCAATTTTTGCAATACTAGCTTTAAATACCCCGGAAAATTTTTTTCTATGGTGATCAACTAATCTAACCAAATATTGCTATTGCTCCTTGTTTGAGCCTGTAAACATTTTTACAGGCGTGTTTGCGAAAAAAAATATGTACTTGATTTGTGAAGAAAAAATGCAAGTGATTTTATTTGTTAACACTTGGTGGTTACTATTAGATTGATTGAAAAAAAGTACAGACAAATTCTATAAAAAAAAAAATTACAGACAAATTCTTTTAAAACAAAACTTCTTCAATCTTAACATAATTATTGAGTTCAGTTGAACCGTTAAACTATTACTATTAATATTTGTTAAACTATTGTACTTCAAACACCTATTTATACAATACAATAAAATACAATACAGTACAATACAATACAATACAATAACGGTTTGTTACTAAACAAAATTGTCTCATTCGGAGTGAGACCAATCCACAGCAGACACTACAGACTCCATAATATCCAGATAAATCGCTGATGGCATCATCGAATCTTATTTCTTCAAAACTGAAGCCGGAGCTTGCATTTCAGTCAATGGAGATCGTTATAGCAACCACCGAACTATTAAGATCAAAATTTGGTGATCTTCTAACTGATTTCAAGCGATTTGACACCTCTCGATTATTTCATGTGGGACTACGTGAAGTCACTGCTTTATGCTGATGCACCAGCAAAAGTTGATGACTTGGAGGCCACATTTTAATGTTATTTTTGACAATGCTCGAAAAAGTGGCCCAAAATTGAACGTCAAGAATGCGCTTCGTCAAAAACAGCCGCGGTGTCTACATGCCCGATATCATTTTCAGATATTATTACATGGCATTAGAAATGTATTGATATTTCGAATAAAAAAAAATTATGATTAAGATTTAATACTTTGTATTATTTCTTACAATTTCAAGTTCGATCAGGCTTAACAAAACAACCTGCATTAGACTATCCCAAGATATGTTTGTAACTGGCAATAAATAAAATCTGGATTCCATTGTATGAACTAAAGGTAACAGTCACATAATCGAATTTACTTAAAACATAAGTTGCATTAAACCACGTATGGTTATTTCAAAAATATTATTTAGTCACAACAAAAAAATTTGGATAGTACATTGGTTCCTCTGTTGTAACCGAAAAACATATTCTAAATACACATTTGTTATTATCATAAAAAAAAAAAATTAATATAATTTAATTTCTAATATAATTGTAATTTGTAATTGTTATCATCATTCTTTAGTTCAGTTGCCTCAATTGAATTAGTTTAATAACTTGTAACTTTATAAGGAAAATCCATTGTAGTTTTAAATATATTTTAGAAATTAAAATTAAATTTGTGGATAAATAAATACATAAATCTATTTCCAACAAATTCTTTTTCTGTGTGAACATAAAGTAAAAGGAATGGTAATTTATTAATTCTTTTTTTTTCGTCATAATAATTCGCTTTCGGTGTTTGATAAATTGAACATTTTCTTGTACTTTTGTGTAGGAATAAGTAGCATTTGCTTCATTTAATTTTTCTATAATATCTTTAACTTCATTAAAGTGTTTATTGTTATTTTCGACAGCTTCCAACCATGTTATTGGTCGTTGTAGTGAAAGACTTATACTGTGATATTTTTCTAAATAGGTTGCTAGTACAGGTAAAGGAGCTTGGAAGAAACTGTTTTTCATAAAAAAATAATAAATCAATATTGTCAGATTGATTTATTAGCTCTATTGATATACGGTTAATCGCATGTGCAGAATTATAATAAAATATATTTTACTATATACTAATATACTATATATAATATATACTAATATATGCATAAATTATCTATTTTAATGAAAATTTTTTTAATTCACAAATATATTTTATTTTAATCTAAACCAAGACTAATAACAAAAAACATTAATTCACATGAGGATCGTACACACAGAAAACAGATTCATTGTGGTTAACGAATTTATTGCCAACCGAATTGCGATAATGCTAATAACCGAATTTCGGGTTCACTATGATTACAATTATATTGCCTTAACAGTAAATACTTTATCATAATAGAAAATTTGCAGATACTATTAAATTTCTGTTGATACAATCGAAAATACGGTTGTTACACTTTAGAGCAATTCGGTTGGCGAATATTTTTTCTGTGTATAGCCCTAGTAATAATATTGACTTGCATCAAAACACAGAAAGTATGTGTTCGTAATACATATGTATATATATATAAAGATACCACATAGATACTGCGAAAGTATTAATTTACTACACACAGAAAAAAGATTGGTTGGAATACGGTTACCACTAGCAAAGTTTGTTAAGGTAATAACAATATTTGTTGTGATTCTTTAATGTATCAAAATATAGTAGATATTCTTCTATAACTATCGTATAAATACAATTCTTTAAGAATGAAGGTATCTTCAACAATAGAATAATCTATGTTTACCAACGAAAGTCTTTTTATAAATTACCAAACAAATTTAGTTGAGACAACCTAATTAGAACAAGAATAACATGTCCCAATCCTAAATATTGGCGACTTCAACTACTAATTTTATTACATCAACATATTTCAAACTGAAAATTAGCAAACAGATATTTTAACAAATAATTGGTTAGAGTACTATGTATAAAATTTGTATTAATAATGGTTTTTCGGTTGCAATAAATAAAACCCAAATTTTTACCCTCTTTTGGTATTTCTAACCGAAAGGAAATTCTATAAATAAATTTCTGTTGTAAATACAAAAAAAAAAGATAACAATTTATTATTTAATTGTCATTTGTCAAATAAAATAAAATATTAATTATTAATTAATTATTAATTTTTATTAATGAAAATCATAATGTAACAAGATTTAAAATCTTCTAAAACAACATTAGTCATAACAAAATATATATATATATATATATATATATATAAATATAAATATAAATAAATATAAATATAATACAGAAAATTTTTAACGATGTATAATGTGATAATTTATTTTTTGTGAGAAAGTGACAAAATACTTTAAAAAATGGATGAACAACAATTATCCGTTAATCTGGAAACCAAAAAAATAATTGTTCTACATGGCATGCCTTATTTTGTTGGTGTGCTTGGTGAAAGCATAGGAAACAAATCTGTCATACAATAGGTTACAATCAATACGTCGAAGGTATTGTAAATGTAAAATTGCTTAATTTTCGATTACAATATTGCAGCAAATCAATACGAGCATATACTGGAAGAAATGTCTATGAGGACGTACACAACCTGGAAGTTGGCTCTCCCGTTATCATCAGCACCTCAAGATGTATGCAGATGTTTATTTATGTCTACGCACGAATAATATAAAATTCTATGTTTTAGACGAGGCATATAAACAGCTCCAAGACGTATTCAATGAACAGAACAAATCTTTGATGTATTCAAGATGCTCATCACTGATTTTTGCGGCTAGTACTCCATTCCATGCAATGGAAGACAGTCGTTGTTGCTTGCGTGAACCTTTAATATTCTAGTAAAGAAGAAAATATTCACTCTGGAAGATAACAAGCAGTTCTACGTGGATTTCAAACAAGAAACTATTTTCTGTATATCAAGATAATATGTCGAAATTGACAAGAGGATGATTTTGCGATTGGGTAAGTAATGTGCTGATGTTTATAATACGCATTGTACTTAACCTGGACACACTTTTTAAATTCATTATTTTAGAAATGTTTTCTGACAATATGAGCGGATATAATGAAAGTACAATATTGTATTATTAAATAGGATCATATAATGGAGCCAATGATACCTCTTTTGCTTATCATATAATATATTATTTTATTTAATTTAATATAAAATTATTCAGTTATTAATAATAAAATAAATATTAATAATTGTTTCTGATTTTTCTATTTCATATGTATTACTAAAAAAACCCGAAAAACGGTTATGACAATCAATAATTAAAATTAAGTATTCCATTGTATCAACTAAACATCACAATTCATACAATCGAATTTTTATATAAATAGAGTAGTCAGAACAGAATAATGTGATAGTACACGGGACTACCAAACTTCGGTTGGCAACAAATTCAGTTGCAGCAACAAATCTGTTTTCTGTGTGTACTCATATTATTTAACAATTTGAAATTTATTTAAAATTTTTTAACGTTATTTTCAGTAGTTTCATTTTATTTGCCTTCACAAACATATTATCCTATTTTTATTTCATAGCATAAAACATGTGTTTTTGCACTACTAAATGGAGAACTGTTATAGTATTTTTTTTTTCTCTTTTACTTCTGTTTTCGGTATTCTGTTATTGTATTGCATTGTTATGGAAGTGTATGAAAAAACCATTTTATTACTTTTATATGATGTTTACAAATGAATATTGTTATTGTGTGCTTTACTTTTTAAACACAGACATGAACAAATGAAAAGCAATCACATAGTTTTTTTTCTCTTCTGTATTTGTGTTAACATATTGTGCTTTTTAAGGATTTAATAAAGAGCTTTTCAAACTTGTTTATACTCGTAAGCCCATAAAAATATTGTGAAACGGTTGTTATTGAAATGATATAAAAAAAAAGTATATTTAATTACTGTGTACAGAATAGTACTTACAAATTTGTAAACGCCGGTTTCGATATTCCAAAAGGCACAATTTTATTAAAGTATCTCTCCTTGTTGCTGCTGATAAACACATTGTCACAAATGATGATATAAAAACCTCTAAAAACAATATCAAATTATGGTGCATACTTAACATATGTATGCCTTTAAGCGCATGCCAGGCAAACAAAGTACGGAAACATGTATGTGTATTTACTATTCGTA
The DNA here is from genome assembly GCA_963682025.1 of Cordilura impudica. Lineage (NCBI taxonomy): Eukaryota > Metazoa > Arthropoda > Insecta > Diptera > Scathophagidae > Cordilura > Cordilura impudica. Next base: position 148,803,814 of record OY821519.1, on the reverse strand, counting down.
TGTATAATCGACAAACCATGTACAAATAACTCAGTCACCTTCTTCCGCTTAGAAGATGAACATGTACATTAATGTGAAGATGGTAATGATGTCGATGTCTACTCATATGACATATATACCTTAGGGCTTCGTTTTTGTTATATGAGGCATTTGTCGATTAATTTATAACTAGAACTAAAACTGCGAATGATATATTGTCTCAAATTCCCTATAAAAAATAAAATACATCCAAAATTTGTGATTGAAGTTTTGTAAATTTCAAAACAATTATTTCAAAGAAAGTCATTGCTTAGAAAGAAATTGATTTTCGAGTTATCATTTGGAGACAATTTTAAAGTGAAAAATTGTTAAACAATATTCACGATCGTGCGACCTATTTGATAGTGAGCAATAATATAAGCGAAACTAGTCCATGTGTACCGAAATAGTTGGTAAAATTATTCTTTATTATTCGTTTTTAAAACATTGCTGGATTACCTGACTTTTTTATCATCAATTTATGAAAAGACTTAAGAGGAGAAATGATCTTTAGTTTTGAAAAGAAAAATAACATGAAGATATTGAAATATTTGCTTTATAAAGAGAAAGTCCAATTTACACCTTTCCTATAAATTTTTCTAATACAGTTGAAAGAAGTTTTTAATTTTTTTTTGCAATAAATAGACATTAATGATTGAGTGAGAAATTGTTCAGTCTCAAAATCAAATCGTTTACGTTCAATTAATGGAAAAATATAAGCACAGTTGCTTCAAACAACTGATCCATATTGTGCAAAAGAGGTTATGCAGCTGCTTCAGGTCAAACCAGAAGCACTAGATAGATCTAGATTTGGTAAATTTGATAAGAAATGTAAAACATATGCATTTGCCGAAATCAACCTTTTTTCAAACTCAGTCATTAAAGGAGGAGGAAGATTTAAAAACTTTTTTTTTTAGATACAGCACTTCAGGCGACCCGCCCTCATACGGTATATCGTACCTATATGTTAAAAACTTTAAATCGATTTTTTCGCAAACAACATTTTTGAAGTCCGTGAACACCATAACTCAAAATCAACTTGACCAATCCTTTTGAAATTTTATACACTATTTCTATTTCTATCCCATTTTTTAACAAAAAATTTACCGAAATTTTATAAAAAAAAATCGTGTTTTTCACTTTGAAATTCTACCAAAAATAAAAACAAAAATGTGAAAAAAAAAACTTTTCTTTATTACCTTGGGAAACACATCACCTTTTAAACGCATTTCATTTTTTTGGCTTCAGATGATCTTGTAACGAGTTATGATGTCACCGCAAAACAACCTTTTTCGAGGCGCCTCCACAGATTCGCTGTCACGTACTTTTGTATTAAAATTGTTAATTGAAAAGCTTTTTAACGACACTATAACGTGTATATAAAATAAATGAACCAACATTATTCATATCTTCAAAAAAATAAAAAAATATATGAAAATACTTTACAACCCCCACCCCTTAAATTATAAAGATCGATAACATTAGTAAACATAAAAAATTATAAATTATAAAGTCATATAGTATAATAAATAAGTAGAATACACTTTTTTATAAACCACTTTAAACCAACAGAGATATTTTAGAATTTATAGAGGATTCACAATTACCAATCCAATTATTATTAAAATCTGTAAGAATTTCGTTTAATTTCATAATGGGGTGTAGTATTTTTGAAAATCCAATGCAAAACTAAGTGCCACCTTGAGGTACGTGCACCCAAAATATAAAATACAATCTCCAAAAAAACAAACTCACACATACATACACATACCATTTATGCCAACACTAAAACACACAGATAACAAAATAAACAAAAACCGGAAGGACGCCATAGTCATGTTTTGTTAACAGAAAAAATGTACAAATAAATTGAATAAAATCACTGTTATGCTGTTGTTTTACACACATATACACACTTATACATTTGTTAGACAACCACCGAACCAGTAATATTTAAGTACTCGTCCATGTGACAATGAAATGGAGATGCGCCAAAATGCGAGTAACTGAAATTATAATTTATTTGTACCTCTTAAGGGGATATTCGTTTTGTTATTGTTGCTGCTGTTGTGTTCTTTCCAGAGTACTCGTACAATAACAATAATGTTAAGTAAAGTGGTTTCATAAGACTACAAGGTATTTGGGGAATTGTTGAGTTATGCAACAATCGTTTTACTTATTTAGCCAAAAAAAAAAAGATAATACTCGTACTTCAAAACTATCACGAGTGACATTGCAAACTGCCAACTTGAGTTCTAAGTGTTTAGCATTTTATAATTTATCTTGTTAAAGATATATGTAAATATTTATTTACTTAGATCGCATTCATATATATTCCTCAAACACATGTCTGAAAGTCAATTTTAAAATTTGATATGATAGTGATGTGGTGGTGATAGATATTTAGAAAAATATGTTGTGGATACAAAAAGTAGGTATTTCTATCACTTCTATTCATTTATTCCACTCACACTAATAACAGTACACACAGAAAAATGGATTTATTGTAGCAACCGAATTTGTTACCCGCCGAATTTTGAGAGTATCATGTACTATCACATTATTCTGTCCTGATTACTAAATGATATTTTCGAAGTAGCGGTACGAAGTTTAAGTAAATTCTATTGTATGAATGGTTGAATGAATTTAGTTCATACATTGGAATTCAGATTTTAGTTATTGATGGTTACAATCATTTATTGGGGTATCCAAATGCATAACTGCAATAATTATAACTAATTTTTTAAATAATTTTATATATAACTTATTTGTTTTATAGTTGCATTTGTTGGTGATTATTTAGGCCTCCTTTGTTCCATTTTGGGGTATAGACATTTTAAGTGGGGAATAAATCGTATTCCAATAATCCACTGGCAGTAAATGAGAACCACCAATTCTCTACCCGGGGCAAATGATATTGTAGCTCGATGGATATTTCGAACTTTGCCGCCGTGACCACTCCAAAAATGGCGTAAAATAATAACTCACTGGTATTATCAAATGTTCTCAATTGCAGTGTTGCAAGAAATATTCAACAAATACAAAATTTTTGGTTAAACATTGTACTTAGAAGTCACAGGTGTCATAGTCGAGCAATACTGGGATATATGTATTTACGGGAATCAAAGTTATATTCGAACACATGAACATGGAGATGAAATATTGAGGCTTTCCTACCAAGGACGGTACATGGTTCAGTGATATATATGAATTTATCTTTACAACTTAGGAAACCAGCATTTTCTGACATTGGTGCTAGTCTTTGTAGCTGTCGAAATTGCAGGTATTGTTGAGGTGTATTTACTACTAGTGATTCTTCGTATTAGAATTGGAGCTTTATTGTTCTTGATTTTTTGCGAGTCGTTCCATAATAAGTACTAGTGTTGTTGTATGCATATTGAATATTAAAGCTGTTATTTATCATGGAACCGGTAGCCATCTTGATTTTTTAATCATGTTATAGTGGGTTTAATATAGTTCCCTCAATTAAGTTAGCTTAATAATTTGCATCGAAACTTTAATTTGTAAATGGAACTAATTTTTCTATTGAAGATACATAAATTTTATGAGAGTTATGTTTATACTCGTATGATAGATAATGAAGAAAAAATATTGTATTTAAAATATTTATAAATTACCGTAAATATGATTAATACCTGATTAAATTTTTCTAGTGCTTACGGAATTCCAATTAATTATTTTTCTGTGTGTATCATCATTGTATCTCAAAATTTAATTTCTTTAATAAAAAATATTAAATAAATAGTTTTTTCATGTACTTATACTACTATATTTTAGCAATGATGTTAGTTATATTTGTACTCTATAGTGATATAACATATTCACTTCATAAGTATCTTGACCATTAGTCAGATCGCCGCTCATATTTAAATACATTGCTCCAATTGCGAACCTACAAAGTTTCAAAACTCAAAGTTTCAAGACTCCCACTATCATAGTACACCTTCTATTTTATTTTGAATGTGAAATGCCATGCCACCGCGACAATACATACATTTTATGGGACGTGAAACACCCACAAATCAAAATGCAACCAAAGTATACCTCAATCCGGTCATACACAACTGGTGGGCCGCGGCGCCCTGGGGGTCCGTGACCAGTTGCCATGGGGTTCGACAAATTATTCAAAATAATCGAATATTGTATTGAAACCAGAACCGGAAAGATCCAATTTTCTTATCTATATGTTTTTTATTTTTCGATTTTCTTATTGTAGTTTGTATAAATGCATGTATGCAAGAATTTTTTTATTTATTTTGTGTGCCTATGTATAAGAAATTGTGTAAAAGAATTTGTATACAATGTGCGTGTTTTTACGTCGTTTTATTTCGGAATTTATGATTTTTTTTTTCACTACACACCAATACTCTCACAATTATGTAAATTTGCACAAAAAGTGAAAAAAGAAGATCTATAATTTGTAAAATGGGTATTCCCCCTGGTAAATTTTTTGTGAAGAAGTTGGCGCAGATAATTCTCTTCTATTTCACACAGAAGGTAGATGGCTCTCCAAGAAAAAATCTCGTGTCGTTTATTTGAGTTGAGACTGGAAGTTCAACTTTTCTAAATTAAAAAACTCAGACCTATAAAGTTATTTTGATGACAATAATTGGAATACTCAACTATTTTTTATTTTCACAATTCTAAATCAGTTTAATTTATCTATACAAAGACCTCAATCCAATAATTATAATTCGCGTTACAAAATTGAGGCTATGAAAATAAAAGTAGAAAGATCGATCCACAGAATATATTCAAGTATGTGTGAAATTTTACCATTCTATTCAAAATTAATAACTGATTGATAATTTCAATTTGGGAAACAAAAAGTAAATTCCTCAGTTAAATGTCATATTTTGAAATTAATTGATAAATCTGATAAATATTTGCCAAATGATGGAGGTCACAGTACCAAACTCTGGATTTAAGATCCTTACAACAATTATCAAAATACCAATTGATTACCAGCAGATAAAGATATATTGTTAGAATTAATAAATAAATGTTATTTGAAATCTATATTCAACATTAAGGGTGTGTCTTTATTTTGGAAATAAATTCATGCAGAATATCCTTCATTGTTTTTAGCAGCTTTACAATATTTGCTGCCAATCGTAAGTATATATTTCTACGAAAAAGGTTTCTCAAACATGGTGGATACAAAAAACCAATCGATTGCGATTAGAAGTTTTCATGAGATATTATTGCAGATAATAGAGGCAATAATTAACAAATCAGTTGCGAATTTACAGGAGTAAAAATATCATTGAGATATTTTCAAGTATTTTTTACTTCTATGAATTTTGAAATGTTTTTATATTATTTTTTGTTAAAGTCTTTGTAAAACTTTTGTTTTTATGTTAAAATATGAAGGTTGCGTTTTATTGTCATATACTCGTACATAAAAAACAAAGTTATGTGTTCGTTGTATAAAAAAATCAATTTATTAAAGATAATATAACAAATTTAAATTAGTTGAAAAGAATGGGGGTCTCAAAAAATTATTAAATATTTGGTGGGGCGCGAGTACAAAAAAGTTAAGAACTATTGCCCTAAAGCATTTTGTAAATTTCTTGAGTGTATAACCTACATACGAACATCCATTAATTTTTACTGCTGTGGATAACCATTTTGCTATTATTGTTCTCTTACTTGTCTTTGATAAAATTTCACTGCAGTAAAGTTATTACAATAATTGTAGAAAGAAGTGTTGCCAGAAAATTGCTGTCATTTTAGAATGTATCCCATTTTGATAGTCGATCTGAAGTTCGTATTTCCGAATATAACTGACTATTCTTTTAAGAAAATCTTCTTTTATAAAAATCTACATGTTTTGTTATTTAATTTTGGAATATTTAGTGTCAATTAATCTTATGTAATTTTTTAAATACCTGTCACATTGTATTTTCCAATTAAAGTAAAGCTAAATAAATAATTATTTTAAATTTGTGCATTCAATCTGAACAAAAACAAAAAAAAAAAATAAAAACAAAAATTTAAACCACAAAATTAAAATTTCTCATATGTCTCATGAACCAACCCACCCCTCATTATAACGTTGTAGCTATATGTGCGATACGATAAAATACTCATAGGAGTACCAATACTCATACGCACTGTCAACCATTCATTGTCTGTTGCATAATATTAAATCGGAATACTTAAGTATTTTTAGCAGTTGTATTTAAATCTTCATGTGGTATGAGCAAATGCCATGATGGATTTTCATTTGTTTGTTGCTAAAGCTGCGTGCTCGGTACGTTATACTCCATTAAAATGATTTCATCGCCATCTAAGTACTGTACATCTTGTACTACGGTACCCAAACCATATTTGATATGCGCTACTACGTCCATGCATATAATACTACTCCAACAGCAGCAGGCACCTGAGCATCACTGTGTGTAGACTGGAGAGTGAATGGAATAAACATATACTCGTGTATTAATCCACATGGAAGCACAAAGTGTTGCAAGCATAGTAAATGGGTTAAACACAGACAAACAATAAAACCCACAGTAGACAGACCAATGCAAATATATATGTACAGAATATATCATATATAAATAAACCAACCAACAACTGAAGTATAAACCCATGTATTAGGGTACCTCGCAAAAAAATTATTATTATGGTCTCAAAATAAGAAACCTTTATAAAACACCTTCATAAAATATAAAAGATTTTTGTTCTTATGGAGTTTGTGGGTAGATATTTAGGTTTAAAAATTAGATTAACACTATTAATACCTATTCAATTAAAACGATAACGTACGAATGTGTTAATTCGTTCCGACTTTAGTCGAAATTTTACTGGGTGGAAAGATCATGGTCAAAACAAGGCCAATATGGTTATTAAACTTTTCTTTGTGTCAAGTACACTAAATTCTGTCATACAAAATGCTTCAAAACTCGCAGATCTTCTTACATCTAATATATAAAAATGGAGTTTTGTATGATTGTACGTTTGTACATTTGTTTGTGGTTTATAGGAGACTACACCACTGGACCGATCGTCTTGAAATTACTACAGTAGGTAACTGCCTATCCGGAAGGAAAAATAGGCTTTATTTTTTTGGATTTTTCAAGTGGGCGTGTCACCTTCAATAGAAAGTGAATTCTTAACATCTAATTTAAACATATAATATCTGGAGTACTATGGTAGCAATAGTTCTGAAACTATATACATGTTCATTAAAGAGGTCCTACGTTATATGGACATTTCTCAAATTACGATTTTGGGGACAGACGGGGCCCAGTTTGTTACCTTTCAATAAAAAGCTAATGTGAAGTTTGGGGACAATCGGATAAAGAAAAGCTGCGCCGGAAATCGACTGAATTTTTCAAGTGTGTTTATATGGGAAAAATATGATTTTTTTTTTAGATTTTACGAAAATTTCATTCTATAGTTTAACTTTCAGAATCTTTTCAGAAAGCATTAAAAATTCAAAATCGCATAAAAATTCGTTAAGAAATAGCAAATGCCCCAGACCACTTTTGTGCAAAAAAAAAAAAACTAGGTCATGAAATTTGATAGTATTTATTTCAAGTTTGAGAAATTGATTAAAGTCACATTTTTTTTTGTCTCTATACTTATAGGTAATTGGATATGACGTATCGTTTTATTATCACGTTGTTAACCTCTTGCGCATTGTGGCGAAAATGGGAAATTTTTTTGGTTAAATTTTGAAAACTCCCTTTTCAAGTTTTAAAAAATTTGCTTAATTGTATTTTCTGAAATGTATTTTATTAAATACACATCAGATATTAACTGTGTGGTTATTTTAATAAATCCCTCTACTGGAATCTTTTTGACAAATATTTTATTTTGGCGGATTTCGAAAAAAATGGGATTTTTGTGAAATATTCTGTATATGTAATCCTTCTAAATTCTTTATATAAAAAACTAATCAGTTCTCTACTTTTAAATGCTATATTTTATCTTAATAGCCTAGGGTATCGGAAAAAATAATATGACCCCATTAACCCTTTTGGAAATGGGGTCACATATGACAATCAAATATCTTGCAAATACTGTTGAATTTTTAAAAGCGTTACTTAAAATATTATAAGCAAATATGGATATTTTCCGTTCCTAAAATTTGGGATACATCCGAGATATTAAGATATTTCTAAATAAAGATTACCGAAAACGAGGTTTTTAATTAAACTCGATGAAACCACTTCTTAGAATGTAAGAAATACATATACTCGGTTAATTTTTTTTTTTAACTCTTCATTGCTCCTGGAATCATAATTATCCATTGTGATATATCTCTGGTGCAATTGTCTACTTATTGCTCGCAAATATAAAATTAAACAACTTTTAACCAATTTTATTATAAAATTATATTATTTTTAAAAACTCTCTGTATGTTTCCAAATAAAGTATAAACATTTTTGAGCTATAACTCAACATTATTAAATTAAACTTGACTTTGTACAGGAAGAATGTTTAAAAATTATGGCTTTAATCAATTTCTCAAAGTTGCAAAAAAATGCTATCAAATTTCATGACCTAGTTTTTTTTTTTTTTTTTGACACAAAAGTGGTCTGGGGCATTTGCTATTTCTTGGCGAATTTTTATTAAATTTTGAATTTTTATAGCTTTTTGAATAGATAATTTAACACTGATCCCGATTCTTACAACATCTTGTCGGAAGAATTAAACTGTAGAACGAAATTTTCGTAAAATTTCAAAAAAGTCATATTTTCGCCATATAAGCACACTTGAAATTTTCAATCGATTTCCGCCGCGACTTTTCTTTATCCGATTGTCCCTAAACTTCAATTTTTTAGTTTTCTATTGAAAGGTAACAAACTGGACCCAGCCTATACCCAAAATCGCATTTTCATTTTATGGACCACTCTAATGTTCATATTAAACTAATTTGAAGAGATGCGAAAAATATGGGCGAGATTGGACCAGTGGGCATATCATTCCCAATCAAAAGTAAATATATAATGTTCTATATCTGGAGTACTGTATTAGTTAAAGCCTGGCAACTTTGTCAGAGTTCATGTGTTATTAATATAGTAGTCGAACAAAAAATTGGCGATATTGAACCAATAGGCGTGGCACCCCTTATACAAAAAAAACAAGAAGTTCTATGAAAATGACAGAGTTCAAACTTTTGACAAGTACATTAATTATGTATGTAGTCCTGTAATATATGGCCGGAATCTTCAAAATCAAAAATCGTCAAAACCGAAAATCGCAAATAACAAATTTCGCTAAAATAAAAAAGCGCAAAAAATATCACAAAAATCAGAAACCACAAAGAAACAAAAATCGTACAACTCAAAACTCGTCAAAACCGAAAATCGCGAATAACATAAATCGCCAAAATAAAAAGTCGCCAAAATCAAAAATCACAGAAAGCCAAAAATCGATAAAACTCAAATATCGCTAAAAAGAAAAATCACCTAAATAAAAAATCACAAAAAAAAAAAACAAAAGTAGCGACAAAAAAATCGCCAAAACCGAGAATTGCGAATAACAAAAATCACCAAAATCAAAAATTGACATAAACAAATAAAATGGTTTTCTAAGAAATGGATTCCCATTTTATTTATTTCGTTTACGATGGGTATAGCGAAGCGCATCGTGTTACTGCTAGTTATAAATAAATTTCATTTGTAGCTTGGAACTTCCAGCTCATCACAATTTGAATCATTTAATCAGCTTGATATGTTATACAATATGATATAAATGACGGAGGGTAGAAATTCAATATTGCTATTGTCACTTAACTAATAAAGCTAGATGTTTGCAGTTTAAATTTCATTAAATGCATGTTATGGCCTTCAAGATATATTTGTTCATTGGAAACCTTCAAAGCAATTCCAGGATGAATATTTAAAAGCAAATTTTTTGCATACTTTTTTCTTTTCAAACAAATTTCTTATATTTTCCTTTGAATCATCTATTTGTATACTGAAAACTTATGGTCCTTTAAAAAGAAAATAATACCAAAATATGAAAAACTGTTCACAATTTCACGTGTATCACAAAGAAAACACAACAAATTTGGGAAAATTTTTCTTTATTCTTCGACATAATCTCCATGTATCTCGGTACACTTTTCGATAGCGATATTCAATAGCTTCGATACTCTGCTTATAGAAGGAAATGACCAATTTTTGCCATGTTTACAAATTCAGTGAAATCGTTTACTTTTGATGGCTCAAAAAAATAATAAACTAACCAAGGTGCCGCATTGAAACTCAAAACATGTGCAGTTTCGTAGTGTTACAAATGTTAAAAAAATCAACTTTACTCACAATTTGTACAACAATAAAAAATGGGTCAGTTGAAAATTTTATTTCAAAAAATATACAATTGGTATTTTGTTTAAATTGTTTTTAGTTCGCACAGAGAACAAATTATTTCTTGATAACAATTTATTTGCCATCCGAAGTTCTTGAGTATTATTATACTATTAGCTTTCTATTTATACAATCAAATATACAGTTGTTCAACTTTAGTTGGCTAACTTCCTTTCTTTTGATCGACGTTTCACCACTTACTATATACCTTTATATTTCAATACATTGCGCATTAAATTAATTTCTGGAATTCAGATATGGATTTGGAATAAGTTATAGACATAGAGCAGAAATAGACTTTGTTTTAATAGCTCGTGGAAAGATGAGAATGTAATTAATCGACGTCGTCGAACAACGATGTAAAATATGAGCGATATCTTAGTTGTTTATACATTTTTTTAGAGACACAAATATGTCATACTCCTTGAAAACTACGAATCATTTACTTTAGTTGCATTCGAAAAACTGTGGTACGGTTAAACTGGAAGTTTTGCCCGGAAAACCCCTGAATTGAGTGATGGAATTATTATTGTAGGAAAATATTATATAAACTCGTTGGTGAGTCCAACATTTCACATTTAGTATTAAATTCAAGCTCCAGAGTTCACAGTGTAAGAACTGAAAAGAGGATACAACAGACAAATTGGAAACTATTTCCACGGACTATACAAATATTGTATTGTATTTTCAACGATGTAGCAAATAAAATAATATATATAGTAGAATAAAATAAAGTCTAAAACGATAAACTAAAAATTAAGGTGCAGTGCGAGCTCGATTTGCGCAACCGATAGGAAATCAGAATCGTTTCAGTAGCCGAATGTGTTGCAATAAGCGACGATTAAATATTATATGTCTTATTTTTATACAAGGTAACCTGCTAATAAATTTTTTATCAAAAACCTTGTAGTTTTATTAGAGTTTAAATAAATCAAAATAAATACCTATGATAAATTAATAGTCTTATTCATAAAAAGGAAAAATAATAATCTATATTTTGTATACTAAATTAAATTCTGAAGCATTAGTATAAAATGAAATATTAATTTTAACTGTTTCAAATTTTTTAGTTATACAAGCTTGATTTATTTCCTGGATAAAATTCGGTTTTTTTTAAAGGAATGTATCAGTCACAGAGATCTTCAGTTTTTAATTTAGATTTGTCTTCTTCTTACATATCAAAAACTTTTTCTTCACCTAAAAAATTTTTATATTCAGCTTCTTTTTCAATAGTATCTAAAATAGCTACATTGTGACCGTTTCACCTATTCTAAAATAATCATATTAAACAAAATATCTTCGAGTAAATTTTAAATTGATGGGGTTGGTAGCGCCTATTCATGAGCTAAATAGTCCCTTACAATATTTAAAATCAGATCGTAACCGCTTGCCCTTTGTCCTTATTAGACATAAGAATTTTCCAACATTTTTAAATGGCAATGCAGTAACCTTTTCTCAAAGAGTAACTGCTTTGAAGATATTTTGAAGCTTTTAGTTTTTTTTCTCCGCAAGTCTGAACCCCTTACATCACTTATACCCGTTTCTTATAATAGTTATAACCATGTTAAGTAATTTGTATTTTGGCCGAGCGGCCGAGTTCAATTCAGAGGCAGATATTATAAATAAATTTCCGTCTTACTTATGCATTCATGCAAGATAAAAATGTTGTGCCTTCCTCCGAAATTTTACTTCCAGGAGCTGAAGTTTCTTTAGAACTCACTTTACTTTTATTTGGCAGAAGTCTAAAAAATAATTCCGAATTCATCGCAATTGTATATCTCTTTTAAATTGATCAATAAATGGATCTACACTCTCTGGCTTATTAGTAAGCTTTTCGCCATATATATTTTGATTGCGTATACCATGACCCCTTTGTCTTTAAAATTTCCAGGTTTTTCTTTTACTGAAGAAAAACAACGCCTTTGAATTTAAAAATGTACAATCAGTTCTCTTTATTTAATAAACCATTTAAACAAAATAATTTTTTTTCATGGTTTCCTCTACCATTAGTTTGCTTAAAATTTCACAATTTTGTTTAGTTGTTAACTGTACAAGTTTTCGCACTACTCCCATATTCTAACTAAAAACTGGTCTGCACTTAACTTAAGAAATCTAAAAAAAAAAGGAAAAAACAAAGAAAATGAGATGACACAAACAAAATTACAGTAAATAAACTATCGACAATTTTTGTGTTATCAGTGCCATACAAGCAAACTTTGTTTTTATAAAAGAGTTATTAATTTACTTTTACAAACCACGCTTCTGAGCAGAAATCTCTTAAAAGAAAACAAGTAAGAAAATTATAGTCGGTCTAGACCGACTATACGATACCCTATACCATGCGTTTAGAGACCCTATCTCTCAGGCCCAACTAACTAGATATAGAAAATAAGCATAAACCAAATTTGAGTGGGATTTTTATAAATTTTTTCGGCTGCAGATATGAAAAAGTTCATATCGGATGCTAAATCTATATGGGGACTAGGCCCAAAAATGGACCGATCCTGACCACGTTTGGTAAAGTCTCTTGTATTTTGCAAAAATATATACAAACAAAATTTGAGTGCAATATTTTTGTTTTTTTTTTTTTTTTTTTTGATATATTTAAGTAAAGATCGGGAAGTAGCTCTATATGGGGCCTATGACCAAGAGTTGTCCAATAGGGATCATTTTTGGACTACTGATTAATGGATGTAATATATACACACAAACCCAATTTAACTAAGATTTGTATGATAATTTGGATCTTATGGCAATTTATGTCGATTTCATAGGGGTCATTTGTTTGGGGGCTAGGTCTGCGTTCATCCCATGGCCGATAGAAGATTAAATACCAAATTTCATCGAAATATATTCATCATTAATTTTTACTTATGTTTTTTGGTCAAGTAGAATTATCAATAATCACTTTCTGAAGTGTTTTTTCCTGATGTGCAATATATAGCAAAATATAAGGTCCCAAATAACTGCCACCCTAAATTATTAATATAAATGTGTGTGTGTGTGTTTTAACTTTAAAGTATTGTATGGTTGTAACTTGATTCAGTTTATGGTGCTCATTTGTGTCAGTTGTGTGTGTTGCGCGTATTTTTGGCATTTGCAATTCAATTTAAATTCACTTGCGTTTCAGTTTTATTTTTGTACATATTTTTTGTTCTCTCTATGTTTATGTGTGTGTGTGTGTTTGTAAGTATTTTATAGTACCATTTCATGTGAAGCCACCACTCAAAGTGGGTGGCTCATCAATGAAATAAATCATTGTTTGAGTATGTTTCTGCGTAAATATTTTCATCAGCCACTCGTATTTTATGTTGAAATATGTGCAAGTTTTGTATAAATCTTCCAAGTGCCCCATCTCCCCAACTGTTTGTTTCTACTAAAGAACTCTGTTAAAACTTCAGCCATCATTCACCGTCTGTTTGATAGTCTCATTTAAATCACATTGGTATTTCCGTCTTTCCATTCCCCTATAGCAAACTTTCTTCCTCTTTCGAGCTGAGTTAAGCCATCATTTTGAGTAATGTCAATTAGATTGATTTGATCAGCGAAATATGTGATTTATCAGTTGCCCTTCCTACCTCTACACCATCACTAATATATTATGCCATATATATATATATATATATATACATATATATGTATGTATATACTTATATAGAGGAAATAACGTATTTATATAAACAGACTATTAAATGTTTTACACCTACAATTTTTCCGTTTGGTGTTTTTCATTTCATTTTAATATACATTTATTTTTTTTCTGGAGCATAAAAATCGTATGCATAAATAATGTTTATTTCATTTCATTTCATTTCATTTTATATTCCGTTTTGCACACAAATTGTTCATATGCTTCAACTTGTTGGTTTGAAAGATTTCAAAGATGGATTGCGACGTTTATCTTAATTTTTTCCTCATCAATCAGTGTTTGGTATATGTTGGAGCATTTACGTGTATGAATGTCAATATTTCTTAAGGACTCTAACTGAGAGTTTCCTTTTCATTAGCAGTTTATTGATAAACCCTTGGGAGATAATAAACTTTGAATATTTTCAGTATCACACAATAATTTGTTGTATTTGATACTGAAGTAAAACTAAATTTTAAGGAAGAGGTTTAAAGAAAATCCAAATTTGTACCCAAACTATTTTGATGGCTTCATCAAAATCAAATGAACTTCGCTATGAAATTGTTATTCCACTACATTCACTCATGTAAGCTCATTCTGAAATGTAATTATTCAAAAGTATTGCAAATAGCTGAGTTTATAAATTTATTTATGCTTTCCACGGCAATCTTATTTTTTACTGTAACTATTTTCAATTAGAGCATTTCTAGAAAAAAATATTAATGTTACTGAAAATTATGATAAACTATTGTTTATCGCAATTTTGATATAAAAAATGTCAAAGGTCAAATATTTGTAATTATTGAATAAAAACTAAAACTTTCCGAAACTTAATTTTTTTAAATCACAAAATCTGGCTGTTGATAGAAAAAGTTCACGTATTAAAAAAAATATACTTTTTATATATTAGCGGTCCTATCTTGCACAATACTTATATCTAATTGCAGATGGTCAATAATTTCAATTGCCACAGTGAATCTGTGTGTACTTCATTTAAAAATTTTAGTCAGTTTTCTTTTTACTTGAAGATGTACTCATATACAAATGTTAATATCATATGTTTATAATTTTTAACTTTCAAAAATTACTTAAGTATATAAATTGTATATTTTAATTTTTTGTTTTTAACCCAAAAATAAATAATATCTCATTTACGGATCCACTATGTTTTCATTTATTTCATTAAGCTTTTCAGCCAACTTTTCTTAACATTTGATTTAATTAGAGCTAAATATTTTTTAAAAAGAAGGCAGTTGTAGAATCGTGAATTTGTCATTGAATTCAATATTATTTTCTATTTCATTTTTAGTAAGAACTAATATTTGAGAAAGCCATCCCCTTTCGAAACTTGTGCATTAATAGTTGCAGTTGTTATGTATGAACTGGTTATTATTCCGCATAGATATAAACCTCCAAATGAAATACTTTGAAATTCTCAGTGCCAAGAAATATTTGGAAGTATGCTTTTGGAATAGTTTTCATCATGGGAAACTTGTTATACAGACATTCATTTAATTTTCTTGAACCAAAGCTTTTGGTGTCTTTGTTTTTTTTTTTTAATGGCTAAATCATTACAACAAATCAACATTTTGTTATAGAATCGGGCTGGTTTTGCATTTTTGCAACCCATTTCACAGGCATACCATTGATTTTTGTTATATATAAATTATTGTTTTTGGATATGTAAAAAAATAGAATTTGAGACCATAATTAACACTTCCTCTTACTTTTTGTCATTCGAATTGATTCAGAACTGTTAAGCAAATAAGTCTCCAAATACTTAACATGTAATACTGAGACAATTTGAATAATGCGTTAAATATGTACATATTAGGGCGGGTCGATTAGTAGGGATGCAAAAAAATCGCTCAAGTGGCATGGAAAATCATATTCTAGGGATCAAAATAAGAAAGTTTGCCCAAGGAACCATACCTCTAAAACGAGTCCAAATGTAAGCTCGACCCCCACTAACTTTTAAGGGCGGACCCACCCATGCCAGTGGCACAACCCCTACAAACATTTAAAAAAATCACCATTTTTGTTTAGAATTGGGCTGACTATGTTTGATTTAATATTAAAATTATACATATCTTCTACTATGTTATGTTATTCAAAAAGATCGATCGGATGAAAGTAAATAACTTTTAGATCACTCCGTAACTATGCGTGACTCTGCATGATTCTGCGTGACTACCCCAATATTAATCTGTAGTCACAACAAGACTATGGGCCAAGTTTCAGATCAATTGCATAAGGGGGAATAGGATTTAGATTTTAGAGGTTTGGGTTCTTGGGCAAAGTTTCTTATTTTGATCCTAGAACACAATTTTCCTTGTCACTTGGGTGATTTTTAAATCGACCCGCCCTAGTAAAAACTCCATATCTATAATATTAATAGGCTAGGCGATTTCTTGTGACCGATGTTTTGTTCTAACGTTTTATCCCGATTTTGACCAAACGTATATTATTTGAAAGATACTTCTTTTTAGCCGTATTGCAGAATTACAGATTTTCAAATTTTTTTCTTTATTTTGAGTAAATTGCATTTAAAGTTGCTACTAATATATACATAAAATTATACAATGCTATGTGTGTGTTTGCGAAATTTGTTAATGTGTAATAAAAATGTGTTTGCTTTTTTGTGTTGATTCGCGAGTTGGCTGTAATTGATTGGTATACCCTTATGGTCTTTATTTAATGAAAAATAAAATTTCCTAGAATTTGCACTCGAATTTCGAGGGCTGGAATCTGCTTGTATCTATAAATAGGAAACTGTATTCATTAAAGCTAGAATTCTGTCTATGTACATCAATTTTTCCTGTTTTCTCTTTTCAATAATATCTGATTTTCACAGTTAAACAGTTTCCAGCGCCTAACGAAGGCACAAAATATATTTCATATACTTAAAGTATATTTTATTAATATTTTTTTTATTATTCGCATTATCCCACAATTTTATTTTTCTTTCACATTTGTTTTACAAATAAAATTTTAACACCATTTTTCAAAATATATACCCAAAACATATCGACTGAAACATACCGAGGCAGTAAACTTAACAAACAAAAAAGGTTGCATGTTATTAATGTGCTCTAGTAGTGGAAGTTGAACAGGAAAACAAAAGCGAATCACTTGAGGGTGTCATACAAAACAAATAAAATAAATCATATCAAATGAAATGAAATCGCAACAAAACGACAACAACAAACACTTACAGTCAAACACACTTATTCGTTCTTACAATAGCACATACTCATACGAGTTATGGAACGTACATATGTTCATGCCCCCAACAAAAAAAAAAAAAAAAAAAAATATATTAAGAATGCAAGTACAATTTTCATTAAACAATACTTTTTTGTGTGTTTTATTTATTATTATTATTATTAAGCATACGTCACGTTTCCTTAACGTGTGTCCTACTCGTATAACGTGACCAATGACAACAATTTTAGCTGTATGCACACCATGAACGACTTATTTCTTTAAATCCTATTTAAAAACATCCTTTGATTTGTATCGGTTACGTAAAAAAGTTTTATAAAACATCTACTTCTAAGCTTAAATTATTATATGAATTGTTGTATTTTTAGTTCATATAATGGAATTTAGGTTTTATATAAAGATGCTTTTACAACTATTTATCGGTGTAACCCATTAAAAATATATTATTTCAATAATTATAAATACATTTTAAAATAATTTTAAATATTATTTCTCTATTTTAAATTAAAAACAGGAATTAAGTAATCCCGACTAACTATGGCTGTAATTTTTGTATGTTAATGATAAACAAGGACCCGTTTCCTCATGTTTCTGAACAGATATTTTAAGTGGTGAAGAAATAACATTATAATTATCTACATTACGAAATATGCCATACTAGTTGACTATATAATTATATATCCAAGGCTGGTACTTGAAGAAATTTTCCACACCGACTGGTATAACTACTTAAAAACTATTTCGATGAGATGGAAGAAAAATATGAAATACTATGATAGTAATTATTCGTTACATATATATTAGGACGGCTCAATTTGTGGGGAGTAAAAACAAATCGATCAAATACCTATGATTTCCATGTTCTATGGGTTATTCTAAGAAAATTTGCCAGAGGAACCATACCTTTATCTTTAAAATCGAGCCTGTTAGTTATTGCGGGTAGGTATTTTTGCGATCCCCTTTATAATTTCGTCCAAAAACATTACATTTGCGGCCATTCTTGAGCTGAATCCAAATTTTAATTCAAAGTACAAACAAGATTTTGAGTCAAAAATTATTGAAATCGGTTGAATAGTTTATGAGATATTGCTAAAACATATATTTTTATACCCTCCACACGTCAGCGGCAGAGGGTACATATAGGTTTGTCATTCAGTTTGTAACGCATCGAAAAACTAATTACCGACCCCATAAAGTATATATATTCTTGATCCTTATCATAGCTCTAGTCGATAAAGCGATGTCCATCTGTCTGTCTGTCCGTCTATTTGTTTAAATAACGCTCTTTCACAAATAAAGCCATCTAACTGAATAAGGTTACAACAATATCATTTGCCGCAATTCGCAGCAGGTTGGCGTTGAAAATGGGCTAAATCTGGGATCATTGTCATTAGATACGAGCAAAAATATGTAGATATCTCTAAAAAAAAAAACATAAAACCCAGTGTGTTTGTTGTAACAGTTTAGTGGTTCAACATAATAATTGTACAACAACATAAAAAATGCCACAAAAACATTATTCATATATATTATCAAAACCAACACAACAACGTAGCTCATGTTAGTAGAATTGGCACATATTTTTTATCGTTATCACGTTATAATAAAAAAAATCGCCAATATGAAAGAAAAATTTAAAACGAATAATGGAAAATGAAAAATTAAGTTTGCAAAATGAGTAATGAAAGGTGAAAAAAGAAAAATTAGAAATTAATAATTAAAACTTAAAATTAAAAATTAAAAATTAAAAATTAAAAATTAAAAATTAAAAATTAAAAATTAAAAATTAAAATTAAAAATTAAAAATTAAAAATTAAAAATTAAAAATTACAAATTAAAAATTAAAAATTAAAAATTAAAAATTAAAAATTAAAAATTAAAAATTAAAAATTAAAAATTAAAAATTAAAAATTAAAAATTAAAAATTAAAAATTAAAAATTAAAAATTAAAAATTAAAAATTAAAAATTAAAAATTAAAAATTAAAAATTAAAAAATTAAAAATTAAAAATTAAAAATTAAAAATTAAAAATTAAAAATTAAAAATTAAAAATTAAAAATTAAAAATTAAAAATTAAAAATTAAAAATTAAAAATTAAAAATTAAAAATTAAAAATTAAAAATTAAAAATTACAAATTAAAAATTAAAAATTAAAAATTAAAAATTAAAAATTAAAAATTAAAAATTAAAAATTAAAAATTAAAAATTAAAAATTAAAAATTAAAAATTAAAAATTAAAAATTAAAAATTAAAAATTAAAAATTAAAAATTAAAAATTAAAAATTAAAATTAAAAATTAAAAATTAAAAATTAAAAATTAAAAATTAAAAAATTAAAAATTAAAAATTAAAAATTAAAAATTAAAAATTAAAAATTAAAAATTAAAAATTAAAATTTAAAAATTAAAAATTAAAAATTAAAAATTAAAAATTAAAAATTAAAAATTAAAAATTAAAAATTAAAAATTAAAAATTAAAAATTAAAAATTAAAAATTAAAAATTAAAAATTAAAAATTAAAAATTAAAAATTAAACATTAAAAATTGAAAATAAAAAATTAATAATTAATAATTAAAAATTAAAAATTAAAAATTAAAAATTAAAAATTAAAAATTAAAAATTAAAAATTAAAAATTAAAAATTAAAAATTAAAAATTAAAAATTAAAAATTAAAAATTAAAAATTAAAAATTAAAAGTTAAAAATTAAAAATTAAAAATTAAAAATTAAAAATTAAAAATTAAAAATTAAAAATTAAAAATTAAAAATTTAAAATTGAAAATAAAAAATTAAAAATTAAAAATTAAAAATTAAAAATTAAAAATTAAAAATTAAAAATTAAAAATTAAAAATTAAAAATTAAAAATTAAAAATTAAAAATTAAAAATTAAAAATTAAAAATTAAAAATTAAAAATTAAAAATTAAAAATTAAAAATTAAAAATTAAAAATTAAACATTAAAAATTAAAAATTAAAAATTAAAAATTAAAAATTAAAAATTAAAAATTAAAAATTAAAAATTAAAAATTAAAAATTAAAAATTAAAAATTAAAAATTAAAAATTAAAAATTAAAAATTAAAAATTAAAAATTAAAAATTAAAAATTAAAAATTAAAAATTAAAAAATAAAAAATAAAAATTAAAAATTAGAAATTAAAAATTAAAAATTAAAAATTAAAAATTTAAAATTAAAAATTAAAAATTTATAATTAAAAATTAAAAATTAAAAACTAAAAATTAAAAACTAAATATTAAAAATTAAAAATTGAAAATTAAAAATTAAAAATTAAAAATTAAAAATTAAAAATTAAAAATTAAAAATTAAAAATTAAAAATTAAAAATTAAAAATTAAAAATTAAAAATTAAAAATTAAAAATTAAAAATTAAAAATTAAAAATTAAAAATTAAAAATTAAAAATTAAAAATTAAAAATTAAAAATTAAAAACTTAAAATTAAAAATTAAAAATTAAAAAATAAAAATTAAAAATTAAAAATCAAAAATTAAAAATTAAAAATTAAAAATTAAAAATTAAAATTAAAAATTAAAAATTAAAAATTAAAAATTAAAAATTAAAAATTAAAAATTAAAAATTAAAATTAAAAATTAAAAATTAAAAATTAAAAATTAAAAATTAAAAATTAAAAATTAAAAATTAAAAATTAAAAATTAAAAATTAAAAATTAAAAATTAAAAATTAAAAATTAAAAATTAAAAATTAAAAATTAAAAATTAAAAATTAAAAATTAAAAATTAAAAATTAAAAATTAAAAATTAAAAATTAAAAATTAAAAATTAAAAATTAAAAATTAAAAATAAAAAATTAAAAATTAAAAATTAAAAATTAAAAATTAAAAATTAAAAATTAAAAATTAAAAATTAAAAATTAAAAATTAAAAATTAAAAATTAAAAATTAAAAATTAAAAATTAAAAATTAAAAATTAAAAATTAAAAATTAAAAATTAAAAATTAAAAATTAAATATTTAAAGTTTAAATTTCTATATTTAGTTTCTTACCTGTTATTATTATGTATTTTTATTTTTTTTTGTATTAAATGTAATATGTAGATAAAAATAAAAATAATTCAGATAAAAATATTTTAAAATTAGCTTATTTTTAATAATTATAATTTTTAGCCAAGAATAATTTGAATTTTGGTATTCGGAATTAATGTTTCAGTATCGGCAAAAGCTTAAAGTGGTAGCCATGCTCAACATTGGGTGTAATATAGAGTTGAAGACTCAGGTGGAGGGTATCAAAAAATTCGGCACAGCTGAATTTAACACTGTTACTTGTTTTTCCTTTCTCTTAATTTGAATTTTTTAAGAAAAAAAAAAATAAAAAGATAAATAGTATAAAAAATTAACTAATCAACCAATTTCAATAATTTTTGGAATATGAAGTAGAGCGACGTCCCACAGTGCTTTGTCCCCATATAATGATGGGACAAAAATTGAAGGAAATTTCTGTGAAAAAAGATTGACTTTGACTTAGTAACGCAGTGATTTAAACCCCATTTCCTCTCATCCGATCGATCTGAAACTTTGTCCAAGATAAGTTTTAAAATAGTCACGCAATGTCACGCGCAGTCACGGAGATATTCAAAACTCATATGGAAACAGTTTTAATAAAAACTTTGTTTTTATGTATTAGATTATTATATTTATTTTTTCAAAAATGACATATAAAATTTGAATATTCGGTTGGACTTCTCATTCTATAATCTTCTTTGGTAGTTACAACAGAATTTGACTCATGCACTTCCCTTTCGGTTAAAACTACTAATAGTATAATTTTCGTTTTTTATAACCGAAATCTATAAATCTAATTACTAAAATGTTTTTATTATTTTTACCATCAATTTGTCAATTTGTCATTGTTTAAAATATAATATTTGAATGATGTTGTGGCAAGCAAGATTTTTGAAATGATCATGTTAAATTGTTGATTTAGTAAAATAATTTCTATAAAACCTTTGATTAGTAAACGAAATTTATTTTTCTATTCAAAATACATAAATTTTATTAGAATTATGTTTTTTAATTATAATAAAGAAAAAATTCTGTTGCAATTTAAAACAGTTTTTATTTACAAGAAAAATGCTTGTTGCCTGATTTCTCTGTGTATTCTTGGAATGAATTATTCAACACAACACAAGTCTTGCTGACTTTTATTTCTGTTATTGGGTATTTCTATGGCCCTGACACTGAAAAAAATACTGGGAGATTGCTAACAGCTTTACCTTTTGAAATATGCGGTTTTATTATTTTGACAAACTTTTTGTGACAATGGTGTTGTTTGTCACGACTGACCCACAGACACATGAAACAAGGGAACTTTGTGTACTCTTCTTGTTGACCTAAAAGAAAGCTAACCCTTTTCAGATCAACACAAATGACCCACTTGTTGTCTTGATACTAAATTTTTCTCGGGTACGATAAAATGTTATGTTGGTTTCCGGAGTAAACAAATTTTTTTCTCTTTTGAGTTTCTGAAAGGCTGCATTTGTAGTCTGAATCAGAGTCTTCACTTGATGTATTTCATTCGGGTTCACAGAGATTTGGATCATCAAAAGGATTATATGTGTTGGGCTGTACATCTTGTGATTTTAATTGAGGTTGTTGAAGAAAATATAAGTTAGGATATGACCAATTACTTCGATTTTCACAGTTAATTCCGTTTATTTTCAAAGTGCAGAAGTAGCAATCTTCATGGTGGTTTCGAGGTTCATGCCAAGTCATGGGTGTTATGGACATTATTGCACCTATTTTTTCACTGGGCCATAACCGTAGGCATACCACACATTTCTGGCATACACTACACACAGAAAAAAATTTCACCAACCGAATTGTTCAAAAGTTCAATAACTGTATTTTCGATTGTATCAACAGAAATTTAAGAGGAGTTACAGATTTTATATTGTGATAAAAGATTTACTGTTCTGGCAACAGAATTAATTTCGTAATTAACTCGCTATTCGCTTAGTAGCTTCATCGTAATTCGATTGGCAGTAAACTCGGTAGACACAATGAATCTGTTTTCTGTGTGTATGAGGAACCAATGGCTTATCCAAATCACACAATCTTATTTTAAAGTATTGATGATAGCAGTTTTCACAAAGTGCGATATAGGTTTTCGATATTTTGCAAATATATATTCACCACAAATGCAGCAAAAACAATCGGTATTAAGAACATAACATCATCTTGACGAAGCCATATCGAAAACTAAAAAAAAATATTATTGTGTCAAATAAAAAACGAAAATCTAAGTAAACATAGTAAATGAGGGTAGTTGGCTCCAACTCAAAAAAAAGCTTTTAGAGAAAAATTGTGCATTATTTAAAAAATACGCGTCAATTTGAGATAGAAACAAAAAAAAAAGCATAGGAAACAAAAAATTTTATTTCTTTTGTTGACCAGTGTTATTATATGGGGACTAGGAGCAAAATCAACCATTTTCAGTTAGGCCCCTTTAATGTTTCTCAGTACCAACTGATTAAAAAGTGGTTTACTAAATTCCGTTATTCCGTTGGATGATAGGAGAAAAAGCGGGCACATTACACTTTAGATGTATATTTAGATGTGAAAAAGCTATTCGAATGATGGGTCCACTTCAAAAAGTGGTAAATCAGAAAGACCTTATATGCTGTTTCGTAACCGTGGCTGAAACACGGATCCGTGACAACTTACCAGAGAATACTTAAGACAGGGGCTTCTCTGGGTGAACGTGCACCAAAGAAGGTGAAGATGGATCTGTCAGCTAACAAGATTAATTACCTTGAAAGGGGTAAAAATCACTGGTGAATACTAATCACAGCTGCTGGACAAATTCAAGATTGATTTGAAGTCCTACACCATGACAAGGCAGCAGCGCATACGTGTTTATCTGCCATGGAAAAAATCCATAAATAGAGCTATAAGCGGCCACTGCATCCAGTACACTCTCCAAATTTAATTACCCTGCGACTATCTCATCACTAAAAAAAGTCTATTTTAACACCTTGAGTAAACCTATTATTTGAAAGGAATCAAAATATTTTTTAGCTGTACTAAATGCATCGAGCTAAAATGAGATTATATTGAGAAATAAAACACTTTTTTGCCGAAAATCATAGTCTTTTCATTCAAAAAGTAATTAAAATCATATCTGTTGGATAAATGATTTGTCCAAGATAATGCCATATACATATATAGTTATGATCTGAAAATTATGTTATTTTTTTTTAAGTTAACCAACACTCAGGGGATGCTCCCTAAAAATGCAGTGCATTATCTTGATTTCAGGAAAAAAGGTTGTGGGATGGAGGAGAAGAGAGTAGTGTTTGTGGATATTTGACCTAAATTTTATTAGAATATAACTGTCAGGAAAGACCTCTGCGGGGAGTTTATATGATCAGTTCGACTGATAAGCGAATTCTCTCTGTAATGCGTTGTGCGGTCAACCGTACAATAAACTACAAACGGATGTGATCTACTAGAGAAGCGGGTAGAGCGATCAGAAATTCGAGCACTTGGAATGAATTCGCTAATCTCAGAAGAACATTTCCCATGGTAATATCTACAGCACAGTGCTACACAACCCACACTCCGACGATGTTCCAGTGAATCAATAGGGTTGGATACCCTACTGTCATTGATGAGCGCCAACACCGTCCTTTGCACACGGTCCAGTGGCTCCAAAATAGACTTTGAATTTACTGCCGATATATGGGAGTTGTATTCCATTTTCGGTCGGATGTAAGTGGTATAGATTTTAAAGAGATCAGAGGGAGTGAAGTAATTTTTACACCGTTTTAGAAAAGCAAGACACTTGAATGCTTCTTTCGATATTTGAAAAACATGCTCGTTCCAACGAACATCACATTGAATTCTCATGCCTGAAACATCAAGAGTATCCAATTCCTCAATACCTCCCGTATATACAGATGACATTGCTGAATTCATGGCCCTATGGGTCAACATAAAACATTGAGTCTTCAGCGCATTACAATAAACCCTATTCGCCTTACCCAACTCGGAGATTGTTAACAGGTCTTGATTGAGTGTGACATTCATTGTCCGTCTTTTGAAAATGAATGACAAATGCTGCTATCATCTGCGAAAGAGTATATAAAGTTAAAAGTTTTAAGGAAAAGAAAAGGATAAAGAACGGAACCTTGGGGTACCCCTGAGTTGAGCTGAAACTCATTAGATGAGACCCCATTAATAACAACACGTATTGTTCGATCTCTGAGAAAACTCGATATAAATCGAGAGAAGTCATTACCAATTCCAAATGCAATAATATCAATGCACCGTGCCAGACACGATCGAATGCCTTGGAGATATCCAAAATTGCGAATGGATAAACTCCAGCGCTCCGAAAGTAGAGCTAACAGGTCTCCCGTGAAACGATTTCTACGGAAGCCAATTTCATGCTATGGCTGAAAGAAGCTTACATACCAAATTTCATCGAAATATGTTCACATTTGGACGCACAGACGGACGGTGTATATGTGTGTATTATACCAGCTAAAAATATACATTTTAGGACCATATTTATTTCCCATATGAAGCTAATTCATGTTATTCATATCAAAAAATTAAAATATTACATAATTTTTTTTCAATTTATTTTTAATATGTTTTTGTGAAAAGTGACAAAACTAGATATGATCATGATCGGTTCATTTTTACATCTGGACCCCATATAAAAATAACGTTAATGACAATAGCACTAAAATTTGGTTTACATTAATGCCTCATCAAAGTTGGATGCAAGACGCTCTCTCAAAATCGAATGGTATGTGTTCGGTCAAGATCGGCTATTTTATTTTATTGCAATTTTTCACTGATTGTGTTGTGTAATGTATGAGTAGCCCATGGAAGCATATAACGATATAATTTCAGTTCCTGTTTTTGGCAGCACCTTTTGGACAGAGGTTAAAAAAACAGTATGCTGCAAATACCGTAACGAACGCTGCAACTATGAAATCACAGACACACACGCTATGACATTTTAACTTAATATTACCTCGTACTTGCTTCAGGCGTACACTAAAATTACAAACTACAGGTCTCAGATATGAATGTATTTTGATGAAATTTAATATATAAGCTTTTATCGACCTTGGCCCCATATAAATATCCCCTATAAGACCGACGTAAGATCCAGATTATAATATAAATGTCGATTAAATTCAATGTATTACACCCACTAAAGCTGGTTCTCGGCCTCCACTTAAATCTATCAAAAAACAAAAATATTGCATACATTTTCTCCATATTTGGTTTATATATGTTTTTGACAATACGGTCATGACCGGTCAATTTTATGACCTATTCCTCATATAAAATATAGCATTAGATGTGAACTTTTACAAATCTGTATCCCATAAATTAATAAAAATACCTTTAAAATTTAGTTTATGCTTATAATCTCTATCCATGTATTGCATCAGCAAAGTTGGATCCAGAACCCTACTCTCGAAACGCAGGGTATTGTGTATCATATAGTCGATCTAGATCGTTGATTATTTTCGTACTTGTTTTTAAGTTGGTCGCGTTAATGCTTGAATTTGAATGTGCCTATATAAGCATACGTAACATTACAAATAACATTTGGCAGATTCAAAAAAGGAGTGCCTGTTGCCTCAGCAATAATAGAATATACTACAAGGACTCTTTACCTCCGACTAATACTTATAATTCAAAGACAACAAAAATAAATCAAAATAGAAAAAAAAATATAATAAATAAAATGTATGACATTTTCAAACCATGAAAAAAATCTATCTACATATCAAAAGGTTTCTATTGATTGTCCTTGACTAAGTTATACCAATTGATTGAAAGAGTATATTACGTATGTATAAAGAATTAATTTATTTAGAAATAAGTTTGAATTCGATTTTTTTTTAATAGTGATTGTTATAAACTTGAAGTTTAGAGAAATTTGTCAAAATGTCTTATTTGGCATATTTGAACCGTAACCACTTATAAATTCATGGCAAAGATACATTTGAAATATGTGTACGGGTTGGGTAATTTTTTTATTTCCAGTCTTTTTAGATTTAGTGATTGATATTGAAGTGTCACGCAGACGCGCATGTGGTTAATGTAAATGCCTGTTATTCCTCACACATACACTTACCAACCTCTAGCCCAACCAACCAAGTATGAATGTACGAGTATGTCTACTGCTGCGGGTGTTTAATCACTCATTCAATGTTCACATATCCATACAAAAATTTATACAAAGAATAAAATATACTTAAAGGCATATATGTATATGAATGTAGTTACTACACACATACTTGTACATACAAAGAAACCCAAGCAGTAACAGCATAGAAATAACAAATTTATTTGACTCTTTACGACTTTGACAAGCGGTTGACAAATGTTTACGTTTTACATTTATACTTTGGCATCTACACAAACACTTAGTTATGAAAGTATGCGATATTTTAAATTAGAACGTGAAATCCAACGCTCTTAATTAACACGATATATTGTTTATAATTTAGTATTTTCTATTTTTACATATATAAAAAAATCGTTTTTTGCTAAAGCACATTTGTTTCTAAAATTGATCAATATTCTGAAAAACAACTTTGAAACAAATATGTTTGTATATGAGTACACTTTGTATACACGTTTTTGTCATACTCTTGAAAAAGACGATTTGGCATTAACGATTCGACCCAATACAGCTTTACAACCTGACGCAAATATTAATTCCTAACTCAATAATTATAGTATCTATGTTTTAAAGAAAGTAATCAAAAACTATAACAGCAACTAAAATAAAATATTAGTTACATATATTTAAATGACAATGTTAATTCTTAAATTAAAATACTTTTTGAACATTGTTCAATTTCGACGAGTATTTCATGTGTATAAATGTGTTCGTAGTATTTCATTCAAATAATGAAATTATCGTTATTTTGATAATAAATTTTTATGCCACACTTTTAGTGACACTCTAATAGAGGTAATTTTTTTTGCCAAATGTCATTGTTACTACAACATCGAAAAGGTTTTAATAAAAAAACAAGTGAATTGCACAAAATAAGTAATATTGATTTTAAATATTTATTTTGAAAGTGATCATCAGGCGGTTCTGTTTAATAAATTTGAAGAACGCAAGTTGTATAAATTCTTCAAAAAGTTAAAGAAAAATTACAGTTTAAGATAACACTACAAAATGTGTTTCTGGAAATTTTCTCAATTGCTCAAGTGATCAGATCTGTTTGCCTGAAGGAATATATTATTCCAAAGTTTATAACGGATGTGATTATAATATGAATAAGAAATGGTTCGGTTAATGGTTATTTAGTTTGAAAATTTGGACTGTATAAAGGGTTTTTAAAGAGTGATGATTTGTGCATTTAAACGACAGCTGATTAACATATGATGATTGATTATCTGGTCCTCAGAGAAGACTGTGAAGGCTAGAAATGAACATCTTCTGATTTTCTATAATTTTTACGGCGATTTTTCGATACTCAAGTTTCCATCAATTTGCTGCAACAAGAGCTCATTTGAGCTAAAAGTTAATAAGGACACATGGACAGAATGACGGACGGATAGCGGACGGACACAGCGCCAATTCCCTGAAATTACTACAAGCATCTGGTTTAAATTGAATTGAAAATTCAGTTTTATGTAATGTTGCTTATCTAGTGAGTAACGCGACGATTTCGTAACGATTCATTAAACCGTGTCTGGTATTGAAACTTACGCACTTTACTAGTTCAAACACCTTACTAAACCTTATTGCCTGGTGTTCGTTATGTCAATTTCAATGGCAATTGTGGTCAGTTGTTGTTAGTTGTATGAAAACGGGGTTTAATTTCTTGCCGTTTACAACCCCTGGCAACATTTAACATCTAAAATCAAATTGACAGCATGTTGGCAATTTGTTTGTGTTTGACAGCGGAATTTTTTATTCGTTTATAAGATGTAATGCAAACGTAATGAATAGAAAATTACCAGATGTCAGTTGAGGCAATTGTTTATTGTCAATTTATATGACATAGTGAAAACCAGGCATATGTTTTATTAATTCTTCATGACGATCGATTACGTTTAGTTTATTTATATATATATACATTCATATAACTGTCCTTTTTATGCAAAAGTGTCATCTATTATAATAAAATACAAGGAAAAATATGTACATATGTGAAAGTTGAATATTTTATTATTTATTAGTTACATTTAATAACAAAGCTAAGATATAAAAAAAATAAATACTAAGTTCTTGATTAATATAATTTTTCAGACAATTTATAATTTATACTATAAGTAGAAGAAGAAAGCATAATAGCATATTTAGTAAATATTTTTAAGCAGACCGGCATTTGGCATTAATCCTTCAACAGCGATTGCATTACACATTATACATACTTGTATTGTTATTTTCCAATTTATTAACTGTTTATACCCTATACAACTATGTGGTCAAGGTATAATGAGTTTGTGTTGATGTTTGTCACTAACAAAAATGTTTGATCTAGACCCATCTTTTACCATACCGATCGACTTAAAATCAATCAATGATAAAAATTTATAAAAAAATTTGTCGTAAATTTTTTTAAAATTTGGTGTGTATATTTTTTTTGAGAAAACTAAGTGACCTCAGTCAATATCGATCCAATGTTTGACATACTCCTCATATAAAAAAAAAACATCAGATAAAAATGTTTTCGTATCTGCAGGCCACAAATTAATAATAATATCATTAAAATTTGATTTATGCTTAGGTTCTACATCCAGTTATTGCTTGAGCAAAATTGAATCCAAGACCCTTTCTGGAAACTCATGGTATAGGGTATCATATAGTCTGTCTAGACTGAGTATATTTTTCTACAGTGGGTCACAGTGTGATTTCTACCTGCCTCAAAATTACATGTGATTTAACGCACTCAACTAGGTCAATGTGCTGTTTAGTGTTACGAATCTGTATTCACCCCGTACAGCTTTGCACTTTGTACTAATAACAGCGAATAAAAAAAAACGCGACAATCGCTGCTCATATTTTTTAGATTATTTATGAATTTAAATTAAAAATTGTTAAGGAGTAGTTTTTTATTTCTTAGATATATATACTTAATTTTTATTAATACTATTTTTTGTTTAACCATATTCACTAAACTATATAGGTTTTACATGAAAATGTCATTAACAAATGCTTTGATTTTCAAGGAACTGGAACATCAATCCATATTTATCTCTTTGCTAACAAATTAACTTATGAGTTAAACATTAACACTTAAATTGAAGACTGTGTGCACCTTGTTCTCTGGTAATATATGATTTCAATCCAACTTAAAGCCAAACAAGAGCTAATCCTTAAGACTAATTTTATTCAATCTGAGGTTAACACTGCACGTTTAACTAAATATTAATATTAAAAATTTTTTAATAATTTAATGAACTATATATATATATATATATTAGAGGGACTCAAAAAACAAGTGATTTTGTTACCCCTCTGTAAATTAAGCTTCATATATGTTTTATGATGATTCACAAAATAGTTTGGTCATAGCGTTGACCATCCTTGAGCCGGACCATTTTTATGAAAGGTCTTTTTTTCAGTTTTTCGAATTTTTTGTACTTTCCTTAAAGAGCTTTTGAAGCAGCATCCAATGGCATATAAAACTTGACCACTTGCAACCTACTAATTGAAATATTTAACTAAATACATATTTTCGTTTCGGTTTTTCATACAAATTCTACGTATTTGGAAATAATGTTCTGCTTTTCAAATTGAATCTGTTTTAAAATAATGTTAATTTTTTTTTTTTTTTTTTTTGTAATTATTCACATAAAATGCGAAAATCGCGATATATTTTATCTTTTTTCAAATATAGTCAATATGGGTATCAAAATTTTTCATTTTTCAATTATAATAACCTGGTGATAAGCAAAAGATCCGTTTTCAAATCCAGGATGCTGTGAGATATATTTAAGTTTTCAAATATTAATTTATTAATAAAAAACATACTAATCTATTGATGACAAGTGCGTCATAAAGTTTTAATATTAGACTTAAAAATGAATTAACGAAAACACTAAAAATGGATTTTTCTCCTGTTCAGCTGAACAAAACTGAGCTTTCGACAAACTGTGACATAATGCAGCATTTGTTATTTTTGCGACAGCAGTGCCAGTCTTATGGACTCTCAAAATTTTATAAAGCAATGATTACAGAGTTGTGTGGGTTATGGAAATTTGTTCAAATTCCGGTAAAAGGTTTTCCAGCTATATGGAAGAAGCTGGAATACATCACAAAGAGATATCGGGACGTTAAAAAGAATCCTAGGCATTATAATATAAACGATTGGAACGTACTTTTTAACATTTCACCGTGTGAATGTCCCCTCAAAATAAGAGCTCCATGCAGGTGTACTAGCAAGAGCAAAATTCCACGATTTGCCTGGAAGTTTTGCGTAGATCAAGCTGGGCCAAGAATAAAAGATATTTTAACATGTGGCTTAGTAAGGGGTGGATACCATAATCCAAATCATTTAGTTGTATTTAGTGAAGCAGAAAGCGAGAGCAGCTATGTCCTAAGATCAATAAATGTAGATGAATCCGACCAAGTTCCATCATCATCTGAGGACGAAGAAAATGTAAAAGTACATACAATGGAACTTCCAACATTTAGTGCTGCCTTGGATCGAGCTGGCGTGTCAAATCGCTATGGAGCCCTATTGGCCAATAGTCTGGTCAAAGATTAAAATATCGCAAGCATAATTATAGATCAGCATAAAATAAGAAGAGAGCATAAAAAGGCTAGAAAGTGTGCAAAAAAGAATTTACATTCAAATTCTTTACTAAAGGGTATATCGTTTGATGGCAAAAGGGAACGCACCTTAAAACAAGTAGTGGTATATGGGCCTCCACGTAACGTAAAAGTAATGGAAGAGCATGTTACGCTTGTTAAAGAACCAAACTCTTGTTTGGTTACATTACACCGGAGGATGGAAAAGGCAGAGAAATTGCAAAAGGAATTCTCAGTTTTCTAAATAATGAAGGCATTGCCTTAGATAACCTGGTTGCAGTTAATTGTGATGGTACTAGTACAAATACAGGCAAATATAACGGAACTATTTGTACTTTGGAAAGAGAACTTTGTAACGGGGTTTTAATCAACGGCTGGGGTAAATCAGTCGTTCCCAGGGTCAGCTTAAGGACCCTCAAACCTTATGCAAAGAAATGAGTTGATTCGTGTCCCTCTTCGGGTTACAAAATAACTTTATTTACAATATATATAAATATGTATATATATACAATACAAATGACAGCAATCGTTGATGATATATGTAATCGTTGCTGGCAGAGTAGATGATGACGGCAGTAGTGGTTGCTCGGTGAGTATTAGTGGCCGGTTGTATCGGTAATACTGGCCACTCGGTAGATGATAGCGACCACTTCGGCAATACAGATGGCTTGGTGAATGATGTCGGTCGTAATATTGGCCACTCGGCAGATGATAGCGACCACGTCGGCAATACTGATGGCTCGGTGAGCGATGACGGTCGTGTTGGCAGTATTGGCCACTCGGCAGATAATAGCGACCACTTCGGCAATACTGATGGCTCGGTGAGCGATGACGGTCGTGTCGTAATATTGGCCACTCGGCAGATTATAGCGACACTTCGGCAATACTGATGGCTCGGTGAGCGATGACGGTCGTGTCGGCAGTATTGGCCACTCGGTAGCTGATAGTGACCACTTCGGAAATACCGATGGCTCGGTGACTGATGTCGGTCGTAATATTGGCCACTCGGCAGATGATAGTGACCACTTCGGCAATACTGATGGCTCGGTGAGCGATGACGGTCGTGTCGCAATATTGACCACTCGGCAGATGATAGCGACACTTCGGCAATACTGATGGCTCGGTGAGCGATGACGGTCGTGTCGGCAGTATTGGCCACTCGGTAGCTGATAGTGACCACTTCGGAAATACCGATGGCTCGGTGAATGATGTCGGTCGTAATATTGGCCACTCGGCAGATGATAGCGACCACGTCGGCAATACTGATGGCTCGGTGAGCGATGACGGTCGTGTCGTAATACTGGCCACTCGGCAGATGATAGTGACCACTTCGGCAATACTGATGGCTCGGTGAGCGATGACGGTCGTGTCGCAATATTGACCACTCGGCAGATGATAGCGACACTTCGGCAATACTGATGGCTCGGTGAGCGATGACGGTCGTGTCGGCAGTATTGGCCACTCGGTAGCTGATAGTGACCACTTCGGAAATACCGATGGCTCGGTGAATGATGTCGGTCGTAATATTGGCCACTCGGCAGATGATAGCGACCACGTCGGCAATACTGATGGCTCGGTGAGCGATGACGGTCGTGTCGTAATACTGGCCACTCGGCAGATGACAGGGACACTTCGGCAATACTGATGGCTCGGTGAGCGATGACGGTGGTGTCGGCAGTATTGGCCACTCGGCAGATAATAGCGACCACTTCGGCAATACTGATGGCTCGGTGAACGATGACGGTCGTGTCGTAATATTGGCCACTCGGCAGATTATAGCGACACTTCGGCAATACTGATGGCTCGGTGAGCGATGACGGTCGTGTCGGCAGTATTGGCCACTCGGTAGCTGATAGTGACCACTTCGGAAATACCGATGGCTCGGTGAATGATGTCGGTCGTAATATTGGGAGCAGACAGCCGTTAAGCCGCTGGAGTAATCGGGAGCAGACAGCCGTTAAGCCGCTGGAGTAATCGGGAGCAGACAGCCGTTAAGCCGCTGGAGTAATCGGGAGCAGACAGCCGTTAAGCCGCTGGAGTAATCGGGAGCAGACAGCCGTGAAGCCGCTGGAGTAATCGGGAGCAGACAGCCGTTAAGCCGCTGGAGTAATCGGGAGCAGACAGCCGTTAAGCCGCTGGAGTAATCGGGAGCAGACAGCCGTTAAGCCGCTGGAGTAATCGGGAGCAGACAGCCGTGAAGCCGCTGGAGTAATCGGGAGCAGACAGCCGTTAAGCCGCTGGAGTAATCGGGAGCAGACAGCCGTTAAGCCGCTGGAGTAATCGGGAGCAGACAGCCGTTAAGCCGCTGGAGTAATCGGGAGCAGACAGCCGTTAAGCCGCTGGAGTAATCGGGAGCAGACAGCCGTTAAGCCGCTGGAGTAATCGGGAGCAGACAGCCGTTAAGCCGCTGGAGTAATCGGGAGCAGACAGCCGTGAAGCCGCTGGAGTAATCGGGAGCAGACAGCCGTTAAGCCGCTGGAGTAATCGGGAGCAGACAGCCGTTAAGCCGCTGGAGTAATCGGGAGCAGACAGCCGTTAAGCCGCTGGAGTAATCGGGAGCAGACAGCCGTTAAGCCGCTGGAGTAATCGGGAGCAGACAGCCGTTAAGCCGCTGGAGTAATCGGGAGCAGACAGCCGTTAAGCCGCTGGAGTAATCGGGAGCAGACAGCCGTGAAGCCGCTGGAGTAATCGGGAGCAGACAGCCGTTAAGCCGCTGGAGTAATCGGGAGCAGACAGCCGTTAAGCCGCTGGAGTAATCGGGAGCAGACAGCCGTTAAGCCGCTGGAGTAATCGGGAGCAGACAGCCGTTAAGCCGCTGGAGTAATCGGGAGCAGACAGCCGTTAAGCCGCTGGAGTAATCGGGAGCAGACAGCCGTTAAGCCGCTGGAGTAATCGGGAGCAGACAGCCGTTAAGCCGCTGGAGTAATCGGGAGCAGACAGCCGTGAAGCCGCTGGAGTAATCGGGAGCAGACAGCCGTTAAGCCGCTGGAGTAATCGGGAGCAGACAGCCGTTAAGCCGCTGGAGTAATCGGGAGCAGACAGCCGTTAAGCCGCTGGAGTAATCGGGAGCAGACAGCCGTTAAGCCGCTGGAGTAATCGGGAGCAGACAGCCGTTAAGCCGCTGGAGTAATCGGGAGCAGACAGCCGTGAAGCCGCTGGAGTAATCGGGAGCAGACAGCCGTTAAGCCGCTGGAGTAATCGGGAGCAGACAGCCGTTAAGCCGCTGGAGTAATCGGGAGCAGACAGCCGTTAAGCCGCTGGAGTAATCGGGAGCAGACAGCCGTTAAGCCGCTGGAGTAATCGGGAGCAGACAGCCGTTAAGCCGCTGGAGTAATATTTATTGACAACCGGTACCGATCGTCTAAAAAAAAGATAGTTCGCTTTTCAGCAATGTGTCCCCACAATGTTTCGTATCGAAACGATTTCTGTCTTCAGTCAGCTCAACTTCGCCTTCTTATCCAATTTACTATTTGAACCAAGTGAGAATTCAAATCAACAGGGTTTAAATATAATGTGTAATTCATAATACATTTTAATGCTATTAATACATCATAAGTCTATTAATGATGGTTTGGTTGATTGTTAAAGATGATGTGTAGTTGGATGTGTATGGTTTGACTATTGCTGTACGTAGTAGGCTGCTGTTATGAATATGTGGTTGGTTGTACATATTTAATGATGGTTTGGTTGATTGTGTAGGCTATTGATGTTAAAGATGATGTGTAGTTGGATGTGTATGGTTTGACTATTGCTGTACGTAGTAGGCTGCTGTTATGAATATGTGGTTGGTTGTACATATTTAATGATGGTTTGGTTGATTGTGTAGGCTATTGATGTTAAAGATGATGTGTAGTTGGATGTGTATGGTTTGACTATTGATGTTTAGGATGATGTGGTGTTATGAAAAATTTAAATGCAGGAGGCATTTGCGTTGTTACAACTTCAGCGACCGTTACAGTGGTATATATGCCTGTTTCATTTTAACGAACTGCCATTTGTCGCTCTTTTAAAAAGTCTGTTGGGAAAAGCCACCAAAACTGGCCGGGAAATATTGGAAACATCGTAAGAGACTGCGAAAATATACCGGTAAGTATCATTAAACCATTTTGGAGTTTGTATTTAATTTATTCCTGTATTTAAAATGTCGTTTACTCAAAGCCAATTTCTGATTTTGCACCGATATCTATGGGTGAAATGCCCGAAAATATTGACAGCTGGGACCTACTGCTAACCAAAAATACTTGTTTGAAATGGTCAAAGCCATAGCCAATGGAAATTGTGATAGCCATGTAGCCAGTACGAAGGCTGGATAAGTGAATTTATCGCGTTGGTTGACGACAGCATTAAGAATTTTAAGACTCAAGGTTACTCAAACCGCCCCCTCAGAAGAATTAACAAAGTTGGCATTTTTCGTTATGAAAGTTTATGCTCCGTTTTGGTTTCTCGTAAAAAGTCAGCCTCGTGCCATTCACGGAAGCCGCCACTTACTAAAATATATAAAATGGACACGTATGCTTCCAATCGAACTTCATGAAATTGTCAATCGTTCCATTCAAATAAACGGGTTTTTTGCACATCCAGAATACATTTTACTCTCAATGGCAACATACAAGGAAAAAGAAGTTCGCTCGGAGGCATTAAAAGTCATTCTCGAAGCACGCGATAATTATATTGATGATATTCGACAATTCAATATTCCAAAAATATTGTTCTAGTGCGAGTCCTTAAAAGATATGATAAATTGGAATGAAATTGGCCGCATTACTGAACCATCTTGCATAAAATTTTATTCCCATCAGTATTTAAAAGATCTTTCTGATTCTGAAGAAATTATTGGAATACCAGGTAAAGTCACAATTTAAAAACTGTTTATAGAGATAAAATTAACTGCTTCTTTTACCGAAATCAATTTAAAATTCCCATGCCATTCGCAAAACACGGAATAATTTGTTAAGCTAGTAAGTCAAGGTCATATTGCAAACAAAATGGAATCGTACAGACTTTATACAAAGATAGAATCGCGAAAAGATTTTTTATAAATTTTATATTTCTTATTGTAATTGTATTTTTCACATTTCGATAAATTTTTTAATTTGTAGTTTAGTTAATTAATTTAATTTGTTCTGTTAGTAACTAATTTTCTCATTTCATATATGTATTCAACTAAAAAATTAATATTTGAAAACTTAAATATATCTCACAGTATCCTAGATTTGAAAACAGATCTTTTGCTTATCACCAGAATATTATAATTGAAAAATGAAAATATGTTATACCCATATTGCCTATATTAAAAAAAGATTAAATATATCGCGATTTTCGCATTTTATGTGAATAATTACAAAAAAAAAAAAAATAAATTACCATTATTTTAAAACCAATTCAATTTGGAAAGCAAAACGTTATTTCCAAATACGTAGAATTTGTATGAAAAACCGAAACGAGAATATGTATTTAGTTAAAAATCTCAACTAATAGGTAGCAAGTGATGAAGTTTTATATACCACTGGATGCTGCTTCAAAAACTCTTTTCAATGATACCAAATTTTATTATGTCGTCTTGGAGCAAAGAACAAAAAAATCCGAAAAACTGAAAAAAATACCTTTTTTAAAAATGGTCCAGCTCACGGATGATCGACGCTAAGACCAAAATATTTTGAGAATCATCATTTATCTGCAAAGTTTGTTAACCTATAACTCTAACCAAAGTCTTAATTAGTCGTTAAATGTATTGAGATATCTTCTATAATTACGTGCGATACCATTTCATTTGCGAAAGGTAAAATTTACTTTTTACACCCTATGCCACTATGTGGATAGGGTACAATGACTTTGTGCTGATGCTTGTAAGTACCAAAAATATTTGACCTAGACCCAGAATCACTTTCTGAGTTGTCCTTGTAATCAAACTACAGGTCGCAAATATTGATATATTTTGATGGGATTTGCCACATAAACTTTTATCGCCAATAGGATAAACGCTGGTAAAATTGTTGAAAATCGGTGGATGGTCGATTTAAATTGTCATAATATCCAAATTATCATACAGATTTCGGTCAAATTGGGTTTGTGTATATTAATTAGATCCGTTAGTCAGTAATCCCAAAATGAACATTCTAGAACCATTCTTAGTCATAGCTCCCATTTTCACTTAAATCTATCGAAACACAAAAATATTCCACAGATTTTTCTCAAATTTGGTTTGAATATATAAGTGGCTTTACCAAATATGGTCAGAACCGGTTCATTTTTCAACCAGTAACTATATAAAAATAACATTCAATATTAACTTTTCATATCCGAAGGCAAAAAAAAAAAAACAAGTAAGAAAATTATAGTCGGTCTAGACCGACTATATGATACCCTATACCATGGTTTAGAGACCCTATCTTTCGGTCCAACTACTTCGATATAGAAAATAAGCATAAACCAAATTCGAGTGGGATTTTTATTAATTTTTTTGGCTGCAGATATGAAAAGTTCATATCGGATGCTATATCTATAAAGGGACTAGGTCCAAAAATGGACCGATCCTGATCATGTTTGGTAAAGTCTCTTGTATTTTGCAAAAATATGTACAAACAAAATTTGAGAAGAATCAGTGCAATATTTTTGTTTTTTAATAGATTTAAGTAAAGATCGGGAAGCAGCTCTATATGGGGTCAAAGGGATCATTTTTGGACTACTCATTAGTGGATGTAATGAACGCATACAAACCCAATTTGAGTAAGATCCATATGACAATTTGGATCTTATGGCAATTTATGTCGATTTCATATGGGTAATTTGTATGGGGGCTAGGTCTGAACATGGACCGATTCTCACCAATTTCAATAGCGTTCATCCCATGGCCGATAAAAGCTTATATACCAAATTTCATCAAAATATATTCATATTTGCGACCTGCAGTTTGATTACAAGCTTTACATGGACACACAGACGGACGGACGGACGGACGGACGGACGGACATTGTTAAATCAACTCAGAAAGTGATTCTGATTCGATCGGTATAATTAAAGATGGGTCTAGGTCAAATATTTTTGGTTGTTACAAACAGCAGCACAAAGTCATTATACCCAAACCACATAGTGGTATATGGTATAATTAATAAAAATACCACTCAAATTTTGTTTATGCTTATTTTCTTTATCCAATTAGCTGGCTACCATATTTTTATACCCTATACCACTATGTGGTTTGGGTATAATGACTTTGTGCTGCTGTTTGTAACAACCAAAAATATTTGACCTAGACCCATCTTTAATTATACCGATCGAATCAGAATCACTTTCTGAGTTGATTTAGCAATGTCCGTCCGTCCGTCCGTCCGTCCGTCTGTGTGCCCATGTAAAGTTTGTAATCAAACTGCAGGTCGCAAATATGAATGTATTTTGACAAAATTTGGTATATAAGCTTTTGTCGGCTATGGTATGAACGCTATTGAAATTGGTGAGAATCGGTCCATGTTCAGACCTAGCCCCCATACAAATCACCCATATGAAATCGACATAAATTGCCATAAGATCCAAATTGTCATATAGATCTTACTCAAATTGGGTTTGTATGCGTTCATTACATCCACTAATGAGTAGGCCAAAAATGATCCCTTTGACCCCATATAGAGCTGCTTCCCGACCTTCACTTAAATCTATTAAAAAACAAAAATATTGCACTGATTCTTCTCAAATTTTGTTTGTACATGTTTTTACAAAATACAAGAGACTTTACCAAACATGATCGGGATCGGTCCATTTTTGGACCTAGTTCCTTTATAGATATAGCATCCGATATGAACTTTTTCATATCTGCAGCCAAAAAAATTAATAAAAATCCCACTCAAATTTGGTTTTTGCTTATTTTCAATGTCCAGTTAGTTGGGCCTAAGAGATAGGGTTTCTAAACGCATGGTATAGGGTATCGTATAGTCGGTCTAGACCGACTATAATTTTCTTACTTGTTATACTTGTCTTTGAATTTTTTGTTAATAACTCAGAAACCAATAAAAACTCAGTAATGAAATTAAGCACTAGGGTGAAGAATATTATCAGTAACAAAACGCTTTTTTTTAAATAATTTTTTGAGATGTACTTTCACAAACAATAGATCACAATTACATCGTATATGTTGAACTAATTGAATCCAAAGATAGAAAGATATGCAAACAAACAAAAATATTCTACGCAAATTAGTTTGAGTAAATAATAAACAAGTACCAGAAAATCCTGTTCGCAACATTGGACACTATTTTTATTGAAGTTATAGGTAAAATTAATGTAATAACAAGATTTCGTCGACTAGTTCTTTATTCGTATAAATATTGAAACCAAAATGAAAAATAATTTAGTCAGTTTTTTTTTTAATATAAATCGCTTAATCGAGCAAAATCTCTAACTCAAATTATTTTCTCTAATCGAACAAAATACAGTGGTTATTTTATAGTTACTATTGTATTAATTTTTGAAACCTGTTTTAGTTTGATGGATTTATTGCGATTTCATAGACATCTTATTCAGTTTGAAAAGCTGACATTTAAGTAAATTGTATTTACTTTTATTTCATAATCGTGCTGTTACAATGCCACTAAACATATTAGTCGAATTGTGACAACATCAATAAATAAATAACAACACAAAACTGAAAAAAAAATAATAAACAAAATGACTTAAAATGCATTTGCAAAAATACATCACAATGACAAACACCTGCTGAGACTAAAAATACACCA
Source organism: Cordilura impudica (assembly GCA_963682025.1). Classification (NCBI taxonomy): domain Eukaryota; kingdom Metazoa; phylum Arthropoda; class Insecta; order Diptera; family Scathophagidae; genus Cordilura; species Cordilura impudica. The sequence goes on along the minus strand of OY821519.1, from coordinate 148,763,087 downwards.
CCAATATACATTTTGATATGAAACCATATAAAACGTCTGGCCAGTCTAGTCAAGTAACCTCTGCCAGACCTCAGTGCCATATTGTGTTTAATGCAGTTAACCGAAAGCAATGTAGTTTGTACTAAATTTAAACAGAGCAAATATCAATTGCCCACTCTCAAGTTAATAAAGTTATGAATCAACTGGAAATGATGAATATTTAGACTTTCGAAATAATTTTTTAATAAATATAAAAGACAACAACTCACAACTACATCAGAGCTGTACAAGAGTTTTTTTTTATAATTTTAACAACACGCATAAGAATCAGGTAAGAACTACAAACAGACCATTGATTCAGTATGGTGATGGATTTAGTAAGCGAATTTCGGGCTAATTACGATTACAATTCTCTGTCTTCATAGCAAATATTTTATCATTAAGAAAATATAAATAGAAATTACCAGAAAATGTGTCAAGCCAGGCAGCAGGCAGTTATTGATGCTAAAAAAATTCTTTTATTAAAAAGATGATAATTATGTCAGAGTTTTATGTAAATACTTTTGACACAAATAAATGTGAGTAAATACTTTTGATAATTGCTAATCATCTGGACATTTGCACCTATTTTAGTCATATGAACCGATATCTTTTCCAATTCTAATTACTACTAAAAACCATAACAAAATGCTCATTTAGTGGAATATGTAAAAAATTTGTTGTCGTGAAAATACTTTTGACTATGACTCTATTTCATATGGATATGCAAATTTCTAGCATATGGTCACCTAAATCCTGTCTTATAAAAATTAACTTTCTGATACATTGTAGACAGCTTATACGATACCTTAGCAAATGAGTTTTAAAAAAAGGTCTTAAGTCCAAACGTCGAATGCGTTTGAATATTTCAGTCACTAACAGGAAACTTAAATACTTTTTAAAAAAAAGTACAAATTTCTTTGCACTTTTACTCCTTAATTATAAATATCATTATATCGAATCATTGTTAATCGAGGTGACCATTGGACGAGGTGTCGATGTAATCTCGTTTTCGATATAATCATCTGCTAAAGCTTAAAATAATAAAATTTTTTGTATTGTATATATTTTAAGGAATGCACATATTGAAGCTCTGACTTTCATATTTAAAGCTGAGAGTTTTGGAAGTACATTTAAATATTTTTGTGCTAATGTGTCTTACACAGCTCTTAGGGGGGGTGTACTTTGGCAAAGACCTCATGTGGGGTTTATAAACAACCACAAGCCACCACATCCTCGAATGCGTTAATGGGTTGCACATAAACTAACCAAGAATATTTAACTCTTATTTTCACAGTTAACAAAGTTAACAATAATTTTGTTTTGTTTTTCACTCATCTCTTCTCTGTTTTGTGATTTTTTTTTATTCTTTTGCAGTTATGGCGCCAGTTATGATTTAGCAGCACGTCGCAAAAATGCTACACGGGAATCGACGGCAACATTGAAGGCCTGGCTGAATGAGCACATGAAGAATCCATATCCAACTAAAGGCGAGAAGATCATGCTGGCAATAATCACTAAAATGACTCTAACGCAAGTCTCCACATGGTTTGCCAATGCTCGTCGACGTTTGAAAAAGGAAAACAAAATGACATGGGAACCTAAAAATCGCACCGAAGATGAAGATGCTCTTGTTTCTGACGACGAAAAGGAACCTGACGATGATGCTAGAATAAGATCAGCAACAAGTACAACAACTGCAGTTTCAACAGCATCTACCCTACATACGCCTATTATGCCAACGTTAAAGCGAGCAGAATATAATGTTCATCTAAGTGCAACAGGTGGTAATGGCGCTCTAGGACTCAACAACAATGTGGCAAAAAGTGATGTTGTTAGTGGTGCTGGTAGTGCAGTTTCAACATCAGACGTGGGTGTTGCTACAGATCTCACTGGAAATCAACATGGTATTACCGGACTAAACACGCAAGCAAAAGGTAAACACTAGCATTTATATAGTAAGAAGAAGGAAAACGTAAGTAAGTGTACATACAACAAAATTCAAAATTGCACTTGTTGATCTTTTTCGAATCTAAAATAAACCAAAAGAGAAATGAAAATGTATATATACATACTTGCATACATAGAGTAAAATTCAGTTAGGTTGCCAGCCATGAACTAAATTTATCACAGATGCAGACATTTTCCAGCTTTTACCAATACAATTTATGGAAGATTTTTTTTGTTTTGCTGCCGCAGCTAGACATTTGAGTCAAATTGGAAAATTTACAAATGTTGATTTGCAACTCAGCCACATTTTTGAACCTACCCGACTTAAATCACTGAATTTTGAAACATCACTCCTTAAATATTTACCTGCAATTAGTTATGTACTCCACTTACGAAAAAAATTTAGAGATAGCTGTAAAAAAATTAACAAAACATAGTTTTTAAATTCATAACACTTCGTGGGTGATTTAGAAAATTCTTATAGAAAAAAACAAATTATGTTATCTATTATCTCTCATATTAATTATTCAATTTAGGTTTGAATATTCATTTTTCAACCATATGACAAAGTCATAATTTGATCATAAATAATACCCATTCTCTCAGTTTTAGTGCCGAAAAAAAAGTGAGCATCAGACTAATTAATAGTAGACAATTTAATGATGTGCTTTTCTCTGCAACACGACACATACACACACACACATTCATATATTTTCCTAATGTAATTCAAGAACCTTACGCACAAACAACAGACACCCCTTCTGTATGCTTAGAGATGATTTGTTTGTGAGTGATATTATGCGCCAAATTAAATTCAACCTCAATTGAGGGTTAATTTTCGGTGTTTTTTTTGCCTTTCCTTTTTTCAAACAAACAAACAAACAAAAATAATATGATGTGAATTCATATGCTCGTACATAAACACATTCCTAACTGATGCTCTTATACTGCCTGCCACTCAATTTATTATACTCGCAATGAAAACAATAACAAAATAAGAAAATCATTACTTCATTTACACCCTTTGAAAGTCATGTGTATGAAGAGTTAGTTTCAAAGAATGTATTCTTCTTGAATGAATTCCTTAAAATCGATTTAATTTCAAAACAAGTTTGAATTGTTATAGTTGAGTGTGCCACATTTTTGGTAACCCTTAAAAAAAAATCCCAAAAACCAGCAGAAGCATTAAAAATTAAATTAATAAATTCTTAAAAACCTCTGCGTGTTTGTATTTGTGTTGAAATACTTTCAATTCTAAACGAATGTCATTGAGCTCTTTATTACGTTAGTGTTAATTTTATGTGACACCCCATACGCCCTCTGCGTCTTTTCCGGATTGTTTTACCCAAACTCACATTGTCAAGGCCAGCCAAAAAAATTTACTTGTGCGAAAAGTCATTGATAAAAAATTAAACAGGGAGTTTGTTACAACAATGAAGTTGAAAAATGATGCTAAACATTAGTTTGACTTGTGTGTGTATGTATTGGTATGGAATGCTGTTGCTTTTAGTTTGATTTGACAACCCCATTTTTTGAACACTACGGGTAACAGGACTTTTTCTTTTTTGACTCTATTAACTGTGTAAGTTTAACTTTCCACAGCGATAAAACAGGGAGATTTTATTCTGAGTGCGCTTCTGTCGTGGCATTCCTTGAAACGTTTTATTTTTGGTTAACCATCTCGCTATACTTAAATATCCATTTATTCATCCAGTCATTTGTACGCTAAAACGCCCTCAGTTTTGTGCTTTTGAATTTGGTCGTGACTTTTTGGAGTGTAGAAACTAAAGTGGCCCGGAAAGATTGCCTTCTTGTTGGTAGTGCGTTCGTTACTAATGTAGCTGTGTGCGTACGTATTTCGTGATTTGGAAATCATAAACATATGCAGCTCACGTTGCCCGGCATAAATCTAATGCGTTATGCTCAACGCCTTTTTGTTAGTTGTTTGTGTTACTTTATTGTTGCCGTCTTTCTGGAAGTGTATTGACTTGAATTGAATTGAATTAAGTAGAGGGCGAGCGACTATGTCTCGTCTAGTCGACTTAATGTGATTTTATTTTTATTTTTTTCTTTTTTTTTTCATTGGGTGGGTTTACTGACTGGCTGGCTCAGTTACTGTCTCGTTTTGTATTGTGCGGTGTATACCGTATTAATTTGGTTTTCAAAAGAAACCACTGCATTTGGTTTCGCCAAATATTTTCTGGGTCTACTTTCTTTATGAGGGTTTGTGAATGAAAAAGGATGAGAAGGGGTTTGTTATACGCTCTAACGCCTTATTTAATCTCTCAGGGGACATTTTTAAATTGAAAGCTTTTTATAGTGTGCTAAAAGGTCTTTTTTCTTTCAATCGATTTGGATTTGGTTTCAGTTTATTTAAAGAATTATTATTAAAATATAGAATATTTAAAAAACTGACCTTACTTACAAAAAGCAAAAAGTTTTAATCATTTTATGTTATTGCTTATTGTCGAATACAACATTTATCCTTTAGAATATATGTATTTAAGCAAAACATCATCAGCTGTTAAATTAAATTCACTATAATAACCTGCGAGTACTCCTTTACTCCTGTCTTTATTAGACGAGTACTTAGAATCACCGTAAAATCACTTTCTGGTTTATATATCAGTGTTCATAAGCATTAACCGCCTAAGTCGAAAATCATGCTTTCGAGAAAAATAACTTTTTATATAAATGTAATGAGACTTCATTATGACTTAGGTCAGTATATTTTTATTAATATCTTTTTAATAAATAGTACATAACTCAAATCATTCTTAAGTTGACTTAGGCGGTTATTGCTTGTGACCACAGACATAACGATGTCACTGCGCTATTGGAATTTATTTTAGAATAGGTAGATATTCAAATCTAGCCCCTTAAAATATCCTCAATGAGTAGGGCTTATTACATTTCCAAATTAATGCATCAATTTCAAATATTCCTACCAGCCATATATTAGAGTCAAACACTTTCATATAGTTTGAAGGACCCCAATGAGTTGATTTGAGGTGTTTAAATGAAGCACACTGATATGGATCTGCTTTATATGAAGCAATATTTATACGATATCGTTCCTTTTCTCTGCCTTCTAGCGAATGTTACATATTGAAATATTTAATAAAACTAAAACTACAAATATTAGAATTAGCCATCTAATCAACTGAATATTTTAAAAGAATTCAATAATATTTACCTAAGTTCTACAGAAGTTATCCATAATTATTAAATTTGTAATCTGTTAAAGTCCATGATAAATTCAATAAATGATTTGAGAGAACAAGTAGTGCCAACTTGAAACAATTAGTATCAAAACTATTATTCTACTCGTATTCATAACGTTAAATACTCGTATATACATACATACATATGGATGAATAATTTAAAGAATATTTATCAAAACATATTTAATACTAGAATAAAATTTAAATCGAAGCGTTAAAATATCTTCATTGAAAAATTCTACAAATATTTAACTGTCGTTATGTCTATCACTTCGGTTGACAATGTTAAATAACAAATTACTTAAAAGTCAAAATACTTAAATCTCAATTACTCATAAAAATTCCGGCAAACCCTCATGCGTGTATATTGTGTATGTATGTGTACTATCATTTCCCCCTTAATAAACATATAAAACCTGATGATGACCTGTCATCATCATCACACACTAAAAGTATATGCAGTGTATCGGTGTTAGGGAGAATATAAAAAGTCTAACTAATGAAAATGCCAGTGATATTCGTACCATGATGATGCCCTTCTTGCCGGTTTTAAAACAAACGAACCAAGAAAAAATAGAAACAGCCTATAAAAATAAACAACATTTATGATATTACACTATGCTCGAGTAGTAAACATATTTTCATAACATTTGAACAATTATTGCTAGTTTACATTAATTTTAGTGAAGACACAATAAACAACATCATGAATAATATATGATTAAATATTTGTTCGGATTTTGAGAATTGTCTAAAGTGGGCTTCTAAGGTCATTTGTTTTCAAAATAAATAAAAGACTATTCATTGTTCATCCGACGTTTCGTTGGAGATTCCCAACATCCCCAGGGATACTTTTATTAATCTGGCAACGTTATAAGAAATTACAATAACAGAACCATAAGTTAATAACAAACTTCAAAAATATATAATGCATTTTTATAAAAACATTTTACTCACATATAGTCTCTTTTGCCAAATTTAATACATTGTAATAAACAATATATTCTGTTTTACATACACAACATAAAACATAAAATTAATTTAAAGCAAATGTAGAAAATAAATAAAAGTAAATATCACAGTAAATATGTCTTAAACTAGTATCACAGCTGAAAGTTTGAAACTAAAATAAAGCTATTGTATAAATTGCGTTTGTTTTATCTTTGTCTTCTTTTATGTTTATTGCACAGTTTATTTGTTGTTGTATCCGAAGGCTTTCCAATGTGGTATCCTTTTTTCCCTTCGTTACTTGTCTAATATTCTAACATTTACTAGATCAGCCGTATGTTCGTTTTTATTGCAATGTTGTGCCAGTGCAGTTGTGTGTTTACCTTTTTGATGTGTAAACATATATACGCGCAGGGAGGTAAATTTCTATTTCACAATACAATCACAAAAACAGCGTAACATGTGAGGTCACGCTGTGAGCCGTAAGATAAATCGGTGTGACTTGTGATTTTATTGGTGAAAAAATTATGATATAAAATTGTTTCAGCTAATTCAATAACCCTTTGCTGTAAACGACAAAAATTTCACAATATAAACGTATAATATATACACAATTCAACAACCCCACAACTAGAACCAGAGTCCCTGCAGTTGTTTGCTATAAGTGATACGTAGATGACGCTTTCTGTTTGATTTTAAAAAGTGACATAAAAAATCTTTAATTACTAGCGGCCGTATTCATAATGAAAAATTATGCAGTATTTATAATGCACTTGCTGCTGCGTTTGCTAAACTCAGATCAACAACCTTTCAAACACTGACTAATTATGTTAAAACAGCTGATGTGTGTCAAACTAATCAAAACAAAATATATAAATTATTTTTAATTGCAAATAAATATTTTTTCTTTGCGGATTTTTTAAAAATTTTTTTTACATAATTTTTTTAAATTAAAATAATTTTGTCGTAAACTTAACACTTGTAAATATTAATTTTAAAAAATGAAGGAGTGAAATCAAACAAATTGATATGTAAACAGAGTTGATTTTCACTACATCAGGTGGCATTAATGCAAAAAATATGGTGGCATTACAAATTTCAGAGTTGTTTTTAAAGCTATTAGATGACAACAAAAAATTGATTATGAATAAACTATGTGCTAAATAAAAACGAAGGCTAATCGGATGACTAGTAAGAACCTCGTTGAGCGTGACATGTAAGCAGCAGCTAACTTTTCATTATGAATACGGGGGTAGATGTTCACACATCTCCTCTGTGACCGGGCTCACATGATTTTTTTTAATGTCTGTCTCGTGTTCTTAAACTCTTGTGTTTAAGCTGCTCTTAGTGGTTCCTATATGAATTTTAGCAGAGCTTTCATCTGTGTTGCCCATACATTTAATTTCATACTCTACATTGCTTTGTTGTCCTTTTTCTATTTATGTTTTTGTTTGTGTAAATAATGTTTTAATTGGTTTGTTGGCTTTGTATGCCAGTATAATTTTATCGTCATCTATTATCTGTTATATTTGTTTATTTTCGGTAAACTTGGGTATATATTGAGAGGCTGCAAAATTTGGTGTTGCCAGATGTGTCGTTTTTATTATTGTTTGTTGAATTCCCATTTATTGCTTTTGTAACTAAGTCTATAATATTAATAGGCTGGGCGATTTCTTGTTACCGCTGTTTTGTTCTACCATTTTATCCCGATTTTGACCAAACGTATATTATTTGAAAGGCACTTCTTTGTAGCTGTTCACCAGATCTACAAATTTTTAAATTTATTCCCTTATTTTGAGTAAATTGCATTTAAAGTTGCTACTGACACATACATAAAATTATAAATATGCTATGTGTGTGTTAATTAAATTTGTTAATGTGTTTGTTAAAGAGTTTGTTATCTTCATTCACAATAAACACTAAACCAAAAAAGTGTTGGTTTGCGAATTGGCTAAGGTGAAAAATAAAGTTGCCTAGTAATTGTGCTCGAATTTCGAGCGCTGGAATCTGTCAGTTATTTATTATATGATTTGGCTAACTATTGTGTGATAATATTCCTTTAATATTATTACTATTTTTGGTTTTAAATTTATCGTCGCTTAATGATAAAACTTTGTTTATTAAGTTTATTGCCGTATTTGTTTTCTATGATGTTGGCTGAGTTGAGTGAAACTTTATCACCATCCAGATGATATTGATTTTGTGTATCAATCGGTAATAATGCGATTAATTTCCCTGTACAATTTCATATCAAGAATTATTTTCTTCTCTTGCTATTTTGGACTTTAATTTATTGTGATAATTATTAAATGTTTTTAATATGAGTTCCTCGTCCTTTTGCCTTATAATTGCAAACATATCGCCACATACTTCGTCTTTAATTTTATTTCAATATTCTCTTTTTTCAAATCTTCGATTACATTTTCCAATTGCGAATCCAATACAATATCTGCTATTGTTGGCGAAAGTGGATTTGCAATCGGCATATAAAATAATTGTTGTCGTTGAGACAAAATTGTAACAGTTTCAAAAATTGCGCCCTGGGTATTTTTGTTTGTTTTTGTAGAGTGTTCCATTATGTCATAATATTATTTATTGCCAAATGTATTGGTATGTTGATAAATAGAGATACCACATCTAAAGATATCAGGATTTCATCGTCATCAAGAACTATATTGTCCAGTTTGTTTTTGAGTTTCTGTGCATTTTTGATGTTATATTTGCCCAAGATTATGTTCCTCAATATGTTACCATTAAATTTTGAAAGACTAAAGTAAGTTATTTCCACTGATGATGAGAATGGGCGAAGTAGTGTACTGGGTTTGTGGATTTTAGGGAAGCCGTTTGATCTCGGCACTGTTGCTGAATGTGACATTAATTTTCTCGTACCTTGTTAAGTATTCCTGTTTGTATAAATCCATAATGAATTTGTTGTTTGTTCGTTGTAGTTTTTAAGTTTAAATTTGCTCATCTCCCTGTTGCAATCTTCCTTATAAATAACCACTGTTATGTTGCCTTTATGTGTTTTTAATAGCTGTTTTGTTTCCTCGTATATATTTAAAATGAATTTTTCTTTTTGGTTGTTTCTCGCCGTTCTCTTATGTGTGAGTATTCTATTTGCAATCTTAGATCTAATTATATCTTTTACTCTATCATCATATACAGTCTGGACCCATTGTTCAAGATCCTCTTATATTGCTATAATATGATAAAAATATATTAGCTTTAACTAGATTTTAACATAAAAAGCTTTTATGTGGTATCTTCTCAATACTATTCTTTTGAATTCTCCTAATATTAAAATGTATTGGTAATCAATAACATCAATTATTCAAAAATTAAATTTAAATCTTATAAGATGTGTCATAAAGTAAATGTTCAAAACTATCTGAGCAGAGGGTATGTTGTATCATTGTGTTACTGACTTGTTAACAGTGATATCTTTTTCATTCTTTGTTTGTTTCAACAATGGTGGTTGATGTTGAAACGGTGCTATCGGTGGTGTTGATGATGCGACTAGGACGATGTGTTGGTGATGGTGATGTTGACGGTGCTGATGATGGAGATGTGCAAAATGATGAATTATATTTGACATCTAGACTTACAAAACATTTATATGTTTGTTGTTTGCTTGTTTGTATATGTACATACAACTATATATGTGTATGCTCGTACATGTATAACTTGGTCTTTAAGTATTTGTTTATTTTTTGTTTACACATACACTACCATCTCAATAAAGTAATATTTATGTACTCAAACTACATGTCCTTTACGTAAGGATATAATCTGCATATGAATTTTATGTTTTTCTTTGCAACAAAGAGGGGAGAAAGTTCAAAGCTTTATCATTAAGTTAACATCCTTGATATTGTTTGTATTCCAAAAGAGCCACACGATGCTAACCGAACTGTTCATATATTCATGAATATATTCATTATTAAATATTGAACTGACATCTATGTTGCCAAATATTGCATTATGAGGCTTTAGAGGATGTCATTGAAATAAATATGTGTATGCACGAGATCAATTATGTGTATGACCTTTTTTTATCTAAAGAAGTCTCCAAAAATTCACTGAAATGATACAGCAATAGCATTATACAAAATTAATTTGATTACATTTTCAGAAAATATAAGCAATCTCACTTTATAATGTCAATCTACATAACGAATATCCATATATGTACATACAAACATAATGATATTATTTGGTTTGTGCATCTAAACGCTTAGGATTACACTTAAATCGATTATAATAGCGGACATCTTATGACAGTGCAATATCGTTAGTAATGCAACAAGCAGTGTTCACGATACCAGGCTTCCCATTTTGCTATTCCCGACAAGCCACTGTACAGAGGGTTGTATATCAGTTTGTGAACTATATTTTTCTTGATCTTTATAATAAGAGGAGTTGATTCATGCTATGACCGTCTGTCTATTTGTCTGCGGTAATCACAATCACACCCTCAATTGCTAAGCAAGACTCTCGTTTTTATATAATACTAGCAGTAACCCGATGCGCTTCGCTACACCCTTCGTAATGGAATAAAAAGCAGGCAATACGTTTTTAGAAAACTATTGATTTGTATAGGATGCGCCACGCCCATTAGTCCGATTCCGCTCATTTTTGGGCAACTACTCACATTAATAACTCATGAACTCAGACAAAGTTCCAAGGCTTTCACTGTTACAGTACTTCGAATATATGACATCATATATTTACTTTGTATTTGAGGTACCACGCCCACTGATCGGATTCTGCCCATTTTTTTTCGAGTGCTAACGTTGATAACTTATGAAATCACACAAAGTCACAAGACTTTATCTATTACAGTACTCTAGATATATGACATTAAATATTTACTTTGGATGGTGGGTACTACGCCTATTGGTCCGATCACACCCATTTTTTCCGCAAATCTTCGAATTATTTAAATATGTATATAGATTCAGAGCTCTGGCTGTAGTACTACTCCAGATATTATATGTTAAAATTAGATGTTAAAAATTCACTTTGTATGGGAGGTGCCACGCCCACTTGAAAAAAAATATAGCGTGTTTTTCCTTCTGGATAGTCAGTTACCTACTGTAAAAATTTCAAGACGATTGCTACAGTGGTGTAGTCTCCTATAAACCACAAACAAACACACAACTCCATTTTATACACTATACCACTATGTGGTTTGGGTATAATGACTTTGTGCTGCTGTTTGTAACTACCAAAAATATTTGACCTAAACCCATCTTTTATTATACCGATTAGCTCAGAATCACTTTCTGAGTCGTTTTAGCGATGTCCGTCCGTCAGTCAGTCCGTCCGTCTTTGTGTCAATGTAAAGCTTGTAATCAAACTACACGTCGCCAATATGAATATATTTTGATTAAATTTGGTATATAAGCTTTTATCGGCCATAGGATGAACGCTATTGAAACTGGTGAAAATCAGTGCATATTCAGACCTAGTCCCCATTCAAATGACCCTTATGAAATGCACATAAATTGCCATAAGATCCAAATTATCGCATAGATCTTAGTCAAATTGGGTTTGTATGTGTTCATTGTATTCATTAAACAGTAGTCCAAAAAGAATACCTATAGGACAATTTTTAGTCATAGCCCCATATAGAGCTGCTTCCCGATCTTCACTTAAATCTATCAAGAAACAAAAATATTGCACAGATTTTTCTCAAATTTGGATTGTGTATAGTTTTTCAAAATATAAGTGACTTTACGAAATATAGTCAGGATCGGTCCATTTTTCGACCTAGTCCCCATATAAATAAAGAACCCGATATGAACTTTTTCATATCTGCGGCCAAAAAAAATTATAACAACGGCACTCAAATTTGGTTTATGCTTATTTTCCAATTAGTTAAACCGAAGAAATAGGCTCTCTAAACTATGGTATATGGTATCGTATAGTTGGTCTAGACCGACTATAATTTTCTTACTTGTTATATGTAAGATAGTTTATTAATATACAGATTAGGTTTCCACTGAAAATTATCTAAATCGATTTAATGGGTCATGAAAGTTCCAAAATTAGAATTAGAATTTTTTATACTTAAATGAAAGCAATAGTTGTGCTTGAGGCCAACAAGATAGATACGAGTAGTTTACCCCTATCCCGATTTAAATGCAAGAGATCGCCAATGTCAAAGAAAAACTATACCATTTTTCTTAAAAAAGTACATTGTCTTCAAAAAGTAAATTTTCTTAAAAAGTACCTTTTCTTAAACAAATACCTTTTCTTAGAAAAATACCCTCTATTAAAATACTACCTTTTATTAAATAAAGTACCTTTCTTAATACACTAAATTTGACTGAGAGCTACATATATGGCAATTTGTATCTTAGGGCAATTTAATCCGATCTTAATAGCGTTCGACGTATCGCCCACAAAAGCTTATAAATTAAGTATTTTTCCCATTAAGAACGTTAACAATTTATTCTTATATATTGGTCAGATTCTAACATATTTGCTATTAAATCATGGAAAGACTAACAAAGCTATTGAAAAGGTAATAAAATCTAATGATCAAAATTATATCTCATAGGACTTTCACAAATAATTCACTAAATCTCACAACCTTTACATTTAATTAATGTACAACATATGTTACTGCAAGGAATCAACTATTATGTCAACTTTATCATTTCAACATTTTAGAATTATCTTCTGCTTAGCCGTTTTTTTAATTACGGTAATATTATTTGGTAAAAAGTAAAAATTTTTGTCGGAAATTTATGTTATTTGTTTAAATATCATATCGCACCTGTACCTCTACAGTGAGACAACTCAAAATTTTTCAATTTTCACTTTTTGCAAGAAAACGATACACATTAGTCATATCTATCCACTATAAAAATCTTACATCAATTTTTCTAGTCTTTCGCAAAAAAAAAATACAGTTGTAAGCCTATTTGTGTTATAAGAGTAGCTTCTTTAAAATCCACTAAAAGGGCATATTTTGAGTTGCATCCAAAAAACTTGTTATTTTTGATGATCACTGAAAAATCGCAAGAACAGCTACTGTTGTATACTTATTCGCAATTCTTTACAATGAAACAACTGTATTTAAATTTTATAGTAAATATTAAAAAAAACCGTTTTTGCCTCTACTGAAAACTTGTAACTTTTGAGTTGACCCACTTTAGAGGTACAGGTGCGATATCTTGTATGAGTGGTAACAATTAACAATTGTATGAGTGGTGATTACATGATTCAAAACGATAAAATGGCGATACGAGTAATCTTGCCTACACCACTATGTGTTTAGACCCACCTTTCATTATACCGATCAACTCAGAATCACTTTTTGAGTCGATTTAGTGATATCGGTCCATACGTCCGTCTGTCCATCTTTTAATCAAACTACAGGTTGCAAGTATGAATATATTTTGATGAAATTTGGAATGAAAGCTTTTACCGACCATTGGTAAAAATCGGTGCATGATCAGATCTAGTCCCGTTAAAAATAACCTCAATGAGATCGACTTAAATTAGGATCCAAATTATCATATATATTTTGGTCAATTTTGGTTTGTGTGTGTTTATTAAATCTGTTAATCAGTAGTCCAAAAATAAACCCTGTACGACGATTTTTAATCATAGCCCCCCAAGCCTCCGATCTTCACTTAAGTCTATCAAAGACCAAAAAAATTAAACAGATTTTTCTCAAATTTGGTTGGTATATGTTTCGGCAAAAAATAAGTGATTTTCCATATACGGACAGGTTCGGTCCATAGTCCCCTTATAAACATAATATACTATATAAACCTTTTCAGATCTGCAGGCAAAAAATTAATTCCACTTAGATTTGGTTTATGTTTATTTTCTTTACCCAATTAGTTGAACCAATTGAACCAATAGTCTAATTGGAATAGGGTATCGCCTAGTCGGTTTGGTTATTGCAATGTTAATATAGTTGACACTACCTTCAAATGTGGTTAGAAATTTATTCAGAATTTTATATCAACGAATGCAACCAAATGTACCACATCGACTGTATTTAGCTCACTTTTGAAGAACTATTTCTTTCTACAGCTCAATTGTTTCTTACACTTGTGAATCGAAATAAAAACATTTATTTTGCGTTTTCAAATTGGCAACTCTATTTTCATGTCCTCCCATTTTATTTTTGTTGGTACATTCAATTATTTGACAGATAACATGTGAATCGAATTTAATACAATTTCAATAGGAGCCAAATTTCAGTTCATAGGTCAATGAATGGATTTTTGCCATGGGCATTGTCATGGTGGAAGAGCACTTTTTACTTTGCCAAATGTTGTAGATTTTGCTTAAAATCAATATCGAATCTGGCCAACAGCTATGAATAATATTCGCCGGTAATGACAACATCGCCAAATACTCCTTTGAGTGGTTATACGGCTGACTTTATGGGTGAATTTAAGCGATCGCGGCACCTTTTTATGGTCGAATAAAAATTTAATTTCTGCTTTACCCACTTAGTTGAGATGCCTGCATCCTCAGTCACCTCACGCACTTTAATTCCAATCGTCCAATGTCATTCCATGAACTTCTGGCAACGATTTCTGGTGTGACGACCCCTTCTGAGAGACCCGAATGTTAGGCACCAATTATGTAAGTACTACCAAAGGAAATTCAAAATCACTTTCGGCGTCGACTTAGCAATGTCCGTCCGTCTGTATATCCATCTAATCCTTGATTTGAAGTCTTGATTACTTAAGCTCGCAAATATTAACATATTTTGATGAAATTGGGTATAGAAGCTTTTATCGATCATAGGAAGAAGACTATTGAAATTGATGGAAATCGGAGCATGTTCAGATCTAGACCGACTAAAATGGTCGTAATATCCAGATTATCATACGCATATATCGATAAAATTTGGTATATCTAATTAATAAACCCTGTAAGACCTTCTTAGTCATAGTCACTTAAATTTATCAAAAAACAAAAATTTTGCATATATTTTGTTTCTTACTTGTTTTTATTTAAGTCTCGGAGTTGTCAAACTGCTCTTTCATCACAATTTGCCTTTATTTGCTTTGACATTCACTTCGGTTTTAAATTTATAAAAACATTCATTTAAATAGTTAAAATATTTTAGGCGTCTGCTATTTGTTAAGAAGAAAATTTTAACTATCAATAATAATTTATACAGGCAGACCTCCTCTTATACCAATCGACTCAGAAATGCTTTCATAGTCGCAAACTAAAGGCTGCAACTATACAAATATATATTTGGATGACATTTGGTATATGCTTTTATCGACCAATCCTCACGAGTTTTCCAAAGCTCTTAGCATAAGGAAAAGTTTTGAATCCTCACCGACCGACTTTGACTTATTAATTGTTTTTTTTTTTTTTTTTTTTTTGTTAATTGTATTCTTAAATGTATGATAATTCAGATAAAAATATTACAAAAATATTATCTTTTTAATGTTCAATTCTGGACATTTTACTGATATAATGCAAAACTAAAATTACCAAGATTTTCAGTCAAAACTCATTTGAAACTTCTTGTGAATTATGCGCATGACTTCTAGGCTCTTAAAACATTGTTATAGGGATTAAACTTCGACTTTGTATGATCTAACGCTGCAGCGGACCGGCTGTGTCAAATAAAGTATTTCTCTTTGGAACTTATAGGGTTTCTACTCTGATAATCGAAAAATTATGATATTTTGCAGATAGAAATTAATTATTTCTATAAAAGAAAGCATCACTGTTTTTTATAACATGAAAGCAGTTTACTTTAAAATTAGTTGGTATTCGAAATTTCAGAATCGGCAACGCATTTGGTTGTAATATTGAATTAAAGACACATGCGGAGGATATCAAAGATTCGGCTCAGCCGAACTTAACAGATTTATTTATTTGAAGTTTAAAAAAAGTGTTTAATACTAACACCGTCCAACCGTATATATGACACATAAAGTGGATGATATACATCTGAAACTAGAGACCACGAATACTAAAACTGCGTTTAAATTTTTGCATTTCGTGATCTTGTCCTATTAAAGTTACTTCAAAATTTAACTTTCAGCGAAAGAGTTGTCTCAACATTTTCTTTACATAGGAAGCAAGATCAATAAGTACAAACTTGTACATATTGTTTTAATCTATTTGGTCAAGTTTGGCTGTAATGAATTTCACCTAATAAAATCTTTTTTTAGTATACCGATCGATTGAGATTTACTTTCTGTATCAATTTAATGTAAAGAAAACTGTATTTTGTATCTTAATTTGTATAAAAGCTTTGAACTGGATGAAATTTGTTGAAATCAGTGCATATTCGGAAACGAAGGTCTTCTATAGGTTTGCTTTTAGTTACTCTAATTCTTTGATACATACTACTACACATTTTTATTTATCCATAAATTATCAAAATTCGGCTTAGTTCCTGTATAAAGTGGCTAAACTATATTCACTATAATTTATCTGAAGACGTACAGACACAGAACATATTTACTCAAATTTGATTTCTCTATTTTTCGTTTTTGTGGAACACAAAGTGATCACTTTAACTATGATCTTGATTAAACCACTTATTATTATTATTTGAGAATTGGCAAAACAATTCCAATTTGTGATGGTTCCAATTACTTGATGGTTTTATACCCAATATTCTGTGGTCAAGTTATAATCAGGGATCGAAAACATCAACTTTTTCAATTATATTTTGGAATACATCAGTTGATTTTCCGAAATTATCAAATATATCAGAAAGTATTAAATTTATGTCAAAAATGATCAAATGTGTTTCAGAAAATATCAACTGATTTTCAGAAAAAATTTTTCAATGCTATGAAAAAATATTTGAAGTATTACACTGCATTTGTAACATTTAATGTCTTCAAAATCGGGTGCCACTATGCAGCCAAAATCTCATTCCGGATTTCTCTCCAGTTTTTTTTTTTATTGTAGCGGCTTACAGAATTAAGCCCTCTCCTTCATTTTCAATACATAAAGAGTAAGTCAAAATTTTGCTAAACATTTTCTGTGACTGAAAATCACTCATAGAAACAATATTTTTTCTTTTAGAAAATGCTTTGATTTTTATAATTTTGATTCTTATTTTTCGAGCAGAAGTAAAACTTATTTTCTGATTTTTAATTTCCGAAGCAAAAATAGAAGAGATTCCACTATTTTCTTTTGCTTCCAGCAGAGATAAATAATATTTTTAATATTTTTTTCGATCAGCACTTAAAGATATTATTTGATTTCCATTTATGTGAGTAAATATAAAAATCAACCAATTCAAAAAAAAAAAAAAAAAAAAAAAAATACAAATATATGAAATCATTTCTTTTCTGGCGATTTTCCACTTTGTTCTCTTATGTTTGATTTTGATATTTTCTCGGAAAATAATATTTTCAAAAACAACTCTTATATTATAAATTTTAAAATAAAAGGTAAAGCTCTTAAAGGCACTATACACTTGTCGAATTCACATCAAGCATTATGGTGGCATTAGTGAGATTTTGATTGTATTTGTATCATCAACAAAATCTAAATATTTTGATTTTCCATCAAGCATCGTCGGTGCCATTGGCGAACGGAGTATGTAGCAAGAGTGTAGTGCCCTTTACTGTCTCTGGTTATAATGAGTTTCGGTTGATGGTTGTTATTTCCAAAAAATAACGATTTTGGTCTAGCGCGGTTTGAGAGTATATCATCCTGGCGAAAAATGATCCTTGGTTGTGAGTTGGATGACTACCTTACTATGCGTAACCTAATATTTTTGTACAAGCTTCTGCATCAAAAAACTCCTGTCTATTTGTTTGAAAAACTCATATTTGCGAGATCTACAAGATCCATTTCTCTAATAATACCAAAACACAACTTTCTGAACACAAGTAGATTTTTTTTCGTTAACACAATTAAGCTATGGAATGCCCTTCCCATGCCCATTAAACAGATATCGGGAATAAACAGTTTCAAGAAAACCTTATTTGAACACACAACTTCCAACAACTAGCTCTTTTTTTTTAACATATCAATAATTTCATTTTTTTCTTAATTTATCTTTCATTCTCTCTCTCTTCTCAAAACTATATAGCCAGCTCATTAATCAATTTTATCATGTTGTTAATTTATTGTTATTGTCTTTTATTTTTCTATAGAAAAAACTATTTATTTATTCATTTATTCTTAATAAAGACTTAACTTATGTAATTCCAATTGAACCACAAAGAATTATATTCTTAAGGTTCTAATAATGAAAAAGCAAATAAATAAATCTAAATCTAAATCTAAAAAATTTTATATAAAACAAAAACTAAAAACGATTTGTTTTTTAAATGTCACTATGTCATATTCACTGAGAAAAAAT
The DNA here is from genome assembly GCA_963682025.1 of Cordilura impudica. NCBI lineage: Eukaryota > Metazoa > Arthropoda > Insecta > Diptera > Scathophagidae > Cordilura > Cordilura impudica. The sequence goes on along the minus strand of OY821519.1, from coordinate 148,744,613 downwards.
TGCTTCAACTGACATCTCATAATTTTCTGTAAACTGCGTTTCATAACATCTTAAACTGATAAAGTCCCGTCTTTAAACAAACACAGTTTGCATGTTGGTATTTTCATTTTAGATATCAAATGTTGCCACGTGTTGCAAATGAAATCATACATACAACTGACATTGTAAGTGGCATAGTGAAAAAACAGATACAACAATTAAGCAGCATAATTATTGCAATTAGGAACTGTTAACGGCTTTTTCATACCTTTCGCAATAGTTTAAATTTTAAATTTAAAAAAAGTTTTAAATCTATACTTTTGTACTAAAGTGCTCATATTATGGCACAGATAATAAAATAGAAGTATTGTAAATATTTTCACTTAAATTTCATCTCTAGGCAAAAGTTTGCAATAAATGTGTTGAACGTTTAATCCTTGGCCTTTTTGGAAATGCTGTCTATTTTATTTTGTTGTTAAAGATAAACTTTTAACAGACGTTTAAATAATTAATGTCAATTGTTCCTAAAAAAAATGAAAAAGACATTTTCATTATAATTGAAATTTCAAGCACATACACTTGACTTAATTTTTTTTTTATCTCTTGACTCATAAATATTTTATGATATCAATTACAAAGCACTTAACTTTCATAAAATTTAATATACTCGGCAAAAGTCAGTTAAACGAAGTCAGTTACCGACTTTCTTTAAAAAAAAAAAAAAAAAAAAAAAAAAACAAACAATAGTTAAAATAAAATTTTTTGGCAAAAAATGGAAAAATAGTAATTTCAAAGCTCCTTGAACCCTGTTGCTATAAAACAGTATTTAAACTTCCTCCCCGAAGTAATAAAATGAATGATTTTGTTTTACTTTTCAGTTCGTTTTCCATCTCATAATTTATAGCGTTAGTGCAAAATCTTTTTGTTATCTGGACATTTATTACTGCTTTTGAAGAACAATCGGATGTGTTTTTGTTTCTTTATTGTTTTCATCGCATGCCAATATATTTTTTTTAACATACATACGAATATTCTAGTATGTGTACAAACATGCATATACATATATATTTTTTATACCCTATACCACTATATAGTTTGGGTATAATGATTTTGTGCTGCTGTTTGTAATTACCAAAAATATTTGACCTAGATTCAATTTAGCGATGTCCGTCCGTCCGTACGTCTGTCCGTCTGTGTGTCCATGTAAACCTTGTAATCAAAGTACATGTCACAAATATGAATATATTTTGATGAAATTTGGTATGTAAGCTTTTATCGGCTATTGGAATTGGTGAAATTTGGTCCATGTTCAGACCTAGTCCCCATACAAATGACCCCTATGAAATCGACATAAATTGCCATAAGTTCCACATTATCATATATATCTCAATCAAATTGGGCTAGTATGTGTTTATTATATCCATTAATTAGTAGTCCAAAAATAATCCCTATGGGATTATTAGTTATAGGCCCCATATAGAGCTGCTTCCCGATCTTCACTTAAATCTACCAAAAAGCAAAAATATTGCACATAATTTTCTCAAATTTGGTTTGTATATATTTTTCAAAATATAAGCGACTTTACAAAATATAGTCAGGATTGGTCCATTTTTCGACCTAGTCCCCATACAAATATAGCACCCGATCTGAACTTTTTCATATCTGCAGCCACTCAAATTTGGTTTATGCTTAATTTCTATATCCAATTAGTTGGACCGAAGAGATAGGGTTTCTAAACCATGGTATAGGGTATCGTATAATCGGGCTACACCGACTATTATTTTCTTACTTGTTTATTTCGAGCAATGTGTTTCAAATAGCTTCTCTTCGAAGTATTTTGTTTATTACTCGTATGTTTAGGATTTGAGTTTTTACAAATCAAATCATTCTGATTATGTTATTAAAAAAATGCTATGGGTATGAAAAGTGTTGAAAGTTCCTGAGAATATTATTAATTTTCTAGGACCTACAAGGAATAACTACACTGTAGTACAATTAAAAAAAAAAAAAAAAAAAAAGAGAATCTCATACGGTTTCGTGACTGTTTTAAATGTTCTAGAAGTCCAAGAAACAGCCAGTATTTTCGAGGCAGGCCAGGTTTTGTGCTACAAGCGGGCGAGGGGGAGGTGCAACTCCTAACTCCTGCGGAGAGGTTTAATATATATGGCCGAATCCTACTACTTTAACGAGAGGAACACCTTTATGATTTTTGTACCACTTTATAGAAAAGATATTTTTCTTAGTTTAGTTATACAGAACATGTTTTTTTATATTTCTATTATATTTGTGGTTTCATGCTCCAAAAAAAGTGTTATTACATAAAGGACTAATATAAATAATTGCTTCTATTATTTTACAAACAAAAGATGGCTCCTTTAAAAATCTTATAAAATAAGAGTTTGATTGATTATTATTTTTGTGAGAAAATTAATTTATTCAAGCAAAAATTTAAACTATTTTTTTTACTTTTATTTTTTTAGATGATATTTCATCTAAAAATAGAATCCGTTCAGATTGTTATTTCTTATAGTGTATTTCCAACAACATTAAAATTAATTTTTAGCATTATTATTGCTTCCAAATTCTCCTTAGTCAATTTATACTACAACTACATAACCTAGAATCAGTTCAATACTAACTTGTGTCCGAGCTATAGACTTCACAACCAACACCAGTCTTTGCAACTAGGAAAGTATATATTTGTTTTTAAAATTAAAAGTTTCTTATCGATAATTATTCCGTCATCATATCACCACCTTTCTGAATTGATCTCTGATTTCAATAACCAACTCAGATGCTTATATGATCCATACACGAAACTATTTTAGCTGCAAAAGTAATTTTAAGATGTTGTAACATGTTTCTCTATGGTGTTGAAATGTTGGAATGTTGATTTCAGATATTTAAATAAAAGAAGTATATCTATAAAATTCAGATATACGATGGCAAGACACCCTCTAATATATAAAATTCATTGGAATTGTGCAATATTTTCGTCAATAATTCATTAAATAATTTTATTATTTTTAATAGAAATAAAAAATCGTATTTTCAATCTTTATCATTTTAATGATTATTTTCAAGACAAAAACAAACATGTATATTGTAGTATGCAATGTGTACTCGTATACAAACATATTTGTTTCAAAGTTGTTCTATATTTTAGTTTTTATACCCTATACCACTATGTGGTTTGGGTATAATGAGTTTGTGCTGCTGTTTGTAACTACCAAAAATATTTGACCTAGATCCATATTTTATTATACCGATCGAATCAGAATCACTAACTGATTCGATTTAGCGATGTCCGTCCGTCCGTCCGTCTGTGTGTCCATGTAAACCTTGTAATCAAACTGTAGGTCGCAAATATGAATATATTTTGATGAAATTTGGTATCTAAGCTTTAACCGGCCATAGGATTAACGCTGTTGAAATTGGTGAGAATCGGTCCATGTTGAGACCTAGCCCCCATACAAATGACCCCTAAGAAATTGACATAAATTGCCATAAGATCCAAATTGTCATATAGATCTTATTAGATCTGCGTTTGTATGCGTTTATTACATCCATTAATGAGTAGTCCAAAAATGAGCCCTACGGGACAAGTCTTAGTCATAGGCTCCATATAGAGCTGCTTCCCATCTTCACTTAAGTCTTATCAAAAAAACAAAAATATTGCACTGATTCTTCTGAAATTTTGTTTGTATATATTTTTGCGAAATACAAGAGACTTTGCCAAACTTAGTCAGGATCGGTCCATTTCTGGCACTAGTCCCCATATAGAGATGGCATCCGATATGAACTTTTTCATATCTACAGCCAAAAAAATTTATAAAAATCCCACTAAAATTTGGTTTATGCTTATTTTCTATGACCAGTTAGTTGGACCTATGGGATAGGGTCTCTAAACGCATGGTATAGGGTATCATATAGTCGGTCTAGGCTGACTATAATTTTTTTACTTGCTTATATTGGAAGAGGCTTAAATAGTATACTTTTGGTTACTGATGACGGTTGGTGACCCTTCCCGAAACATCTGTATAACCTGTCATGCAGAATAGAGATCAATTTTTTGAAAAGTAATTACAATTGCAATTATATGGGCCTTTAGTATGTATTACAAATTGTATGACTTTTTTTACTTTGAATAATCAATATGTCGAAAATTAGGTTCTTCGCAAGGTGGAATTAAATTAGAATTTTAATTTTAGCTAAAAAAAAAAAATTCGTTTGGCGTATATGCTTATGAATCTTTAAAAAAAAATAATACAAATTGGAATTAGTTTAATATTATATTATTACTGTATTATAATAACACAATAAATAAATCCAGATCATTTGCTTTAAATAAACTAATCGTTTATCAGATCATCTGAAATAATCTTTTAAGAATAGAGTCCAATTTCAATATTTCGCTTTAATACATTTTCTAAATCTTTTTTTTGAAACGCCCATCACAATGTGTAAAAAGGGCGTTCCAATAAACTGACTCCTTGATCTTACCTGCATATGCAACTATCATCGCCTTCTTTGAACTCGATTCTCCAATTTCATTCCAATATTTTGACTCTACCTTAATCTCCAGTGGGAAGTGATACTGTGCATGGCTACACATCAATATGCACCAGAGAATGACAATATTATCATTTCAAGTACTATTAAAGTATTAGTGGTCATTCATGTATGAGGATTGACGTTAAAAAAACGATGTATATACGGTCTCTCTTGGAATGTTGTACCCCAGTACAACTGGATAGAAGTAGAAAATGTGTATGTATAAAGAATGCATAAGTATGTACTCGTACATACAGTATTATAGATACGCTTAGAATTATACTTCTTACAGAATATTTTTACAAAATAAAAATTTCAAAACTTCAAATACTTAACAATTTTGGTTTTCTCAATGTACCGACAAAAACATTATTTTCAGTTGGCAATGCCTCTCAAAATATGTATGAAAGTTGGGAGAATTATTTTCAGTTTGCAGTGCCTCTCAAAATTGATATGAAAGTTGGGAGAATAATTTATCTGTACGATAAATAAATAATTGGCAGATGAGTACCGGTTAGCTTTGCGACGAAATAGAAGCAAACCAGACATTGAGAAAACCAAATTTCTTTAATCGGCAGTTTCTCGTTGGGATAAAAGATAATCGCCTATTGAGAAAACGGGCATTAATGATTTAAAAGTTATTTACGGACGAATACAAAAGTTTTGTTGAAATTTTTATTAATAAAAGTTGATATCATTTAATAATTTCCAAACAGTTATTTGGATTTTATTATTAAAATTTTTATTTTAGATATTCAAACATTTTACTACACCTTTTTCAATTGCATATCAGAAAACATCAAATGTATTTCAGAAATTATAAAATGCATGTATTTCTAAAATTATCAAATGTATTAAACCCTTTAATGTCCTTTAATGTACGGTTTTTTCTCAGAGTAGCTTGATATATTGTGCAAGCCTAATTGCAAATATTTTATTGTAAGTATTGCTAGAGATCATTTGAGAGCTAATCTTATTTGATTGCACATGTAAAATTTTTTTTCTGTAAAAAGTGAGTTTACAAATAATCAAAAAAAAAAAAAAATAGTAAAGATAAAAAATATTGTTTAAAGGTAAGAAAATTAAAAAAAAAATAAAAAATTACTTTTAGATGATGGTCAGTTATTTTTCAAACACAATGTTGCCTATAGGCAACATTTCATAACGGCTAAACATAGGATACACAGGACTTTGAAATTGATATCAATTCATATTTAGGTCTAAACTAACAACTACATGACTTGCAAAATATTTAACCACGCCCCAATTAATTCTGACATGAAAGGGTTAAGAAATTATTAAATGTAATTCAGAAATTTTTAATTTTATTTCGGTAAATATTAATTGAATTTCAGAATTAAAAAGCAATTTACTCTACAACAACGGAAATTTGTTATTGTTTCTATTAATTATGTTTACCAATAATTGGACTTACTTTTAGTCACTGAAAAATAATCTTACAAGAGCGGATCTACACAGGAAGAAGAAGAAGACTTAATTTCTTAATCTGCCACAATATAAAAATCAGCACAGGAATCGGGTATGAAGTTTTTGATTCCTCGTGGTAATCGATTTTGATAACATAATTTCGAAAAAACAAGTTTACGAGAAATGTTACAAATGCAATGTAATGCTTAACGAATATGTATTTGTATAGCGTTCTGACTTATTTCTGAAAATCAATTGATATTTTCTGAAATTCAATACATAGTTTGTCAGATAAATTTGAATATTTCTAAAATACATTTGATAATTTTTGAAATACACTGAATGCTTTCTGACATATATTCTATACTTTCTGATATACACGTGATATTTTCTTAAATCGAATTGATGTTTTCTTTAATACATTAAATTATTTCTGAAAATGAATTGAAGTTTTCTGAAATTCAATTGGAAAAGGTGTAGTGTCCAGCCAAAGTCAATTTTTTTTAAACCGATGCCAAAGTTTGAAAATTTTTTTAAAAATCGGCCTAACCGAATTTCCTATTAAAATCATAAAAAAAACGTTTTAAATAATTTAGTTTATTAAAAAATTAAAAACATTTCACTGATACGACTTCTTAGTTATACATCCATACAGTATGGGTAAATACTTTAGTTACTTATTTTGAGAACTTATTTTCATTCCCTGATATCCACCAAAGATCACATATCCTACCTAATATTCAGTCATATTATGTTTGCGAGCTCGTGCACTTTTAGCCGTCTCTTTACCATTTCTGGCGCAGGGTGGCCGTTTGGTTTGACAACTCGTTTGGCCTCAAACTTTGTCATCAAACATTTTACTATTGCAAATGTAAACCCCAGGGTAGAATCTAGCTTAGTTGTGATATTGGCTGACATTAGACATTTCAAATTAAAGTATGATATTGTAACACATAAAGGTGACTAAGTTTTTCTATGTTGCCCGACAAACACTTAAAACTTCCGACATATACGGTTGCTACTTTTAGGAACAGTAATTTTCAGGAAAAACTACATAAGAGAAATATAAAAACTACTTCAGATTTCAAATTCTAAAACACTTTTAGATTTTCGGTTTTATTGGTCGCAGCTTCTACGCTGTAGCATCAACATTTCCCTCAACTCGTTACCACCAATATATTTACTTATGTATCATTAAAAAAGATTTTAATACAGCTAATTACATAAATCTATAACAATTTAAGAAAACAAATTTCCATAATGAACAAAACAATAAATCTCAAGAAGAATTTAAATTCTTGGATATGGTATACTTTTATATGCCGTTGATTACTATGAGAAGACACAGAATTTGACAAAAAATATTATGAAGAATAAAACAAAGAATAAAAAAAGGCAAGTGGTAGACGTCCCCAAAGATAAGCAGGTTTCCGGTAAGAATTGGTAGTATGCCATATTGATATCAAGAAACGAAAAAAACGTAGAACATCGATATAGAATAGAAGTAAGCAATGGGTTTCGAGGTTATGCTTTGAAGGTAAGACGGTGAAAAAAATTAAATTTTTTGTCCACAAGCTGGTGGGTTTAATTGATGGTTTTAAAACTTTTCAAAGGCATTGAATGTATTTTTATATTTTTTTATGTCTTGAGTCAGAGAGTATTTTTGAGAAACTTAAAAGGATATAAGTGCTAATAAACACGTGATTTACTTTTATACTATGCGTATGAATTTATAAATTTTCAAGCCAGGAATATCCCAGAAAGTAAGCTTCATTCGTTAAGTCAGTCGCTCGTTCTACTATGTATTCCATATGTTTGTGTGTTACATATGAAAACATCAATGAGTTTTGCTTATCTGTTCTTGAGATCTCTCATCAAAATACTGTTCATTAATTTTAAAATTAGGCTCGTTTTCAAATGAAATGAGACTTCATTTGCGTCATCGTCATCATTGTCCAACGAATGTTGTCAAAGTGTATGAATGCATTTGTATTTGTTCGTTTGTTTTCTCTCTAAAAATACCATGTGTTGGTTCCTTGCCTGTCTGTCTGTCTGTTCATCCGTTTGTCTTTTAGGTTTTTGGGTGCTTCGCCGAAGACGCATAAATTAATTAAGCAAGTTGCTGGAATGTCGACCTTTTGTCTGGCTCTACCAAAACTCCAAACCTTACAATAATCATCATACATACATACATACATATGTATATAAAGACGACATGTATTTTAACATACAGTGTATATGTATGAGTGTTTAATGGCAAAGAAAAAGACAAAAGAATTGTCTCGTACGTGGTTTTCTCCTCTTCTATTAATGAGTGTGTACAATAAAAAAAAGAACGAGTTGTTGTATCCATCCTCTAGCAATATACGAAGACGGTTTCATAAATAATAGGCCATGATGTCCCGGATAATTAAGTTATAATTATAAATATTTGGAACTTTGTTTGTTACGGCTATTGAAGAAAGGACAAACCTTCATCTAGCGAATTTGAATGAAAGTCAGCACCACAAAAAGCAGATTTCCAATAAGTTTCAGGTGTACAGATCGCGTTACCAGTGAGTTATGTTAAAATTTTCACATCTTAAACATCAATATTGTTATTTTGAACACTGTCAACAATCTTGAATACGATTTCGTTATCATATATTTTTTTCGTGCGAAAATGTCAAGTTTTGAGCCGAACGCCGACTTCCCACATGTGAAATGCTGCTTAGCTGCTGTCGTATTAAATGGTGACGAACAATGATTATACTATTATAACCCAAAAATGAAGGAATTATGGGGACCACTGGGCCACTTGGGCTTAACATTTTCATTTACAACCAGATATTCATAATCAGCTTAAAGTTGTGTATTATGTGTTGCTAAAACCGAACAAAATTGAAGAGATTGGATTTAAAACTCAAGGAAAAGCATGACAAATACTACTCTAGACAGAACATTATTTTCTGTTATGAAACACCCTATTGGGAGGTTTTACTGAACCCGCCGTATTCACCAGATATTGCTACTTTTGATTTCAACTTAATTCTATCGGTGCAACATGACCTGTCTGAGCAGCATCGTATGCGAAACCAAAACAATGCTTTAATTTATGGATAGCCGCAAAGGATGAAGCATTCTTTCGACTCGGTATACGTATGCTGCCAAAGAGATGAGAAAAAAATATAAGAGTCAGTTCTTTTACAATAAATTCCCAATTCTTGATAAAACAACTCATTTGCAATAACACCAAGAGAGAAAAAAGGCTAGATTTCACATTATAACGGTAAAATTTTTTATAATGATGTATAAAATTGATATCAAAATAACCAAAATTTTTCGGTATTTTCGTGCGTTTTTCAATTGAAAGTTATCGTTGCCGTTTTTTGTGGTTATATCTATATATATATAAATTCTATTGTGATTAAACGTTTTTCGTGACCATAGTTAACAATTCTGTTACCTTATTTAAAGTTGTGCTGTTTTTGACCTTTAGAGCTTAATTATGGCATGTTTGAAAAAAGGCTGCTCTTTGGATGATTATGAAGAAAGAATGCTTACATGTTGGCTTTGTTATGGTTTATGTCACTTTAAAAGTAGTGGCCTGTCTGGTTTGGTTGCTTAGTCAATATCTAAACATAAAAACTTGCACTGGCGCTGTAATGGATGTCAAAAAATTGGTGCTGATTTTTATCGTTTCTTTCAAAGAACGAAAGATAATTTTTTGCAAATTCAACAAAACCTTAATAATTTATCTAGTCAAATTAATGCTTATGGAAAGCTTTTTGATGACTTCAAATCCTTAGAGGGATTGTTGTCACCATCCCCAAGTCGTCGTAAGTCTCCAAGTTTCTTGAATAAAGAAAATTCTAGTCAGAATCCTGGTCCTAATGGCGCACATCAGAAGGGTACTACTGCTGCTGCATCTGCTTTATATTTACCAAATCCTTTTCAAAATATTACTGGTATTGATCCTGCCATTTCTCATTCAAACAACGTTCAAGTTTTTAATGAATAAACCTACTCCAATATTAAATGAAACTGCAGCATTTCCAATTACATCAATTGCTAATAACCATAGTACTCAGCATGCTCTGAACATTATTGCTCCAAATATTTCTTCAATGCCTAGAACTGCTACGGCTAATAATTAACTTTATAATCCTGAAAACGCTGGTCGATTGATTAATTTTGATGCTGCATCACCAATCCCATCTGCTACAATGTCTTGTACTTCAAATATAGTGCCTACAACTGGTATGGAATCAATATCAACTCCTAGAGGGCTGCGAACAATTCCTCCAAAGAAAACTGTATTCGCTACACGTTTCGCACATGATACAAAAGCTGATGAGATGAAATTTTATGTGATCTCTAAAATTAAAAACTGTATTCCTTATTTGAGCAAATCGTAGATGCAAGTTTTTGGCCTAAATCGCATTAATACGTGAATTTATATATAGAGAAGAAGAAGCTCATCAAAATCCAAAAAACTGATATACATCTTGTATAAAAACCTTAGAGGTATGAATTCAAAACTTTCGTCAATTTATTGTAATAGCTTTGGCTTCAATAATCATATTATTATATTTACGGAGACTTGGCTCAGTAAAAAAGTTAATAACTCTGAGATTTTTTGCCCTAAATATCAAATTTTCAGAAAAGATAGAGAAAGTTGTGAAAGAATTGAATCTGATAAAAATAATAATCAGTGTAATAATGTAATAAAAAAGTCTCGTGGCGGCGTATTGGTTGCTATACTAAACGAATTTTCGTCTGATGAAATTATCTTAAACGATGTTTTACATATTGAGATTATATGTGTTTTAGATAAAATTAATAACAGGTCCATATACATTATTTGCTCATACATTCCGCCTAACTCTCCGCTTTATGTTTATGAGGATCATCTGAAAGCTGTTAATTTGATCCAAAATTATATAAAACCATCTGATTTATTAATGTTAATTGGAGATTTTAACATGCCGTCTACATACTGGAAAGCTGATCCTGATACAAATTATTTAGTTGCATCTCATTATTCCGATTCTTCAGCTGCATTTATTCATGGTATATTTGAAAATTGTCTTTTCCAAGTCAACTCCGTTACAAATGCATTTATTAGACTGTTGGACCTTATTTTCGTTAATGAACCTAATGACTTTTCAATATTGCGGCATAGCCCTATTTCTAATCCGGAAGTTATATACCATCCAACACTTGAGATATCTTGCTTTTGTTCCTATCCTCTTCATAAAAAAAAGTTAACTCACAGCGATAAAATCTTTTGCTTTAATGAAACTAATTACCAAGACTTACAACTTCATATATTCCAAATTGACTGGATAAATGTGTTATCTCGTTGCAATGATATCTTAGACTTGTGTTTGCATACATTTTATCATCACCTCTTTGAATGTTTTTCGGCATCTGTACCTAAAATGTTACCTTCTAAATCGAATGGTCCTCCTTGGAATACAAAACATCTATCTCAACTTAAAAATAAGAAAAACAAAATGTAGAAAAATTATAAAAAATATGGAACATTGATAGATTATATGAAATACTGGTTATCAAGATCGGAATTTATTATTGCTAATCAATTGGCCTATAATAACTATTCAATTAAAGTAAGGAATAATCTAAAAAATAATCCAAAATCATTTTATAAATTTATTAATTCTAAAAGACGTACTGCGGACTTTCCTTCGATTATGAAGTACGGTGATTTAGAATCTTCAGATGATAACTCCATAAGTAATATGTTTGCAGACTTTTTTGCATCAACTTATTCTTCGACAGTATTTAATAGCAATAATCTGTATCCATACATAATATCGGAATCTTCAATTATTAATATACCATCCATCAATCAACATACAGTTCTGAATGCCCTGACAAAATTTAAATTTTCGTATGCTGCTGGTCCTGACGATGTTCCCAGTTGCATTTTAAAGCGCTGCGCACATTTATTGTATATTCCTTTGACTTATATGTTTAACATATCCCTTAAATTGGGTTACTTTCCTCCCATTTGGAAAGAATCATTTATCATGGTATTTCGAATTATGGAGGTATTGCTAAATTAAGTGCTATTCCAAAACTGTTTGAAAAACTTATATATGATACGCTGTCACATCATGTATCCTCTATCATATCTCCAACGCAACATGGATTCTGCAAATCACGCTCTACATTTTAGCAAGGCATTCGATAAAGTAAATCATGATCTATTATTGTTTAAGCTTGACCGTATGGGCTTTGGTATATTGCTGATAAAATGGATTGGATCATATTTAAAAGACAGAACACAATGTATTAAGTTTCGTAACTCTTATTCCAACAACATAAAAGTATTATCTGGTGTACCTCAAGGTAGTCACTGTGGACCTCTTTTATTTACGCTATTAATAAATGATATTCCTTCTGTAATTAAACGCTCAACTACATTAATGTATGCAGACGATGTAAAGTTAATTTTTACCCTCAACAATCTTGATCAACAATCACTTTTACAGAATGATATTGATCGTTTAACTACTTGGTGTAATACGAATCTAATGGAACTAAATGTCAAAAAATGCAAATATATGATTTTTTCAAGATCAATTCCAATTAATGGTCGGTATATCATGAATAATGCTGTGCTTGATTTGGTGGATTCATTCAACGACCTTGGCGTACTTCTGGATAAAAAATTAGACTTTAGAAGTCATATTTCGCTAACAATAAATAAAGCTACTGGTGTACTTGGATTCATTAAAGAGCTTTCGGATCCGTATACGACAAAACAATTGTTTACTACCTTGGTAAGACCAATACTCGAATATGGGTCTGTAGTCTGGGATCCGCAATATCATATACATTCGAACAAAATTGAATCAGTTCAAAAAAAAATTTTGTTATTTTGTCTTCGTGGTTTGGGCTGGGATCCCAATATGAGGTTGCCATCTAATGAAAATCGTCTGGCTCTAATTAAGCTTCCTACATTGAAAAGTCGCAGACATATGCTAAATGATACTTTCCTGTTAAAACTGTTAGATGGTAGTCTTAAATCTAAATTTCTTATCAACAAAATAAATATAAATATTCCTTTTCGATCATCAAGAAATAATAACTTTCTAACTATTAAATATTATTGTACAAATTATGCTAATTTTAATCCACTTCGTAGAATTTGTGATGAGTTTAATATGCTGTATCAGTTTATTGATTTTAATAAAAGTTTGGATATTGTGAGAAGAGATATTATATACACTTAAATTCATTAAATTAACTGAATTAAATAAATGTTATACATCAATTTTGTTAAATGTTTAATTATATATATAAAATACAATATAAATGTATACTTTAAGTAGTCTGTAAGGATGATTCCATAGACTGAATAAATAAATAAATAAATACAAGTACCATGAATTTATATACACACAATTACATTTTTGTTTGTTTAAAGGGAGCATCGACATTCATGTATAATAATCTAACCCATAAAAACAAAGTTTTTATTAAAACTCTTTGTCTCCTTATGAGTTTTGAATCATTCCGTGACTGTGCGTGACTTTGAGTAACTTTTTTAAAATTAATATTTGGTCACAGCAAGTCTATGGACCAAGCTTCAGATCGATCGGACAAGGGGAAATGGGTTTTAAATCACTCCGTGACTATGCGTGACTGTGCGTGACTATGTCGAACATAATATTTCTTTTTAGCAAGTATATCGACCAAATTTCAGATTGATTGAATGAGGGGAAATCCGTTTAAATCTCTCCGCGACTGTGCGTGACCATGTGTGACTGTGCAGTTGTTAACATACCTAAAATCGGTTTTCAATTTCTAGCAGCAAGACAAGTTTTGGTAAAACTAGCGTTTTTTCAAAGTCTTCTAAAAACAAAAATACAAATATTATATTTTCAATAATGTCCTTGAAACAGAGAAGCAGCTGTTTTTGATTTAATTTAAGTGAAAATATTTGATCTTGGCCCTGACTGAATTAAATTAAATCCAGATTAGTATTATTGGATAAACGATACTTTGTTTTGTTCGCAAAGTTTCTCTTATTAGACAACATCCATTCACTTTCGATGGAAGTGGTTTTATTGCTATAAAGTCTTTAAATAAGTTATCCAATTGCATGAAACCTTAAAATTCTTATCAGTTTCTCTTCTATAGTGTTATTTTCTTTATCTTTAACAGAATTTTGTTTTGGAAATATTTGCATAAATTTTAGTTGTTTTTTATTCCCGGTTGGTCTTATTTGACTCTTATTTGAAACGATCATATGGACATTGATAATTAAATAAAAATTATTTTACAGGACCACAGTATAGTTTATAAGACACCACGAATTATGAATAGTTTACAATATTCATGTGAATATAAATATTTTAGTTGCATTACATTAATAAATTTCAGTGAATATAGGAGAACATTTACCTTTACCTTAACTGTTCTTTAAGCTTATATCGAGCTGATAATGTGACATGAAAAATAACTTCACCAATTAAAGGCCGAATTCTTGACAATTATTTAATATTTACGGTTTCAAAATGATCATAAATTGCATCAATCATATCTGTGAAATAATTCACACTAAGGCACATTAACTATCAAACAACCTACGCAAATTTCGAGCAAAGTATTCATCCATTCATTTATTTAGTTTTACTCGTACTTTGAGAAATGGCTGAATGCCGGTTATAAATTAAAAATTGCCGCTGTTTTTAAGTATGAATACGCCACCAACCACGTGTGTCTTTGTTTTTGGGTACAATGAGTGTGTGGTGGCTTTACAGAATCATTTGCATTTTAGCCTGGCCTGATTATGAAAGATGCTGCGTAGCTGATAAATGATGCTACAATAAGCGACACATTTAAGCTGGCAAGCGACCGACCCACAATAAATGAACGATTTATACTCTATAAATTTAAAGTGTTTTATTTACTTTGAGTCTTCATTGCTGCCATGAGGGGGTGTTGGCCTTGCCGTCATAAAATTTCAGTCTATGCGAAAGTAGTTGGCTAACAAAAATTGAATTGAATTTCCTTTTCCATTAAAAAAAAACAATCTTAAACGTATAAGCAGCGTTCAAAATTGCTTAAAACCTAAAACGAATTAACCCCTTGCTGAGCTTTAACTGAATACCTCCCTCCTATTTAGCCGACTCCTTTCCTTAAGTAGCAATAGTATATGGTGTGTGTGTGTTGTTGAACGAACCCCAGGGAGTTTTATTTTACCCTTAAAATGTTGTCGTCTACATAAACCAACCATTACCTTACTTAATTAAACTGACTCCAACTATAGTTTCGAAATACAAACTTACATCTTTTGCATCATAAGTGAGTAAGTATTTAATCATTTTCACTTCAACACACTTTTCCTTCTTCTTTTTCTTCTTTCTCTTCTTCTTCTTCTTCTTCTTTCTACACTTCAATAAACGTTTAGTTTTTAAGATTTAATATGTACTGATTGAGATTTAATTAATTCATTTAATTTTCCAAATGACTTCACTTGAACTCTTTGTATTTGTGATTAAGATCAAGTTTCAACCACCCCACTTGCCATCTTTACATTCTCGAATAACAGTCAGTGAGCAGAAATACAAAAAAAAATCTTTCCCAATACATAAAACTTAATCTTTTGGTTTCAAAAAGAAACCCACCTTCGATTCTAATTGCAGTCACTTTATTTATAATCAAATGTCCGTCAAGAAGTTAATGAAGTGAGTAATTTCTTAAGCAATTATCGCATTGGTGGATGGTGCTGGAATTGCAAATGATGCTTATGTCTATATCGATGGCGATAGCGATATAGAAACTGATTGTTCAATGGATGGGGTTTCACCAATAAGCATTGTTAAAATTTTAATTGATTTCAATGACTTGAGCTAATTTAAGTATTAAGAATTAATCATGAAACTGAAACAGCAAGAGATAGAGAAAGGATTTATTTGCCACAAACATAAATTGAAGCAATTAATATCAGATAATTTGCTGTTTTTTGTTGTTTGTTTTGATTTTGTACGTTTAAACTTATTGCCTGTCACTAATACTTCAATGAATTTTCATACTTAAAAGCTTCAAGGCCATTAAATAGCGAGATATGGTGTAAAAATTGATGCAATTGAATGCAAATAACGAAAAGTTTTTCCGTTATTGTTTTGTAGTTTTAACATAAAGATAGCCGAGGCAAGTTTAAGCGACGAATTGACTGCATATGTACACTTCGTCTCTAAGCGGGCTCTATACAAACATATGTCAAAATAGCCACTAAACATTTCGGAAAGTAGTATAATTTAAAAATATGGTTAACATTCTTTCAAAACTTTTCTTTTTTAGCCATAGTCCTGCAGGAGTCCGTACAGATAATCATTATCATACACACAGAAAAAAATTTCACCAACCGAATTGTTCAAATGTTCAATAACTGTATTTTCGATGGTATCAACAGAAATTTAAGAGGAGTTACATATTTTATATTGTGATACAACATTTTCTGTTCTGCCAATAGAATTTAATTCGTAATTAACTCGAAATTCGCTTAGTAGCTTCATCGCAATTCGATTGGCACTAAACTCGGTAGCTATAATGAATCTGTTTTCTGTGTGTCGCTACCACTGTAAACCACAATACTGCAAAGAGCTCCAGGGTCATTAGTGTCTAATACAGTTCGAGTTAGAGAAACTCGTCAACCAGTCTAACACCGAGTTGGTTCGAAGAAGACTAAGATACCAAAATTTTATCATTCAATATTGAAAAGGTGTAAAATATTTGAGTGTTGTTCTGGACTCTAAACTTATTTGGGCAAGGAATATAGAGGAAAGGTCTAAAACGTCACTATATCCTCCCTACAAGTCCTGGAAGACTTTTAACAAGAGATGTGGTCTTAGGCCGCAAATCCTCAACAATATGTACAGGATGATTATTAGGCCTATTCTAATAACAGAAATTCTTGTTTCTGAATATCGTTCCATTGGATACATATTTATCAATACCATGGCAGCGAGGGTATCTCATCATTTAAGGAAGAAATGTACTCAACAAAAATGCCCTTATTGATGTAGCAGAATCCTTAGGATAGTAGACGAGACCCAGACTGATCGAGAAACTTATTATGTGTCAGCGGTGATGAATTTTGTGGGAAATTTCACAATCCGTGGTAATCCAGACGGCAACCTATATCATTGATAGTGCTGAGATTGCAGTTTATATTTATGGTTTAAAGGGTCAGGGGTTTACTGGGAAAATCTTGCCTTTCGGATAGCACGTATACTTCCTTTCAAATGTAGTGTTTTTAGTCCGAGACTCATGAAATTCACTTACAGTGTGGTCAAAATGAGCTGTGGAATGGATTGAGTCTGCTCATCGAAACCGAAGATACACCTTGAACCTGATATGGGACATAGTAGGGTCATGGTCAAGGAGTTGGCTATACATTTAAATTCTCCAAATTACTCTGATATCAATCATTATCGAAGAGGCAACTGACTTTGAATCGACGAGATGAAGAAATCTGACTTCTTGCAGGATATCCCAATTCCTATGGCCTATGGAGAACTAAAACACTCTTTAGATTTAATAAATGAACAATTTGCCTATTTCTAGGATCGCTCACTGGATGTCCGTAGGCGAAGGTGCCCAAAGAGCTTTATTGATGTGGCCAAGGTAAAGTGGTTTCAATATATACTGTGTGAATATCCATTTCTGAAGGAACTGTACCTCAGATATCTAGAGCATATATTATGTTATAATATGGGCTGAATGGTAAGTGTTCTACACCTACCACGAACATAGCAGACAATCTACTCTACTTTCTCTATCACAATATGGCTTCGAGCGAGCAAGGCACAACACATAACCTTAGGATCTCGCATACACGATTTAACTTGAGGACGACATCGATCCATATTTGTATAATATTAATTTTTCTACAATCAAAAAGGAAATTAAATAAACTTAAAAAATTAAAAATTTTTATAAAACTGTAAGTTCTGGGAAGAAAACGAAAAGGAAAGCTTAGAAAAAAAATTCAAGTTTTGTTACTATTTTCCAGGTTAAATAGTACTATCAATATCATAACAAGGGAAGTAGAATGCAATCAGTTTAAAAAAAAATTTAGTGTCTGCAGGGAGTCTGAACTCTGATCGGCCACAATATTTTTACATATATTTTCAGAAGTTCCGCTTAGGTCCAAAGTTATACTTGAAAGGAACATAATCCCATACACCGTCACTTCATCCAACTGTACATGATCAAAAGTCTTTGAATGTTAATTCTAAATTTCAGTATTTCATTTGGAGAATAATAAAATTTATAGCTTCATTAAATCCACAAGATGTGAACAATATGTAGGAATTTTCATTGAAATCTTATCCTCCATTAAAAGCTTAATAGACAGTTTACATATCGTTTTTGTAAAAACAAAAAAAAAATTATTTTGCCTGCAACACATGCAGTTATCTGCAAATTAATAAAAAACATACTGTTACATACAATATCCATATAAATCTATATAACTGTTAAATATAACTAAAACATACAAAAAAAATTTATAAAATTGGATAAAAAAGTATTTGCCGGCATAAATTCTGGATATAGTGGTGTAATATTGTATAAAAACTTCTTTTTTTTAATTATTATTCAAATTTTATTTATGTGATACATTACAACCATAAATCGTCATTCTAAATACGACGAAGTTCAATTAAATCTAACTAAAAAACACAACTAACGTTTCAGAAAAAAGGTATTACTAATATGTGGATAATTAACTACAACTTCTCAGTTCGATATACAATATAAACTGGATAACTCGATATTGATGCATTGTTCGTGCAAGTATTCTGGATACATCAATTATATGGGCTGAGAAAAAGTATGTAGGAAAGGAATCGTAAGAATTGCGGATTCCTGTTTTGGAAGAAGTTAGCTAACTCCCGGTCAACATCCGTATTTGACTAAATAATAAATTAATATTTTTTTATTTAAACTTTTAAATGACTTTTTGTTATATTATTGTGCTCATTTGTTGCGTGCATAAAAGAAACTTTATATTAATTTTTATAGATATTTTTTTTAAACACTAATAAACAACCAATATATTTAAACATTTTGTTATTAAACAAGAAAAGGAAATATCTCGATAGTCCGGAAAACTCGATGATCCAGATTGGGGTGTGAAATCAATTATCCAGATTATCGAGCTTTTTCAGAATCTCTTTTCCATTTTATTTCTTTTTTCTCATGCATTTATTTATTGGATTTTCACATAGTGAACTAACAATAATTATTCAAATCTTAGAACTAATAAAATTTAATGTTTCTACATAAATTCGAAATAAATAAATATTCATTGGCTGAGGTAACCTCAAGCATTTATTATAAGATCTGCAGTCTCTCTCCTTCTTAGGCCTTGGTGCATGCGATAGTTGAGAAGGTCACGTGCTAAGAGATTCGGGTGAGTTTCTAGTTTTTTCAAGTAGCTTGAACAGTTTTTCCTAATTTCGACTTTAACTAGGGGTACGTTTAATTCTTTATGCAATTGTTATTTTCTCACATACCATGGAGCGCGGGTCTCAACTTTAGGATCTTATTTTGACATCTTTGTATTATCTCTATATTAGAGGCTGGAGCGGTTCCCCATAACTGATTGAATTTTATAACAATAACTTGTAACCAAGACTTAGCTTTGAATTTCTGCCAATTAGCCACGTAAGTTGAACTAATTTTAATTTCGTTTGTGTTTTATTTTAATTTTACAAATATTTTACATCAGCATGTTGCGGTATTTGCTGATTGTTTATTCGGATTTGAGGGCATGTTTCACTTCTGAGTATAAAAGACACGTAGATACATTTTTGTTGATTAATTCTTATTTTCTACAATTGAAAAACGTCGTTGTAAAAGTGTAGATGCTGTTGAGGGGTCCTCATGAATACTCAAAATTGCCGTGCCATCTGCAAAGGCTGAAATAATCGTGTTTTCATTAGTTGGCATGTCCGCTGTATAAAGGATGTATGCGTCAATAAAGAGGACAGAGCAGTACTTTTTTCTTCAAAGGCTTTTCTTTTAGCGCTTACTAACCTATGGACTTGCTCAATGGTGCTGTGTCTTCGCCCAAACCCAAATTGATGTGCTAGGATGACGTTATTTTGATCAACAGCTATATACTAGTATTTACTAGTATTTCCTCGAGCAATTTTGACAGATCTGACAATAAACTGATTGGCCTGTACGAATCGACCTCTCTGTGATCTTTACCTGGCTTGGGTACCATGATAACGAGCGAAACCTTTCATTCTGAGGGATAATATTCAATGCGTGATATAGCGTTAAATAATAATTATTCTCAAAGCTATTCTGGGTAATTGCAAAAGCATTTTATTACTGATCCCATCGATGCCCGATGGTTTTTTACGGTTAAGATTGCAAATAGCTTTTCAACCTCTCTAATCTCAAATCGTGCTGGTTTATTACTGGTGGAAACTCATTTATTGAACTAACAGTTATATTCGGAGTAAAAATTTTTTTCCAAATGTTCTACAAATAGATTACCTTTTTCTATGTCATTTCTAGCCCAGCCTAAATTTTGCATTCGTGATTGTGGTTTACACACAACGGGTCTTTTAAGATTTTTTGTAGCTCGGTTCTAATTTTTCGAGATATCTGTTTAATTTGTCATGTCTCTGGGTTTCAAGCAAGTTTCTTAAATTTGGTGTACATGCTTTCAATTGTTGCTTAAGTTCAGGAGATCTGCACAGTTGCCACACTCTTCGAATTATTCTTTTTCCATTTAATAGCCGTACGACATCTACCGAATAAGTTCTGTACTGTCGTCTATGTCGTGGTGTTTCGCTGTAAGTTGAGAAGGCATTTTAAGGTTTTGTTCAAAATTAACAATAGCCAGGACAATATAATCTGGTGTTCGTAGTGTAACCTATCCCTACAATGGGTACTGAGAAACTTTTTATACTTTAACCAATCTATTATACTTGTTGGAGCTAAATTACCATTCGGGGGCACAATTTCTCGGGGGGTTAAAAATAGTAACAATAACTGTTTTGTGATCTGATTAGAGTTCCAATGAGGATTCAGCGTTTATAAGTTCTCTCGCAATGTTCATCGTTACTACAGAATCGATTAGATCGGGAATCTTTTGTCTATCTGTCAGCCAATATGTTGGTTCTCCGCTTGAGATAACATATAGGCCTATATTAGAAATTGTGCTAAAAAAAAAAACACGGCCTTTCGGGGAGGTTAAACGTGACACCCAAAATGTATGCTTGGCATACAAATTCAAAAAATCTTTTGTATTGACTTTCCGTTATAGAAACTCTTGGTGGAGAATATATTGATGAGATAACTAAATTGTTATCAAATTCCTAAAAGCACATTAGATGATGCCTCAGTCGAGATTTAATAAGAATGGCTGAGCCACCACATGCTCTGCCTCTTGGATCTTTTGTATCATACAAAATATATCCACGCAATGAGAATTGACTCCTAGAAGTCAAATGAGTTTTAGAGACAAGCAATATATCAATTTGCTTCTCTTTTAGGAAATAGGTGAGTTCGTCTTTATTTTGGAATAAGCCGTTTGTGTGCCATATTTTTAAACAATTCATGGTTTATTTAACAAAGCTTGCAATACACTGTGGAACAAATTCAGGCTAGCAAAAGTTAGGTCGATTCTGATAGTGAGGGATGAAAATAGATGCTAAATTAGATGACCCGTATCTCGGCGTTTGTTTATGTTAGTTCGAATTTTTTTTTTAATCGACCTTCGAACTTTGCAGTCAAATGCCGATTTTCAGCATATTGTTTATAGGGTTTTTTGGCTATAACTCGTCAACTAATTGCTATTTTTTCAACCTGTAAAAGCCAAATTATTGCTAGAAACCTGTGCAACAATTAAAATTTTTTAAAAAATTGCTTTAGAAAATTTTTGTGGTGCTTATGAAGCAAAATGTTGGAAAAATTATTTTTTTTTTTCATGCTTTTTGAAAATATTTTTCACAAAACTAAGTCTTTTTTGCTTTCTGTTTGATCTATAATATGTTTCTCAGTTTCTTCAATAAATTTCATTTGAAAAGAAAATGATCTTAGTCGATAATTTGCGTTAAAAATCCCGAAACCATTAAATAAATATTGATTTAGGTAGAAGTAATTAAAAATGGAAGTTCCAAGAATTAGGAATTAGTAGAACAACTTTTTTGTTTTCAACCACTGCACAGGTAGCGATTTTTTTTTATTTCGTACAAGCGAACTAATTTCAACAATGAAGATTCAGTTAAGACTCGAAACTCAGCCGAAGCTGATGTCTTTTAATTTACGCTCGGTCGTGAAAAAATTCGCTATTAATTTTTTTGGAACTTATTTCATTTTGTGAGTGATTTAAATTAAGTGCATCGGTTTCATAAAAATAACAAAAAAAAACATTGTATAATATATAATGTATTAAACATGTCGGAACCAAAGTGTATGGACCATTTTTGTAATGTTTGTAGACGTTTCATAGCAAGCGGTGAAAAATGTGGCAATGCGAGTGATTTTTTTTGGAAGCCTATAAACAATATTTCTCGCAAGAGTTTTTCACTGACGTAAACTATGCCCCTAAAAAAGTTAGCTTTAATTGCTATTCAACTCTTATGCAATGGAAAAGAGAAAAGAAGAAGGCTATGCCTTTTGGTATACCAATGATGTGGTTAGACAACAGCCCGCATCAAGAAGAAAATTGCTATGGATGTATCAACTACCATAAAACTTTGAATAGAAGGAAAGCGGTGAATAAAACTTATGTAGCAGTGCCAAGTGTCCAATTACCACACTCAGAATTCGTTCCAGTACCAACATACCGAAGTATTGATCTTCAAACAGATATCAGTACCACAACCGCCGCTGCTACATCCATGGATTTCTTCTCAGAATACGACCCTGGTGAAGGTACATCCTATGAAACATCAAAGGACCAAATCCTAGTCACACAAAACCAATTGGATGGAATTTTTGCAAATTTGTGTTTGACTCAGAAAAAATCAGAACTACTGGCTTCATTTTTGAAAGGAAATAATTTGCTGGCGAAAGGTACCAAAGTAACAGCATATCGAGAACGCCAAAAAGAGTTAGAAAAGTTCTTCAATGTGAATGATGCAAAAATTTCGCTTATTGCTACGATATTGAAAAGTTAATGGAGACGATAGGGTTAACCTATAAAAAGGATGATTGGCGTTTATTCATCGATATTTCACTAATCAGTTTAAAAGTTGATGATGACCAAGATATTAGAGAGCAGTGATGTTGATCCACAGCCACCTGCTAAACGGCAACTGGCCAAATCATTAATTTAATTTATTTAATTTTTTTACTTAAAATTTTTCACAACTAACATTTCTAAAATATATTTTTTTCCATATTTTTATACTTTCTTTTTCAATGTTTCTTCAAAACCAACACTGAACAAAATTGGTACATAAAAAATGAGAAGTAAATTAATATTAAGCTGGAAAACGCAAGTTTTGTATTATGATTGTTTTCTTTTCAAATGAAATTTATTGAAGAAACTGAGAAACATATTATAGATCAAACAGAAAGCAAAAAAGACTTAGTTTTGTGGAAAATATTTTCAAAAAGCATGAAAAAAAAATAATTTTTCCAACATTTTGCTTCATAAGCACCACAAAATTTTCTAAATCAATTTTTTTAAAAATTTTGATTATTGCACAGGTCTCTAGCAATAATTTGGCTTTTACAGGTTGAAAAAATATCAATTAGTCGATGAGTTATAGCCAAAAAACCATATAAACAATATGCTTAAAATCGGCATTTGACTGCAGATTTCGAAGGTCGATTAAAAAAAAATTCCAACTAACATAAACAAACGGCGCGATACGGGTCTTCTAATTTAGCCTCATTTTCACCTCTCACTCTCAGAATTGACCTAACTTTTGCTAACTTATCCACAGTGATATCATAGATTGCATCTTCATCATCTCCTGCATCAGGGTTTACTTTATTGTTTGAATAAGTGTGTCGAGGGTTGTTTCCAAATTACTTGGGTTTTGATTGTACTTGATTATTTTATGTGGACTGTTTATCGAACTAATATCCATACACGAAACAAATGAAAATTATTGTCATACTATTGTATGGGACCTGGGTCCGATAAGTCATCGACTTTAGCCAATTTTAAAACCAATTTTTAAAGTTTATAAAGGGTCCGCCAAATAACTTTTTTTTTTTTTTGAAAATGCTATAAAAAAAAACGGCTGAATATTATCTCAAATTTCTTTTTTTATTTGAAAGTACAATCCTTCCGGTTAATAATGGAAAATAATTTCATTCAAATGGCTGCCTCGGCTGGCCATGCAGTAGCCTACACGATCGGTCCAATTTGTAAGCACATTATCGATTGTGTGCAGCAGTATTTCACCAATGGCTTCACGAATATTGTCCTTTAAAGCATCAATCGTCTCTGGCTTGTGGGCGTAACACTTATTTTTGAGGGCATCCCACAAATAATAGTCCAACGGTGTCAAATCGCAGCTCCGAGGTGGCCAAACGACATCAGCTCTGTGGCTGATAATGCGATCTTCAAAAACAGGGCGCAAAACATCGAGTGTAGCTTCGGCTGTGTGGCACGTAGTGCCGTGCTGTTGAAACCAAATGTTGCCAATATCCCCCTCTTCAATTTTTGTGAACAAAAGTTCGTTCAACATGGCCCGATAACGATCGCCATTGACTGTAACGGCCACTCCTTGCTCATTTTCGAAGAAAAATGGCCCAATTCTGGACGAAAATCCGCACCAAACAGTGACTCGTTTTGGGTGTATCGGCTTTTCAATGTATGCGTGCGGGATTTCTGAGCCCCAAATGCGACAATTTTGCTTGTTTACATACCCGCCAAGATCAAAATGAGCTTTATCTGAAAAGATGATTTTTTTGGCAAAATCGGCATCTTCTGTAAGTCGATCGCAGGCCCACTTAGCGAAGCAAAAACGCAATTGGTCAGTTGGCTTCAACTCCTGAACCAATTGGACTTTGTATGGCGTCATACGAAGGTCTTTATGCAAAATTCGTCTCAATGATGCCTCCGAAATGTTCAATTCTTGAGAACGACGGTGAATTGATGTTGATGGCGCTTCACGCACACTTTCTGCCACAGCAGCAATATTCTCGGGTGTACGCACTGTTTTTGGCTTCTCACGCTTTGTTTTATCGATGAGGATGCCAGTTTCTTTCACTTTTTTCACAAGATAACGGACATACGGAGCTGACCATGCTTCTCTTCTTCCAAAATCCGTACGCAATTTTCGCACACATTCTGCAACATTACCATGATTTTCAAAGTAATGTCGCTATATTTCCCAGCATTGTTCAAGCGTATACACAACCATATTCGTTCAGCGGAAGGATGAAACTAATTATCTGTCAAATCAGATATGAGCTAGGTGTTACCATTGACGAAATAAGCACTAGTTGAAAAAAAAAAAAACGTTAGAAGGCGGACCCTTTATAAATATAAATTATTAGCCAATTATATTTATATTTACGAACTCCAGTTTTCTTACAAGTATGGATGGATAAACGGAGAGACGGATATATGTACTTGTCTAGATATTCTACGTGAAGAAGTAAGGCTTTTTAGGATATGCATTTAGAAACTCATCTTGGTTATGCTCGTTAAAAGGCTGTCACAATGATAGCAAACCCCATACGATATCTTCTCGCACAGCTCATCTATGATATTCTACAACAACCACATTTAATGCTCCAGATTATAAACTAACCACCCGAAGGACAAGTGTGAAGGAAAATTGAATGCAAACTGCACATTTTTAAGTCAGCAGCTTATAATGAAATTTTGTAAATGCGTTTAGTCAAGTTCTAATTGAAAGACAAACTATAACCAACAGATAATTACAGAGTTAGTGACTACAAAGAAATGTCTTGGACGGAAATGGCAATCCCAACGGTCATCTGCCGCAAAGCTCCGATTTAACGAAGCCACTACAAATTTTAAAAATGCGATCAGACAACTTGAAATCTGCAATCTGGATAAATTCTTATTTAGAAAAACTTACTCTTACATTCACGAAACAATCCTCATTATAGATAGCTGCAGAAAAACTTCAAACCGTCAATTTGATGTGAATTTCCCCTTAGTGGAAAGTGTGTCCAATGAAAGCAATCAACTTTTTGCGAGTCCGCTCCATTTCACTTCCAACCGAGAATATAATGTCGTAAAAAATTACATTGATTAGTGATTAGTTGCTATTTTGTAAGTTCAAAAATGCTTAAAGAGTTATCTTGGTAGCAATAAATAGTAAAAATAGTGAAATACTTCATATTGTAAGACCACTCAAATCCAGAGTTCAGAAAAAAACACACACTGAATAAAAAACTCGTACATATATGTAAACAAACATAACTTAGGCCAACACACACATATTTTTATTTTCATATCAATTATGTTTGTTTTTAAATTTTCTTCGGTGCCCAACACAACCATGACTGTGTTCGTTTTAATATTTCGTTATTTACACGAACATTTTTCTATCACGTACTTTTTTTTTCAATCACACATAAAGCACACATTTTTGAGTGTTGCTTTATTTGAAGTTCATGTTCTGCTACGTGTAATGAAAAAAAACACAGAACATGTACAATAAACAGGTTCGAGTTCAGTTATATTTTAAGTCGTGTTGTGGCTCGTGTAGTGAGAAAAAACACAACATGTACAATAAACAGGTTCGAGTTCAGTTATATTTTAAACACGACTTAAACACGACTTAAAATATAACTGAACTCGAACCTGTTTATTGTACATGTTGTGTTTTTTCTTACTACACGAGCCACAACACGACTTAAAATATAACTGAACTCGAACCTGTTCATTGTACATGTTCTGTGTTTTTTTTCATTACACGTAGCAGAACATGAACTTCAAATAAAGCAACACTCAAAAATGTGTGCTTTATGTGTGATTGAAACAAAAAGTATGTGATACAAAAATGTTCGTGTAAATAACGAAATATTAAAACGAACACAGTCATGGTTGTGTTGGGCACCGTAGAAAATTTTGAAACGCACATAATTGATATGAAAATAAAGATATGTGTTGGCTGCTTTTGAACAGAACATTGTGTGTTTCGTGTGTGTATTTTCTGAACCTTGCTCAAATCATATTGATCTACTAGCCAACAAAATACAGAGTAATAATATTATCTGACACATTTATTGCTAACAGACCAATATGAACAATTTGTCCATGAACCGGATAAAGTATCAGATACATCTTATACAGATAAGCAAAATTAATCTGATGTCTTTCAAGCTTATGATAGAATAAGTTTTATATATACATTTGTTTTATACATTGCCGTAAAGTTTATTATTTCTATCAAATCAATACTCAATTGATTAGTTTTATCTAATACAGCGGTTATCAAAAACTCTTTTTCAGCAATACAAAATATCAAACTTTAAGTTAATTTAAAAAAAAAAAAACAAATAAAATAAAGAGATCTAAATATTTTTTTACAGCTGAATATTTCAGTAGAAACAAAATATACTGTAACAAATCTCTGCCAAAATTCTTTAGTTGTTCCGAAACGAATAAAAATTTCTCAATACAATACACAGGATAAATATGGTGTGTACTTTTTATACCCTATACCACTATGTGGTTTGGGTATAATGACTTTGTGCTGCTGTTTGTAACTACCAAAAATATTTGACCTAGACTCATCTTTTATTATACCGATCGAATCAGAATCACTATCACTATCACTATCTGAAAATCGGTCCATATTCAGACCTAGCCCCCATACAAATGACCCCTATGAAATCGACATAAATTGCCATAAGATTCAAATTATCATATAGATCTTACTCAAATTGGGTTCGTATGCGTTTATTACATCTATTAATGAGTAGTCCAAAAATTATACCTATGGGACAACCCTTACTCATAGGCCCCATATAGAGCTGCTTCCCGATCTGCACTTAAATCTATCAAAAAACAAAAATGTTGCACTGACTCTTTTCAAATTTTGTTTGTATATATTTTTGCAAAATACAAGAGACTTTACCAAACATGATCAGGATCGGTCCAATTTTAGGCCTAGTGCCCATATAGATATAGCATCCGATATGAACTTTTTCATAACTGCAGCCAAAAAAATTAATAAAAATCCCACTCAAATTTGATGTATGCTTATTTTCTATGTCCAGTTAGTTTGGCCTAAGAGATAGGGTCTCTAAACGCATGGTATAGGGTATCGTATAGTTGGTCTAGACCGACTATAATTTTCTTACTTGTTCATTTTATCTTCATATTTCCAATTAAAACTTTTAAGCCAATATGAGCATTATATAAGCAAATCTTTTGTCAAATGCCAGTTCCTCGAACTTAATCGTAGATAAATTTACCCCCAATTATAAGGATCAAGGATATGTACATTAAGAAAGGTTTTTATATGCTCAACAACACTGTGTAGAGGGTATACATCAGTTATAATTCCTTTTGTCATGAGTCGAAAAATTAATTTGCGATCCCAGAACATATATATTTTCTTGATCTTTATAACAACCCGAATCGATATAGTTGTCCGTCTTGCCCTCTGTCTATAGAGATCATGCTCATTTACAAAATAATTCATTTAAAATTAGGATTATATTGTTTGTCATTATTTCGAACAGTTTGGTATTGAATTTCGAGCATTTGGCTCAATAGCTGAGGAATGGCGTACGACAATTTAATCGAAGTATACCTCGATAAAATTTCTTATAAAAAACTAAAAATAGTGGAAAATATTATATGTAACATAACATGTGCATATAGATATGTATGTATAAGCGATGCATACACATGTTTGTTTGCTTGTTGATTTCTAACTCATCGTAATAAATTCCGGAGGCCCCATAAACTATATATATATTATTGATCCTTATAAAACGAGAAATCGATTTAGCGATTTACGTCTGTCTGCCTGTCTGTCTATCTGTTGAAAACATTCTCCTGTCCTTAGACTTAAAATGTCCATCATAATCTGCAGTAGTTTCGTATTTCAATTGGAGCTTCTAGGCCCAATAGCAGAGTAATGACGTACGAAGATGTAAAGATAAAGCTTTTAAGAAGAGCTTTTATTAGTTAAGTAAAGAGATCATTTAATACATTTAATGCAATTATGTATTACTCTTTTATATTTCTTTGTTTTAGAATATTAGTGTTTGTTGATGTCATAAGGTATAAAGTATTTTAATAGTGTATGAAAAAAATAAAAGTTTAATAGACAATTTCATAATTTGACTTATCAACCAACATGTTCGAAGATCGATCAAGGCCTTGTTCAAGTTCGATGTTTGCGGTTGCTGTTATTAAAATTTGCTAAATTTGAATAATATTAGACACATTGATTGTGGCATTAGATGTTTTTAGGATAGTTGCATTAGAATCATCGCAGGTTGCTTACATTAGAATTTGTTGTTTTGTGATTGTTATTTAGTTTTAGGTAAATTATTGTTTATTAAGTTTATTTATTTATTACATATTTAGTTATTGGTTACAAGATTTTATTTTTACTTATTTATTTGCATGTTATTTGTTCGCTGTGATTTAGATTTAAGTCTTATTTTAATATTAATATCAATTTAACTTTAATTTAATATTCATATTTTTAAATTTAGTTACTTTTAATTTAGAAAATTTAGAAAAAAATATATAGTTTTAATAGATTTTAAATTTGAAATTCGTTGAGTATAGGAAGGGATAGATATTACACAAAAATTAAAAAGTGATTGAATGTCGAATCGCACCATAAGCTTAATTGAAAGCACTAGTATCTCTCTGTTGTAACATTTTCTGGGTATGACAAAAAAAAAAAAACGCGATCAATGATATTTTACACCTAATTACTCTCCTTTTTTTCTTTCTTTTTTTGATGATCTGTATGTTGTTGGATTTCAAATTTCCTTTCTGTATGGGGAATCTCTTATCCAAACTCAAGAATTTTAGTCAATGTGTATACGGTCACAGCATGGATTTTTATTTTCTTTTCTTTTTCTTAGATTAAAATTCCTGAAGTTTAAGAAACTGGTAAATTCCATTCTCCTTTAAAAGTTTCATAACAAATTTACCTTATAGTTGAAATAAATTGAACTCACAATATAAAAATCACCAGATTTTCCGCAGTCGAATTACTGATTTTAATGTTGTTTTAAGACTTATTTTATCACTATTTCTCACTTTTAGTATATAATTTTAATGTGTAAACATTTAAACGTACAGGGGGGTAAATTTCTGTTTCACAATACAATCACAAAAAGAAAGCGTAACATGTGAGTTAACATGTTAAGCTGTGAGCCGTAAGACAAATCGGTGTGACTTATGATTGTATTGGTGAAAAAATTATGATAAAAAATTGTGCCAGCTAATTCAACAACCCTTTACTGTAAAATGTTATATGTATAACATATATGTACATTATTCAGCAACCCCACAAATTTGCTATAAGTGATACATAGATGACGCTTTCTGTTTGATTTAAAAAAAGTGACATAAAAAAATTTTTAATTACTAGATGTTTACACATCTTCCCTGTGATCGGACTCACATGATTTTTTTTTATCTGATCAAGTTGGCTGTCGAAAATGAAAGGAAGTCTAAGATTTTTTGGTAGATATTACAGGTCTTCATTAAAAAAAAAGAGTGTACAATAACCTCAAACAAACTTGATAATCTGGTAACGTAACTACTAAATAAACGAGTTACCCTCATAAAACCAAGAAAAACGCTAATTAGGATCCCTGATCAATGTTTATAATAATGTCTTAATATAATGCCTCAGTTTGCTTAAATTAACTGAAATATATTACATTACAAATATATTATTTTGCTGAATTATCAAAATAATCATATTATTATAAGAAATTATAATCAAATTATTTCTTATAGGGATTTTTGCATTCATTCTTGGAAGCTGTATTATTCCAATCTTCGAGAAAAAATTTGTATGATAATGGTCACACTGAAATATTTCAAAACAATTATTATCCTATTGACTATTTGCTAAGAACCGTAAATTCCTGTTGTAATTTAAAATATAATTTTTGGGAGCGAAATATATGCAATTAAGAATATTATAATAATTTGGGAAAATTACCACTACAGCTTATCGATGAGAGCAAGAGTATAATCTTATTAATTTTAAACATCATTATAAAAGTGTAGCCTTTTTTCTTGATTATAATCAGTGTTGCCATAATTTTTTTTTAGAAAAACTGACAATTTCTGGAAAAAAAAACCTTTTTTTTTATTAAAAAAACTGTTTTAAAAAAAATTTAATAAAATCACATAAAATCAATTTTTAATTCAATTTTATTGAAACATAACATAAAAAAACATTTTTCTTTTAATCGTATACATATAAAGAAATATACTTAAATCAAGTTTTAGTTCAAATATATTGAAACATAACATAAATAATAAAACTGAAAGTAAAAATAACATAACAAACATTTTCAATAAATCACACTTTGAGATCTTAGTAAATTAATTAATTTTAGTTTTGCTCTTCTATCTTCTACAGTTTTTTGTAGCAATGGAACTAATTGACCAAGTGAACCTCAATATTACTCACTTTTAAATTGAATTTTCCTGCGTTCGCTTTTTCAATATGTTTAAGTATCATAGCGTGTGCTTTTAAATCTTTGATTCCGCCTAGCGCTTTTATTTCACAATTAAAAACTTTGCAAAAGGGCAAATTACTTTCACATTTCAGTATCCAAGATTTTTAATAATTCATGCTCTTCCCACGATTTGATGTAATCTGGTTTTCTTTCGAGCTTGTAGGCCAAAGCTCTAAGCGTATATTATCCTATATTGGCTTTTGATTAAATAAATAATTGGATATTATATACAATTAAAATTATTATAAAAAAGACAACTTACCATTTTGTATTAAATATTTATCCATATTTAAAAAAACTTTAATATAAAATTCACAAAAAAATAGGATATATATGTAAATTCGCACTTCATTCAAAACAAAAGAAATATACCATTGTTGCATAAAAAAAGGCCATAAACATAAATAATACATTATTGCATTGGTAGTAGTAAAGCATAATTTAAATTAGTTTTAAATCTAAGCAGATGTAGCAAATAAATATATAATGAATATTAAAATAATACAAATAATTCCATATAAAATTAATTATATATATATTTCATTATAAATAAAAATAAAATAAAAATCTTCATTAAATTGAAAAAACTTTTTTTTTGGAAAAAATCTGAAAAACTTTTCAGCATTTCAAGAAATTTAAAAAAAAGATAAGTCTTCACAAATGGCAGCGCTGATTATAATATTGTATTTAGAGCACAATTGGAGATAATCAAAAAGTCGGCACATCCGAATTTATTAGTTATTACAATTGAAATGTAATGTTTACAGAATCATTATTATTTGTGAAGTCAAAGGTTTAAAAGCGGTGGAGTTTTTCATACCTAATTCTTATTTCTGAAGGCCTTCCTCTTTTCAATTATTATTTAGTTACATTATAATATATTTTTTTTTAATAAATAAATAATAAATAATCGATATAACATTATTTTTCTTTTCATGCTGCTCCTTAAGGTGGTATTGGTATAAACAATTACAACGAAAATATCGTTTTAACTTTCAATATGGAACTATGATATTAATAATTCTCTTTTTTTTACAGATCCTTATCATCTCGCTTTACCTCAAAACTTCCAGCAGTATTCAACAAATTTCTATTACACCAACACGGCAGCTGTAGCTGCAGCCGCCACACAACAATATCACTCACATCAATCCCATCACCAACCTCCGACAGGAGGAACATCTGTAATGACATCAGCACTATCACCTACCATACGACCTCAAATAAGTTATGACAACACTCTATTAATGCCCCAGCATCATCTATTGTCATCAGCAACTTACTCTTTGGAACGACGATAGCACCAAATGTAAATTCATTTCATATGATTTTGTCCACATACAAACTAAAGTTTACAAAGGAACACCCAGTTGGAATTTTTTTTAGAAATTACTAAATATTCGGTGATATCAGCTACACAAAAGAGTTATTAAATATATGTTTTGATTTAATCGTTGTTACCATATTAATATTCGTCTCAGACGAATGAAAATTTGTTAAGATTTTCTTTGGTTTTGTACTTACTCTTTTAAGGTGATGGTGTGTGATAAAAAATTTTGAAATTTTATATGACAAATTAATTGCGAAAAACCAAGTAAGTTTAAGAGATTTTTTAATATAGGTTTCCTAGAATAATTTAAAAACAATTATTTATTCTGTTCTTTTAATTCGTTTCCTTACGAAGGTTATACGAGTAAGTCAATATATTAAGACGTTATTATATAAATATCTCGGAAACCATTTAGCACTTTTAAATGTCTCTTAAAACTTATACTGAACGTAACGTAATTGCCACCACTATGTAATGCATGCCACAATAGTGACAAAACAGACAACTGTCTTAAACAGTTTTATAAAGAGCTATTATTAATTAGTATTTGAAAAACTATGAACCAAAAATCCTTTAATAATAAGTTTCCAGCTTGTTTCAAATGTTGTCTTATTTCCAACTGGGAAAGTGAACAATTATATATTAATTTAAATATAAATAAAAAAAAAGCAATGTTTTTTCTATTAAAAATATATATAGAAAAAAAAAATAGAAAAACAAACTGGGCACAAGTGCAAAGAAGAAAAATATCTAATGAGAACCAAATATTGTATTGCATTGTCTATGCATAGTATTATTATGTTGTATGTATTATTTGTTTATTATTATTATTATTTTTTTTTTAATTTTAATAAAACGTTAACATGAAACTAACTGGTTCTATTTCTATGATTTCAAGAGCATATTTTTTGCTGTTTTCATTTTATTTAAATTTTTTGTATAGAAACAAATGTTTTTAGTTATTACTAGATAGCTTAGATAAGAAATAGAGAATGAAATGAAATTTTCTTTTGTATACGTATCAATAGAAGTTTAACTTTACAATTCCATACAAAAATATATATTGAAAATAAATTTATTTTTGTTTTAAACAAAATAATGAAAATCTAAAATCACCCATTTAAATGCTTAATGAAATTGTTATCTTTAATAAAACTAAATAAGTGATTATTTCAAAATTATCGAAAAGAATTGATAAAAAAAAAATTGAATAAAGCAAAATAATTTTTAACTAAGTATGAAACGTTTTAATACTCGTAATTAAGGAAATTGTAATTGCTTAATATTAAATATATATATAAGACAAAAAAGTATGATCCACATTGAAAAGAAAATACGATTTCACATCTAACCGATATTCCAAAACAAAATTACTTTTAATAGTGTTATATACATAAATCAAAATGTCAGCTTTAAAAATTTTTCACTTCAATATTCATCATCGGAATCAAGCAGGTTTCGATCTATTTCCCTATTAAATGCTTAAGGAGCTAACAGACACTTATGAATGTAAATACCATTATTACCTCTTTTTTAGATCACTTTAATATTTTCCCATAAGATGGATTGCTGTTAGCACTATGACATGGCAGGCTGAGACGTCTTTTGAAAATGGTTTATTATAGTTAATATGGGTTATTTTATTTATAGCACAATTTGCATTAAGCTCTATTAACTTTGCCAAAAGATTCTTTAAAATATAGTTCCACCAATCTCATACATCATCATAACTATATTTTAGATATCGAACAATCCTTTTAAAGTGTTCTCAATTCCATGCCCTTGACGGTACTCATCAATGACACTTATGCGGCCGTCCATAAATTCAGTTTTTCAATAATTTATTGTTGAAAACTAAGTCACAATATGGCCACCAATTTCCATGATTTCTGATTTCAGTTCACCAATAGATTTCATTTTCAAAAAGAAATATTTAATTATCGCTCTCTATTCAAATTTACAACAACTGTGCTTGCTGGCTTTAAAAAATTCTATTAATCTGAAGTTTTGTCAGTTGCTGCAAATACAATCTGATTTACTCATCAATTTCGTCATGTGAGATTCTTATACAAGAAAACCTCGTAAATCCTATAAAAATGGCCAAATGAATCATTTATGCATGTTTAAGCACAGACGCACAAAACTAAATGTTACACTTAATATATTTTCATGTGATAATTTTTATTTTGACGTTTAGTGGCGGCACTTCTTTAATATGGAAATAGAATAAATAACACAACATCCAAATATAACGGAATTTTTATTTGTTCAAATTTATTGCATACTTCAGGGCAGTATACAAAATGATCGCAATAACTTCAAATTAAAATAACTAAAAATATGTGTAGAATAGTTTTGGGATGTATACTTTAATGATTTCCAATTGGAAAATTAATACTGTTTTTCAAACAGATAAGTAAAACAGTGGGAAAATACATTTACGCTGTTGTTGTCCCACTATTTTCGTTATCTATTTAGAAAGTGGAATAAAATGTAGCCAAATCATAAGTTTATGTTTAGCGTTTATGGGGTGCCTGCTTACTTAATCATCAGTTTACAACGAATTTAAAATTTTCCTGGTCAACGGTACAATCTTTAATCTGGTCTAATTAGCCAAAATTATGATATAAATATGAGTACGTTCAGGTAAAATTCGAATTTATTTCTAAAGGAATGTGAATCGAACATTTTGTATATGAAGCGGTATCGGAAATATATTTATATTGTTCAATTTAAAATTAAACAAAACAAATTAAATTAATCAGTTATTAGAATTTTATTTGACTTTGTTTCAACGAAATTTTTACAACTAATGTTTTGACTTTAAAATATATGTATGTATATATTTTTGAAATATATATGTATATACGTTAGCTTGATATTAGATTTGTTTAAGTATTCAATTTTAAAGAAATAACAGTGTACCCTTCAGAGCATTTTTTTTCTTATTTTATTAATAATGATGTAATGAAATATTTGAAAATTGTAATATAGTGGGTAAATTTCTTTAATCTGAATTTTATTTCTACAAATCTAAACCAAAAAGTAGAAATATAAAATTAGACTTTTCAAGTACATTAATAATGATGATTACTTATATTATATATTATCGAAATACTGTCGACCAACATTCACTTTAAATATTAATATATAAATTTTTAAATCTTCATTGTGAAAATATCTCGCCACTACAGGGAATATGTTTGTATTTCACAAATTGTCTGTGTCTGTTGAAATCAGAGACCGAAAATTATACACAAAAAAGCCAATAGATATAAAAAGATATAAAATTTTATTTTACCGATAAAATATACAGTGTTGGTCAAAACAAAAGCAACCAAAATCACTATTGACCCTTTATGGATTTTTAAGCATGTTATTGTTTTTCCAAAATCTTCTTTATTTCTTCATTTCTTACTTTTTATAACATTACAAATAAAAAGAAAAGCTAAAATTGTAAACTAAAGGAACCATATATCTTCTTTGCATTCTCTGTTATTTATACCCTATACCACTATGTGGTTTGGGTCTAGACCGACTATAATTTTCTTACTGGTTTAATTTAATTTTAGTTGACTGACAGCTAGTTGTGTTGTGAAATTGTTCATATTTAAATCAAATCATCGTTTATAATATCTCGGCTTAAAAAATTAAAAAAACAACAAAATCTATAAAAAACATTGCGTTTGGGAGGAGCACCACGGAAGACAGATTAAAAAACAGAGTGTCATATTGTACAAATTGTGCAAAAATATATATTTAAATCATCAAAAACTATTTTAAATGAGTTAAATTTAAATAATGATTCAAGGACTGTTCATCGCCGAACATTAGAAGCTGGTTTCCGAAGCTTCAGGCCAGCAAAAAAAAAAAAAAAAAACACTGCTCACAAAGAAACATTTGGCAAAAAGATAGAACTTATTTATTTCAATTCTATTTCGCTAAAATGCTTAGCATATCAATATTTGTAGGTTTCATTTTGCACAAAAATATCAAAACTGGACGCTTAAAAAATGGAAAACTGTTTTATTTGTTTAACTCTGGCGGAATGTGCACTGTTCGCCGTAAGAAGGCAGACCGTTTAAACTCACGCTACTGTAACGCAACTGTGAAGCATGGCGGCGGTTCAATTATGATTTAGCCATGCTTCTCAGATTTTGGCATTGGACCCTTCCACGAAATCGAAGGATTAACAGATTTATATATGGAGACATTCCGCTTCGTTGGACACGACACGACAACGACCCGAAACATACTTCGAAGCTGGTAAAAGAGCGGCTTGCTGAAAATGGGGTTCAAACACTTGGTTGGCCAGCCCGATCACCTGATTTGAACCCTATTGAGAACTTATTTGACATTTTAAAGCGGCAAGGATCTTGTTGGGCTTTCACTTCTAAACAACCTTTAAAAGAAGCTCTGGAAAGTGAGTGGAAATGCATTTCAGTCAATATTACCAATCACCTTATTAAATCCATGCCACGTAGATGCCGCGAAGTTACAAAAAACAACGGATTCTTCATTAAATATTGAATAATATTAAATGTTGCTTTTGTTTTGTCCAACTGCAATAATACCATATTGAGTTTCTTGCAAAAAAAAATATAATGTTTCTTTTAGTTTGCAATTTTAGTTTTCTTTTTATTTATAATGTTATAGAGAGTAAGAAATGATAAAAAAAATTTTGGAAAAACAACAACATGCTTAAAAATACAAAAAAATTGAATAGTGATTTTGGTTGCTTTTTTCTGACTAACACTGTAAAGCTTCACCCTTCATAACGAACAAGTCTCTTGTTATTAAATTCAAAAACATAACTAAATATTAAAAAAAAAATAAAAAAATTAAAATTTTCTGCATCTAAACATCAACAAAAGTAACAAAAAAGTTAGATAATGCGAAATTTGTGTTTACAAAACCGGATGTTTACAAAACCGGATGGGCTGAACCTTCCTGGGTACTCTGTGCTGAACTCCAGTAAAAAAATATGCACTTTAAGGCTAACCTAAAGTCTTACACAGAATCAAATATTAACTTCCAAATTGTTTCGTACACTACTGTACAGCAGTAACACCCATCGGATTCGAATGCTAAAAAAAATAGAACAATTCAAAAAAGAAGAAAACTAGCACTAGCACCAATTATAAATAGCACCAGATTCAAAAAATGGTTACTTAATATAGGCATTATTAGCACATTCCTACACGAATTGCTAATGGGAGAACGAATCTATTCCAATACAAAATCTTATTTGCTTTGATCAAAAGACAACTTTATGGCTCTAAATTCACTTTCACTGATGGTTATAAGATAGATACACCGATAACATACTGCATTAAAACAGCAAATTAAAACCGCATATCTTCTTAGCCATAATTAAATTTTTACTGCAGATTCTAAGTTTTAACCTTCTACCATTTAGAAAATTTGAATAAAAAGTTTTCCGGACATAACAGTTACCTGGCCAGGAAGGCCATTGCAACATAAAAGGAATTGAATATGCAGATTACAAGTTCATATATTCAGCAAAAACGCCCTTTACTTACGACATAAAACTATAATCGTAAAGAGATTGATAATCTAATTGACAGAGACCATTGCTTCAGATCATCATCAATCTGGTACATAAACATCTGCTTGCCAAGTAGATGCAAATATGATTAACAGAACGTTTACCAACGCACCTGTAATTAAAGCAAATTCCACTTTTTATAATTTTTCCTCAGACACCTTAAATACAGATAACAGGTTAATCAGCGAACATTTTCAATTTTCTTGCGTAACTCAAAATGACGTTATTTCAATGTGCTTTTTAATAAAATCAAATGCAATGGGCAGTGATAACTTATACCCAAAATTTATAAGATTGCTTCTACCCCTGATTTTGCCGTATGTTACTCATTTGTTTAATACTATTATCATTTCTTGTATGTATCCGCTAAACTGGAAACATGCAAAAATTGTGCCCTTACCTAAGTGAAATGGAGAATTCAGACCTATAGCCATATTGTGTTTTCTATCGAAAGTCTTGGAAAAACTGTTGTATTAACAAATGATTTCATATGTCAATACACATAATTTGCTTTGCAGTACGCAATCTGGTTTTCGTCAATGCCATAGCTGCGTTACGGCTCTTGTGGAAGTTAGTGAGAACATACGGCAAGGATTGGAAAATGGAAATATAAACTTTTTAGTGCTTCTAGACCATTCTAAGGCCTTCGATACGGTAGACCATGATATACTCCTTGGAAAACTGAAACACTTTTTTAGATTTACGGATACAGCAACCAAACTTATATCATCATATCTTTCGAACCGCACACAATCAGTATTTGTAAACGGTGTATGGTCAGATAGATTATCCCTTACTAGGGGAGTGCCTCAGGGTTCTATTTTAGGTCCAATTTTATTTTCCTTGTTCGCAAATGATTTGCCAAAACAACCCTCCAATTGTAAGATACATTTATACGCAGATGACGTGCAGCTCACTTTAAGTAGCCCAGTTCAGAATATTGCTTCAGGCATAACCCTTCTAAATGACGACTTAAACAGAATCTACCTTTGGGCTAATGCTAACGGACTCTGTTTGAATCCACAGAAATCTAAATGCATTGTTATACGAAAAAAAAGTTTAAATCCCACCATTTCCGAAGACATTGCTTTAAATGAATGGCCAGAAAATTGAAATTGTTAAT
This sequence comes from Cordilura impudica, assembly GCA_963682025.1. NCBI lineage: Eukaryota > Metazoa > Arthropoda > Insecta > Diptera > Scathophagidae > Cordilura > Cordilura impudica. The sequence goes on along the minus strand of OY821519.1, from coordinate 148,704,962 downwards.
ACGGCGAAAAATCTAGGGACAGCAATTTGACATGGACTGATCATATAAACTCACTGGTTGGTCAAACTTATGTAAAACTACGAGCTGTCTGGTCCACACACTATTTCACCCCTTTAAGAATAAGGGCCTTACTTGCCAAGACGTATCTGATTCCTTCCCTGTTGTATGGGTGTGAGCTATTTGGAAGCTGTGATGCAGTTAGTAATATGAAACTAAATGTCTTGTTTAATAATGTTATAAGATATGTGTATGGATTGAGAAGATTTGATCATGTTTCCTCTGTTTCCAGTAATCTTTACGGGGTCTCTCTTGATAATCTGTTGAAAATTCGCACTCTTATATTTTTGCATAAAATAATAAACAGACAAACACCCAAATATATATTTTACAAAATCCGTTTTTCCAATCGCCAAGAAACCGAAATATTATAATTCCAAGGCATCAATGCCTAGTATCTGAATGGCAGTTTTATGTACAAGCCACTCGTCTTTGGAACAATCTTCCAATAAGTCAACAACAAAACAGCAATGCTAATAGTTTCAAAACTTTTTTATTTTACTTTTTTAAATAGTCTTTTTTTTATCAATATTGTTATATTATACTAAAAATGTTATGTTAATAATTAATTATATTGTAAAACTTTTTCTTTGTAACGCAATACGTTCCTGTACTTTAAATATAAGACTCTATCTTGTTGTACAGGAAATGGAATTAAATAAATAGATAAATAAATAAATAAATAAACATCAACCATTAAAAAAAAAGTTATGAAAATCAAACTAATGCTACCAGAAGGGGCTTCGAATAGATTACGCTAGTTTTAAACATGGATCACTGTGCATTATAATTTTTTGTAATATTTCGTTACCAACAACACCATCCCACTTTCTTTGCCAATGTACTAAAACCAGGAACTGTAAATAACAGTTATCCAGAAAATTTTAAATCAAAAACTCTCCATGTTAGAGTCGACGGAGACTTATATTGGCATATACCAATAGATTCGTATTGAAGTGCTCTTTCAGAATTTCCACAGTTAAGAGTTATTTTTCAACGAAAAAATAAAACATAGGATGAAACTCTTAAAAAGAGAGTTTTATCTTTCCGTCATAAAATAAAACCCTTTTGAGGAATTTTATTTTTTCCCTCCATAATAAAACTCATTTTGTTAATTTATAGTGTGTATAGTAATTTAAATAAAATTTTATTTATTCAAGTTTAGGAACAAAACTTTTCCCAAATTTTCTGTGGATAGATTTGAACGCTCAACACCAATTTTACTTGGGTTGTAGGAACATACTGTACAGTTTTGGCCAATCTATAATATTAATAGGCAAGGCAATTTTTTGTTACCGATTTTTTATTCTACCGTTTTATCCCGTTTTTGACCAAACGTATATTTTCTGAAAGGTATTTCTTTTTAGCTGTTCCCCAGATTTATAGATTTTTTAATCTTTTCCTTTATTTTGAGTAAATTACATTTAAAGTTGCTACTCACACATACATAAAATTATACATATGCTATGTGTGTGTTTATTAAATTTGTTAATGTGTTTGTTAATGAGTTTGTCATCTTCATTCACAATAATAATAAACCACAAAAGTGTTGGTTTGTAAATTGGCTAAGTTGAAAGTTGCCTAGAAGTTGCACTCGAATTTCGAGCGCTGGAATCTGCTAGTTTATATAAATACGTATTATGTGTTTTTTTTTGCCTCCCGGAACTCAAAAAGAGGTTTATCAATCGATAAGGGCCTTTGGGAAAAATTATCGGAATTGTGACCGATATTCACGATTTTAACTTATTGCAAAAATAAAATTAATAAACATTCAATAAAAATATACTTGTGGCAATCACGCTACTTACCTTACTATATTACAAAGCGATTTAGTTGAGAAAACTAATAAGAAGACTCAAAAACAGGCAATTTAATAATACGAATCAAACAATAACAAATTTAAAACCCACATATTTTTTTTTATTTGGGTGTCAGTTTTCATAAAATTTTGCCATCAGAAAATAAAACTCTCTTTTTAAGAGTTTCATCCGACGTTTTATTTTTTTTACGTTGAAAAATAACTGTTTTAGATAAGCTTTTTTTTCTAAACTCACAAAATAACTTTCATAAAATAACTTTTTTGATATCATTTATAACCGTTACGGTTCCGGTGTGTTCAGTTTTAGACTAAAAAAAATTTAAAGATAACTAGTCATCTATGTCCACCCTCTTCCGATAATATATCACTAATGATTAAATATTTTAAGTTATGCAACTTTTACAATAATTTATAACACAATTCCCTAAGTAATTTTTATTTCAAATATTGAGCTGAAGTCTTTCATTGCTATTGCTCTTGGTAAAATTTGTTTGTTTTAATTATATGTAGATTAATAAATAAATAAATAATTTAGTACATGACATTACAATTTTGAAAAAAAAAATTATTTTTTATTATTAAAAAAAATTAAATTTCCATTAATTTGTGTGTCATACTTATGGTGACCTTATATTCAAAAAATTCCTATTCATTTTTTTTTAACATACTTCGAAAGTAAAAATTTTAGAAAAAAATTTCTATTGTAATCGTAACGATTGTTACATTTTTACGTTGATTACGTAATTACCAGATATATTTTGTTTTTAATATGAAATAGATTCAAATGTATTTTTTTTTTTTTGAATAACTTTTCATTTAACAAGTAAAATTATTGTCGGCCCAGACTGACTCTGCGATTACCCTATGTCATGCGTTTAGAGAATTAGTCTTAGCTCCAACTGTAGCAAGTAAGCGTAAAACAAATCTAAGTGGAGTTTTTATTAATTTGTTTGCCTGCAGATCAGAAAAAGTTGCTATACTTATATGGTGACTAGGTCGAAAAATGGACCTATCCGGACCATATTTGGTAAAGTGACTTATTTCTTTTTGCAAAACCATGTAGAGACCAAATTTCGGAGCTAAAATATTTTTGATAGCTACAAACATCAGCACAAAGTTCTTATACCCTGACAACATAGTTGTATGGGGTGTAAAAATTAGGAAATATTGTAATACCGTATACCACTATGCGGTCAGGGTATAATGATTTTTGCTGATGTTTGTTACTACCAAAAATATTTGACTTAAACCCATCTCTTATTATACCGATCTAATCACTTTCTAAGTCGATTCAAGATGCCTAATATGGTTCATTAACATAAACTTTTGTTAAAAATTCAAATTAGTTTTCAATCAAGTCTAAATACAGTAGAAGCCCTTTTATACCTATACCATATAATATGCAATAATCGCTCAACTAAAACACACACCTCAATTTTGGCAATATACACATTGTACTTAAAAAAACTAGTAAATTGGTCCATAGGTCCTGTAATTATTAATTTTGTTAAATCCTTTTTAACAACCAGAAAATTTGCTGTTCGGCTTAATAATACATTATATATATTCTCGTTATACAATGGTATCCCACAAGGGTCTTCGTTGTCGGTAACCCTTTTCATTATTGCCCTCGACGAACTAAGTCGGATTATAAGCAGTAATAAATAAGTTCATCACAGAATCTATGCTGACGATCTTTATGTCATAGCAAAACATCAATCAAATGAATTCTCATAGACTTTACGGGCTACTGATAACTGGTCCAAAACCTAAGGTGCAGCTGTGTCGTTTGAAAAAACGAGTCAATGTTAAAAAAAAATGGGCAACTGTAAAATTTTAGGTTTAAACATTGACTATAAATATAGTTTTAACAAACATGGTTTATATATTTAATAAAAATTTAACCAATAGATTAAATATAATTACATATCTGTCATCACCAAAGAGTTGTATGCATACTAACAGTTTACTTAGGTTAGTAAAATCAACCATCATGGGAAAGATTGACTATGATATGAAATTAGTTATTGAAACCAGTCCAAAATATTCTTCACGCCGCTTTAGAGTATACCTAAGAGCATTCAGAAAACTACTATCAAAAATTTACAAGCTGAAGGAGGATTTGAACCTCTCGCAATTTACGCCAAAAAATTAAAACTATAATTAATTCACAAAGTTTTTTGCAACAAATCGTCATGGCTATACATAAATATATACATATATATTGGGTGAAATTAACAGGCTTGAACAAAACGGTCTTGAATCAGACGGTCCTGGACAAAGAGACAACAACATTGGGGAACTCAAAGAAGTTGCTGAACGAAGAGATAGATGGAGTAATCTTCTAGACAACCTATGCCCAGTATAGAGGCGGCTCGTAGTCGAAAGACGACGGGCGAGGTTATATTATTATTATTATTACATATATACGTAGTTACTAAATAAAAGTAAAGAGGGCTTATATATCAATCTACTCTAGCCCACTTGGTCAAATTAGCAAAGTAATATAACACACACAAATACAAACCGCTCACCCTGGCTCTTAGATTTAATTAGTTTTCCAAATAGTTTTAAAAGCACCATAACATAGCACCAAATATTTTTAAATCGCTATGCAGGGAATTCCTTTTCACAGATGGATCAAAACTACCAAGTTCCATGGGATTTGCCGTAACCAATGACATTGAATTTATGCAAATGCCAACATATCTGAGGCAGAGGCCAAGCAATACTAGAAGCACTGAAATGGTTCAAATCAACTTCAAGAAAATACGTGATCTACTACTCACAGCCGATCTGTCTTTGATGCTTTCCTGAATCCTCGAAATAAAAATTAAATAATTATCTCCTGCCAACAGTTACTAATCGAACTGAAAAGAAAAGTAAATAAAATACTGTGGATACCAATCACATTGGAATTATGGGCAACGAAGCCAACATATATTTACATACCCTCAACAAAAAATTTCATCTCAAGATGTACAATCTCAAACTAAAATATCTCCACTTACCAGAAATGGAGTTGATATAACCATATTTGCCAATACATTAACTCCGGCAAAGAACTGACTATTCTCCTAATTTTAACTAACTTCCACAAAAATAAATGTTTTACAAGGCTGCACTTGACACACACCAGACCTACACACCAATATTTGATCTCTAAAGATCCTCAACCGTTAGGCTCCTATTGTAAAAGCACAACTTTTGTCAGAATGCCAGAATCTTCAAACCATCCGTTTAAGAATATGCAAAACAGCCAATACTGTAGACCTACTAAAATGTCCTTCGGTGGATAATATAAAAAAATAAAAATTTTTACAATATCTTCTTTTACAAAAAGAAATTTAACACAATTGAAACTTATCATAATAATTTTTTATAAACATAAGCGGATACCCTAAGTTGTTAGTAATTTTAGTTATAATAAATAACTAAATAAATAAAATAAATACAATAAGTTAATTTAATCTGAATTTTTAGTTAAGAAACCTTTAGTATATGAAGGATTTGTTAATTTTAAAGTTTATAGAAAATACCTGATAATAAAATAATTTTTCCTTAGAAGAAACATTAGAGAACTAAGTCTTGATTGTATAGAAAAACTCACTTAATTTAATGACCTGTATTAATGACCTGTTTCTACAAAAAATCATCGGAATTTTGGGAATTGTTAGTAACTAAATTCTGAGATTATTTTTAAAAGCTTTAAAAATCTAAAGATTTTCTTTAAGGGAACCACAACATTTGATGTTTTCCCAAATTCAAAAAAAAATTTAGAGGTCCTCCACGGTCTCGGGTTTTATCTAATTGCAAAATCTTCTGCTTATTAGGAAGAAAAAAGTCATTAAAAAATAAGATTTTGTGTTCTTTTTCTGAAAACAATTATTTAACTGATGTTTGTAGTTGATCCAAAAAAAATTTTAAATGTATTTATTTTCTCATATTGTAAACAAATTGTTTCAAAATATTTATCGTCAAAACTGACAATTAAATTCGTGTGAGTATGACATACAGAATATAAATTTCTGTTAACATTGCTTTATAAACGGCAATAACATTTTATCATTCTGTTAAATAACATGATATATTTTAGAATTAACAAAAGCGAAAATATCGTGTTATTCATGATGGACGTAGGAACGATGGTGTGTTGTAATATGGGCAATAGTTGTTCTTCCAAACTTTCAGAATCGAGTTTGAAATTCAGAACTTTCGATACGTCATATATTCCGAAGATATAAGAAACTTTCTGGAGTGCAATTATAGCAGATGTGAATTTAATAGAATATTTCTAATTCTTTGATTTAAAGAAAAAAGTAAATTTTGTAAAAAAAAAAATATATTAAATTGTTATTAAAATATTTTTAACAAAATTTTAAAAATTGCTTTGGAATACAGCAGACACTTTATAATTTTCTAATTGTTGCAAGTTAAGGTTTTCCAATAATACTATGTCAGTAGTATAACCAGTTTCATTAACACGAATTGGAGTGAATAAAATAAACAATATAAATGAGCAATACACATTGCACATGAACCGGAAGATATACATCTGAAATCAAAGATCAAATGGACTAAAGCTAAAGTTTGAAAGGAATTAAAATTTATTATTTATTATGTCAGGATAAAAAAATGTCTCTGATATCCTCTCAAAATTTAAATTTTCAAATAAATTCTTAAAAAAAAAATTATGTTGAGTATTTAAATTATTTGTAACACACACCAAAATTTGATCGTTCAAGCTTTATTATTTGAGTTAAAATAAAATTGTGAATACATCGGCGAAAAAAAATTTGTTTCATTACACATGATCAAATCAAGAGGGTCATCTTGGAAATTTTTATATTTTTATACCCTATACCACTATGTGGTTTGAGTATAATGACTTTGTGCTGCTGTTTGTAACTACCAAAAATATTTGACCTAGACTCATCTTTTGCTATACCGATTGACACAGAATCACTTTCTGAATAGATTTAGCGATGTCCGTCCGTCCGTCCGTCCGTCTGTGTGTCCATGTAAACCTAGTAATCAAACAGGTCGCAAATATGAATATATTTTGATGAAATTTGTTATATAAGCTTTTATAATGCTGTTGAAATTGCTGAAATTCGGTCCATGTTCAGACTTAGTCCCTATACAAATGACCCCTATGAAATCGACATAAATTGCCATAAGGTTCAAATTATCATACAGCTCTCAGCCGACTTGGGTTTGTATGTGCTTATTATATCCATTAATCAGTAATCCAAAAATAATCCCTGTGGGAAAATTCTTAGCCATAGGCTCCATATAGAGCTGCTTCCCGATCTTCACTAAAATCTATCAAAAAACAAAAAAAATATTGCACAGATTTTTCTCAAATTTGGTTTGTATATATTTTTTCAAAATATAAGTGACTTTGCCAAATATGGTCAGGATGGGTCCATTTTTCGACCTAGTTCCCATATAAATATAGCACCCGATATGAACTTTTTCGTATCTGCAGCCAAAAAAATTAATAACAATGCCACTCAAATTTTGTTTATGTTTATTTTCTATATTCAATTAGTTGGACCGAAGAGATAGGGTCTCTAAATCATGGTATAGGGTATCGTATAGTCGGTCTCGACCGACTATAATTTTCTTACTTGTTCATTTTACACTATCAGACCCAAAAAATTCAAAACTGTATCTTTCAATACTCTGAAATTTTCAATGACTGCTTTCAAACAAAAATTGTGTAGAGGACTTATCTATGTATATAAAATAGTCAACCCAGAAAATTTAAATTAGGACTGTAGGATTCCCTCCCGGCATAAAGATCCAGTAAGAACTGGTTTTTAGAAATTCCTACACAAATGGGGGTAAAAGAAAAATGATAAGAAATGAATCTAGGAATATGAAATTTGGTGTACAGGCTCCATCCAGCAAACAAATATTGGTCCAGGATAAATTTTTTAGGAATTCGGACATTTAAGGGGATAACACGGCCAAAAAGGGTAAAGTGGTAACTTTCTGCATCTTCTTAACATATTAATCGATATAGTATATGAATTTTGGTATACAGAATCCACCGAATGTATAAAAAATGAATAATTTTTTTTTGGTAATTCTAACGTCTAGGGGAGGAAAAACGGCCAAAAAGGCAAAAATTGTATATTTTGGTATGTGGGTTTCAGTAGAGATAAAAACATCAGATGAGAAGAAAACTTTTGAAAATTCGGATGCTAAGCGGCCCGGAAGTGTAAAAGGGTACCTTTTTTATCTCCTTTACAAAGTAATTTAGGAATACGAAATTTGATATGTAGGTTCCACCAGAGATACAAACATCGGACAAGAATAAAAGTTGTTTTAATTCGAGCCTTAATGGGGTATAAACCGGTCCAAAAATTTTCAAATTTTCATTTGAAAGTACATTTTCTGAAAAAAAAAAAACAATTTCGAAAAATATAGATGGTATAGACCAATAGCCTATACCATTCTTTAGAGAATTGGTCTTATGTGCAACTACCTAATTAGTTGGAAAGCATAAAACAAATCTGAGTGGAATTTTTATTAATTTTTGGCCTGCAGATCTGAAAAAGCTCATAGGTCGAAAACTGGACCGATCGTGGCAATATTTGCTAAAGTAACATATTTTTTGCAAAAACATATACAACCCAATTTGAGAAAAATCTGTGCAATATTTTTTTTATAGGTTTAAGGAATCAGCTATATATGGGGGCTGTGATTTAGAATCGTCCTCTAGGGTTTATTTTAGGACTACTGATTAATGGCTGTCATAAACACATACAAACCCAATTTGACTGAGATCTACATATATGATAATTTGGGTCTTATGGCAATTTAAGTCGATCTCATAAGGGCCATTTATATGGGGACAAGGTCTGAACATGTACCCATTTGCACCAATTTCAATAGCGTTCGTCCTATCGCTGATAGAAGCTTATATATCAAATTTCATCAAAATATATTCATATTTGCGCCCTGTAGTTTGATTACCAAGTTTACACAGACAGTCGGACAGACGGACGGATGCTAAATCGACTCAGGAACTGATTCTGGATCGATCGGTATAATAAAATATGATTCTAGCTCAAATATTTTTCGTAGCTCCATATATCACTCAAAATCATTCTACCCTATACCATTAAGTGGTCAGGGCATAATGAATAGTTGATATATCCAAAGTTTTTAAGTTTAATAAATTTTTTCCTTTTGTAAGAAAAAACGCAAATTTGAGTTACAGCCTTTCCACATAAAGCCGTCGATATATATGCAAAGATAGATTTTTATATTTCTAGGAACCATCTGAACTTTTGAACTTATATTGTTTATATGACATCAAATTTGCATAATTTCAGTTATATTACATGTTTATCTGATTAAACCTTTATTATTGCTTATAATGTAATATACAAAAACATTAATTCCGGTCTGCAAATGTAATTTTATTGCTATAAAAATATGATAGTTTCATTCAAACTTTATATATAAATGCAGCGAAACGTTTGAAAATTGTGCAAACTAAATTTGACATGAATTTCTAAAATTAATATTTTTCGATATTAACACGAAATGCAAATGCAGAAACTAAACAATGAGACGCTAAAATAATATTTTTTTTTTGGTATCATAATAAATTATAAAAAAAACACATTAAATTTTTCAGTTATCTACACCTGCAGTTCTTTTTATAATCAAGTTTTATATGATATTTATTATCATTATTTAAAAAACAATAATAATAATTTTAAACGCATTTTTACGAATATCCATGATTAGTAGCTTATATTGTCAATATTATTTTAATTTAATACTAATTGTATCTAAATGTGTATTGTATATTGTAATAACAAGTGTTTTAAAAATAAATCTTATTTTCGATCTTTATGAGGTGAATGATTTTCGAACCTGATATGAATAAAAAATTTATACTTAAAATTTTACAAAATTCTGCCAATTTTGTTTTTTAATAATTTCGTGCTTAGTTCAAAATTATGTATTTTTTTCGAAATCACTCTTTCGTGTGTTCTCTATTGAAAGATAACATATTTGTTTAAAAAAAATTTAAAAAATAGATAAACGAAAAAAGAAATATGTTTTTTTTTTTGGTGATGCAAAAACAGTGGAAACTTTTAATCTTCGTTACCAGAGTTTATTAAAACAATAAAAATAGGTGTGAAGTAAAATGTAAAATATCTTAACCGTTATTTAAATATTTATAGATTCTGACGTTTTCTTTCAATTATTATAAAATAATGACAAGAATAAAGTTTGATGAATAGTAAAAAACAATAATATATGATTTTAGTACTGGTCGTAAGCAGAAGAATATTTGTGCGAAATATTCTATGAATAACTTCATAATTTAATACTATGGCGCAGTTCCCATAAAACGAGTCAAAGACAGGATAATTTAAATGCATGAGAGTTCAAAAATCTAGAAAAGTGCTACCTTAAGAGTTCATTAAAAATCTGAAAGTAAAACTATGGCTCGAACTGTTTCCCAACGGGCAATTGAGGTTTATCTTGGCTGTTATCGTCCTGAGAGGAAACCATATTATTAATCTTGCTAAAGAACACATGAACTGGAATTAGAAAACTGTTGGCGAATAGTTTTGGCGAAAAATTATATATTTAAACTGCCATAAAATTTGATTATCCCACGCAGGACCAAACGCTTTGGGGGATTCACTATAATAAGTTAAATTATGTTAACATTTGTTCTTTGTTAAATAAATAAAACATATAAACATATAATAAAAGAGTTTTTAATTTTATGATAAAATTTTTTGTTAGTCGTGAAAAATATATTTTGTTAAAACTTTCCATCGTATTGTCACTCACACTATATATCTTATTGTTCTTAAATATTATTATGGCTTAATAATTAATATAATAACGCTAACAACGTAGTGTAGATGTAGATGTAGATGTATATAGTTATACACTCCAATACATCAAATTGTAGAATTTGTTCCACAAATATTAAAACAAATATATTTTTTTATTACACATGATCAAATCTACTCATATTATACATGAACCTGATGATATATGTCGAGTTTCGAGTTCTCTTTTTCGTAATGTTTTTCATTTTAAAAGGACTTCAGAAGATGAAAGTTTTACAAAAAATTAATTTAAATACTCAAACTAGTCTTGGAAGGTTTTTTGTTTTTTATTTTACAATATCAGACAAAATATATTAAAACATTATTCTTTCGAAACTGTATTTTTAAATATCCTTTGAAATATTCAATACTGCATTCCAAACCAAATTGTAGGTTTTGTTCTACAATTACAAAATTTAATACATCGCCCATAAAAAAACTTATTACATGAAAAAAATTTTAAATGCTCCATAAATATGCAAAGTTTTGAAAGATATTATGGAAGTCGTTCTATCTGATATAATGAATTGCAAAAATTACCAAATTTTTTCCTTTTTATTTAGTACCGATCGTGGCACATTGGGACGAATATAAATGTCTTATTCATAATAAATTTAAATAGTTTTATAAGATCTTAATAAGAAATTTTATAAAAAATATTATTGGTAAACACAAAACTTTATTGTAGTGTATACCCTTCTATACACCTACAATTACTCGGCGCCATTTTGAATAAAATATATAGTTTTGGCAACAAATTTTATTAATTCTGAACATAGTGTCCTTTAAGCTCAATACACTTAGTGTAACGATTTTAAAATTCGTTTATCACCTCCAAATAAAGTCCTCCAAATAGGTCTTTGTATCGTATGACCTCTTCATACGACACAAATTTCTTACCAGCTCGAGGTTAATCCAGCAAAATATGCAGTATGGTGTAGAAGTCCGTATAACAATTTACGGATATTTGACATGGCGAATACACACGTGTGCGCCGATGTGTTGCCATTGTGTCGTTTTTGTTTCAAATCAATATCAAATCTATCCCACAGTGCTTTTGAAGGTAATTGATGTGAATGACATCACCTGCATCCCAAAAAACTGTTGCTATAACTTTGTCCGACAACAGAACCACCTTGGCCTTCTGTGGTGTGTTGTGGCGGATCCATGTTTCGTCCACGTGAGCAACCACGGCACCCATCGCGCGGACAGATTTTTCATATAAAAATATACAACTAAAAATTGATGTACCCAAAATAAAAGCTTGAAATATTGAATCAAAGCTATCTGATGCATTTCAGTTAACGTTTCTCTAAGTTTATAGAATTCCCCTTTTTTCTGCAAATATTCCAAATTTACTGATACAATAAATTAAAAACAATTTGATAATGCTAGCGATGTATATACAATATATACAATCGCTAGCATTTTGTTATTGTATTAAAAAAGTTATCAGAAAAACTATACATACATTTTCACTTGTATATTTTTATATCCTATACCACTATGTAGTCAGGGTATAATGACTTTGTGCTGATGTTTGTAACTACCAAAAATATTGGACCTAGATCCACCTTTTATTATACCGATCTACTCAGAATCACTCGATTTAACGATGACCGTTCGTCCGCCTGTCCGTCTGTGTGTCCATGTAAACCTTGTAATCAAGCTACAGGTCGCAAATGTAACCATATTTTAATGAAATTTAGTACGTAAGCTTACATCAACCGTAGCATGAACGCTACTGAAATTGCCGAAAATCAGGCTTCAGACATAGTCCCCATACAAATTACACCTATGAAATCGGCTTGAATTGCCATACGATCCAATAGATCACGATGAAATTGGGTATGTGTGTGTTTATTATACCCATTAATCAGTAGTCCAAAAATAAACCTATAGGACAATTCTTAGTTGTAGCCCCCATATAAAGCTGCTTCCCGATCTTCACTTAAATCTATCAAAAACAAAAATATTGCACAGATTTTTCTCAAATTTGGTTTGTAGTAATTTTTGTAAAAAATAAGTGACCTTACAAAATATGGTCAGGATCGGTCCATTTTTCGACCTAGTCCCCATATAAATATAGCATCCGATATGAATTTTCGCATTCAAAGGAAAAAATAACAACAATGCCATTCAAATTTGGTTTATACTTAATTGTCAATATCCAATTAGTTGGGCCTAGGAGATAGGACGCGTGGTATAGGGTACCGTATAGCCTGTTAGACCGACTATAATTTTCTTACTTGTTTTAATAAAGTTTGGTAATTAAGAAGAAATATGTTTTCCATATGTTGTCAGTAATTAATAATTACTAGTGTAGCCAAGCACTCGAAATTCGAGTGCAAATTCTAGGAAATATTTTTTCATTCAATTTTTGTCTTCCAATGTTTTTTTGATCTATGTAAATATATAAAAAAATTAAGTATATTTAAATGAGTCTAATCAATTTTATCAATTCACACTTCAACACAGAGCGTCTGTTATATAATATAAATCATTTGCATTAACAGGGTATAACGAATTATTATAAGTATTTTATTTTATTTAATTTAATATATTTTTAGGACAGATTAAATATAAATTTTATCATTCTCAGCTTCTCCTCCATATGAACTATTACTATGCCAATTTTCACACTCCACCGTGCCCGAATATTGCTTAAAAAGGAACTAAATATTTACCTTCACGTATTAATATATAGATTTTACTTTAGAATCCGAAACGGATTTTTAAAACAATCGCTTATGAGCAAAAATATTATAACGAAACTCTTACTATTAGCAGAAGCTCAGAAAATGGAAGAAAAAGAATATACGGACCCTAACAACGTTAGACAAATATTTGCATCTTTTATCCGAATATTTGAGGAGGAAAGGCAGCTCAAAAATCAGTGGATTGGGGTATTTCGTAAGAAAAGTGAAAAATGAGACAGAGTCGGAACTCGAAGATGAGTATCGAGGCAAAATAGCATACTAAATGACTTTAGCATATTTTAATCAGCAAATATGTGTGGCATTTTATGGATGGCGAAACTTGCACAAGTGCTTTAAAACTTCTCACAACTACCAAAAGTGGGTTTTTACGTAGCCGATACTAGCGGAAATGTACATGAACAATTTTAAACACATGACAAAAAAATGAAGTCCACGAAAAAGTTTTTATTTTGGCAGCCTATTTGCAGTTGTGGGAAAATAAGCAGTGCGTATGTTACAATGGACACGATTAATAATGATTTGTACATTAAAGAATGCTTACAACAAATACCACTTTCATTACTAAAGCAGCGTGTTATATCTATATATTTTTTTTTGCAACCACACGAAATTTGAAAGCTTTAAATTACTCACATAGCACTTCAGAAATATGATTAAAAATATTTAGTTAGTATAGCAACTGCTACAACCACTTGACGATCACGCCCACTTTTGACTTGTCTATTCACATCAATATTTAATAGACTAATATATACAATATATATCCAAGATTCAACTTTTAAAGTTCTCTAGATATTTTACTTTTTATTTTATGACCCTCTGGTCATTTCTGGGATATTTTTAGTAACACTAATGACAAAAGAACTCTCACAAAGTTTCAAGAATTTAGCAATGAAATTATTTTAGATACCTGTTGATAAATATTTTCTATTTATGTGAATTACCGACGCCCTTGGTCTAACACCGCTCATGTTTTGCGTTGCTACCGAAACTGTTAACATATGAACTCACACGAAGTTTAGTGGAAAGTGTTATACGCATATAATCTAAATATGAGCCAAATCAATCTATTTATATACATTTTCGTATATATAGTTTTTTTTTAAATATTTGTTTCCATAATACTAATATTCGGATTATGAGCTAAATCGTACCATAATTATAATCTTTCTCCACCTAACAAGAATTAAATATCGCAGTTGTCTTATTATGTCAGTAGAAATATGATATAATTCTAAATTAAAACCCATAGAAAATGAATTTAAAGTTGGAGTTTCAATAGTGCGTGGTAGAGAAGAAGAAAACATGTATTTCTAAAACTCATAAATACACTGTACCTTTGTATTGAACATTGTGATAATTGTTATGTTATAATGGAATAGATTTTTTATAAATGACATTTTTGCACTTAGGGAAGCCGTGAGGTTTGAACCTGCATCTATCTCACATACAGTCGGAATTGCACTTGTTGGTCATACGCTGTAACACACTCACCTAAAGTCAGTCAGGCCTACGAGAAGTGGGGTTAAGAATCAGTTTTCATACCATACAGCTTTTACTTCGTATTAATCTCAGAGAAACAAACAATCGTTATTTTTAAATTTTGAACATTTATGCATTTATATTACTAATTTCCACTATTCTCAGTTTCGTAAGAGTTGCCATATGTGATGTATGGCTTGTACGTTCTACATATCGAGGGCTTATATTCAAAAAGTGCTATCTACATTTGACAGCTATATTAATTTTTGATTTCAAACTGTTCTCTGATATAACTGTCAAATATAATATTAATTTTGATATCATACATGACTAGTACGACTATTTCTTAATAGATTTTGCAGCAAATCGATCGACAAATACTTTCAGAACTTATTAATAAATTAGTTTTAGCCGCTCTCTTTAACATAATTATTGATGCTGATAGCACTTTTTGAATATAAGCCCTCGATATTGTACTTTTTACATATATTAGAAATGTTGCTCTGAGCGAAATTTTAATAGTTAGGTTTGACGTAACTTTCAGACATATTTGGGCAATTCACAACGGGTGTTGTATGTTGTATTTTGTATTAAAATACCCAATACAATCATTTGTTGTGAACAGTCAGTTGTATTTTCATAATGTGAAACGTTTTCTTTAGTAATTATCAACCCAACGAGGAAAGGTTACTTCGTCACTTCTGATATTTCGTACAAGAGAAAGCACGTGTCGGTGCTTGCTTTTTGGTCATAAGATATACCCTGGCGTTTTAGTTACGTACCGCTTCCATTTTAATTTAGAATAAAAAAAAGTTAAACTGTTTTGATTGAGACTGAAAGAAAAAATACTAAAAATATAAAAAAATAAAACATATATTTCTAAAATTCATAACTACACTGTACCTTTAATCAGACTAGTTGCTGGCATTTCAGCCTTCATCAGTAATTTTGATGAACATTGTCAGAAAATTTTCTCATATTTTTTAAATGATTTCAAGAGGATTTACTTCAAGACAATTATATTATATTGTTTTGAAAATATCACAACTTTTTAATGACTCTATTTATTCTTCATAGAAATTTTTTATACAACTCAATTTAATTATAATACGCTCGCTTCGATGATGACGAAAAAGAAAACCATATGTTTCGAGTAAAAATGAACAATCAAGCAATTGTTTTGTTTAATAGAACCTCAATTTATTTTGCATAAGTTTTGCAAACAACACATTTTAGAAAATATTCTTCAACTTTTAACGAAAAGTCAAAACAAAATGTTATAATAGCACACTATGGGGTCTACTGCAAATGATATATATTACAAACACTAACACATGGCTAACGACTATCAAAGATCCCTATAAGATCACATAGACACAGACGGATATACTTAGCTACAGCCACAGACGACAATTGTATTAGACAAGACAAGAGAAACTAGCAACAACCAAGTCGTTCCAGGTAACTAAAACAAAAAACCAATAAGGTCATCAGATACCATAAATCATGGCAAAAAAATAATGCTCATAAGACAAAAAAGGAGCAACGATGTATGATAATATGAAAACAAAACAAAACAAAAGAAACGAATAAAAATACGATCGTTTTAAATGACATTCAGGTATTAATAACTGTCAAAACATGAACTGAAACACACTAGCAGAAGAACACACACACTAAACTCCGTTTGCGATGGATAAAATTATTTAACCCTCTGATGAAACGGTACTTTAACTCTTTCCAAGACTTGTCTCCACTTTTGTCAATTTTCGATTTTAGTAACATTAGAATTTCCAGTTCATTTACAGCGGAATGCTAAGCAACGAAACTATGAAATAACAGAGTTTATTTTTTGCTAATTGCTTGTACGTAGCAAAGAATTGCAACTCTTTTTTATACTTTTCACGCCACTGTCTTTCATTCGGTTTGTAGCGCATTTAAAATGAATTTCCGACTCCATAAACTATGCACACATATTCCTGATCCTTACAACAACTCAAGTCGATATAGCGATATCCTTCTGTCCGTCCGTCCATCTGTCCGTCATCTGTATGTATAAATCGCGATCACTCAGAAAATGAACTTAAATTTGTGAAGTTAGGCTAATATTGTTTGTCAATATTTCGGGCAGGTTATTATTTAAAATGGTCTAAATCGAACATCGCAGTGCGTAGATATGGAGACAATACTAAGAAATGATACAAATTCAGTGTCGTTGTTGTAATAATTTGGCATTAAATTTATGGAATTGTTTACTTTTTCAAATATTTTGTTTACATTTGTTATAAATAGTGCAATAAGTTCACATATTAATGTGAACGTGAAACCCATTCGGCATAGCCGAATTTAATGCTCTTATTTGTTTTTTTTTTTCAAACGTTAAGCCATGAGTTTTTCACTTTCAATTGAAAAGTATATCGCACATGTCCTCTAAAGTGAGTCAACTCAAAATTTTTGAATTTTCACTTTTTGCAAGAAACCGATGCACAGTGGTCATATCTATCCACTGTAAAAATATTACATCGATTTTTCTAGTCTTTCGCAAAAAAAAAAATACAGTTGTAACCCTGTTTGTGTTATAAGAGTAGCTTCTTTAGGATCCACTAAAAAGACGTATTTTGAGTTCCACCCAAAAAACTTGTTATATTTGATGATCACTGAAAAAATCGCAAAAACAACTACTGTTGTGTATTATTATTCGCAATTCTTTACAACGAAACAACTGTTTTGAAATTTTATAGTAAATATTAAAAAAAATCGTTTTTTGCCTCTACTGAAAATTTGTAAATTTTGGGTTGACTCACTTTAGAGGTACAGGTGCGATATATCAAACATTTGTTTTGAAAGTCTATAGCAAAATGCGTTTAGTTTGTTTTGGTCAATAGAAAAGGCATTAGTGGGTTAAAAATTTCACATCCAAGTGAAAAGTATATAACAAATGTTTATTTTCTACGGACTGTTGTTAGTGCTGATGATGGCGGTGTAGAGCTGACTTAAGGATAACTCAATTAAAGACGTCAGACTATTCACGCAATGTTTAACAGCAAGATATCTGCCTCGAACATAAACACAACAAAGTTTCTTCGGTCATTGTTTCAGTTGTATTTTTTCAAATTGGTCAAACTGTTTGTGAGGAATGAATGAATTAGAACAAAATAATTGTAGGGTGTAATGGCAAAATAGATTTTGTGGTTTTCCTATACCAATATGAAAAAATATGGTTAAAGATAGAAACATTATGATAGAAGTTTTAACTGTGAAGAAAGTGCGTCATTAACGAATTGAAAAAGACGCGACATTCAAAATTACTTCGTTACCATGAGTTATTAAAGATGTCGAGACAAGTTGAAATTGTATGTCTTCTTCTTTTCATGAAGTTGTTAAATTTTAAATTTTATTTATTAATATTCCGCTGCTCATCTGTGAGGTCTTATTGAACAAGGTTAAGAAATATTTTTCATGTTTCAATAAAGGCAAAAACATGACTTCCATTGTAACATTAACAATCATGTTTCTCACAGTAACATAGTTTTACAATTGTTTTTTTTTTTTTGCTTGTTTTCGCAATGAGCCTTAATGCAAAATATTGTGGCGTCTTTCAGACCCCCCATGCAACATTACAATGCGAGCAAACCGTTTACATTAAATCCCAAATTTTCTTCTTAATACACGCTGAACAATTTCAATAAGGAAAAAAAAATAATTACTGACATTTGAAACTTTTAAAATTTCTTATATCCAAACTATTAATGAATCAAACAAATGTAAATTAGAAATAATCTAACCCATAAAAACAAAGTTTTCATTAAAACTCTTTCTTTCCTTATGCATATGGGTTTTGAATGTCTCCGTAACTTTGCGTCAATTATAAAAATTAATCTTTGGTCACATCAAGTCTATGGACCAAGATTCAGATTGATTGGATGAGGGGAAATGGGGTTTAAATTACTCCATGACTCTGCGTGACTATTCTTGACTGTGTCTGACTATCTCAAAATTAATCTATAGTCACAACAAGACTATGGATGAGGGGGAATGGGGTGGCCCCATGACAGACAGACAGATATGCAGACAGAGAGTATAGGTTAAAAGAAAAAGTTTAAAAAGAACCAATAGTCTAAAATGGATACCAATGGCTAACAAACTTACTCTGAATCATGAATTCATGTTTGCATTTTATAGAGGTTGATAAGTTACTGTGGGTTTGTTTTATAAAAAGATTTTGAGAATTTGATAGATATCCAATAGAAATTAATTTGTTAAGTAGAAGAAGTACGCAGGTGATCAGAAAATTTATTGGTTCATCTATTTAAAATCATTTTCTGTCTTAGAACTTTCCCGAAGAATAATGAAAAAAGTAGAACATCTCTAGTCGTCTCAGCCAAACTAACTGATATACCGATGCCGATAAATTCGAATTGCCCAAAATTAGAGCCAATTTTTCGAATTTGAACATGTATTCATAACTGCCAAAGTATGCCTTAATTTTAACGTAAAAAATATTTTCTTAAATGCAATCGAGTGTATTATGTGTTTTGTTAATGTATTATGTGTTTTCTATAGAAAATGGCAGATACCATTGAATACGTGGAGAAATTTGCGGGGACAGCAACAGTGTGGTAAAATTTTCATAGAGAAAGCTCCGAAGATTACGGAAAATGCAAAACGTGCCAAGCCAATATTAAAATTATTTGCGGAAGTACAAGTGATTTACGTACTGAAGGAATCTCAGCTTAGAATCTTTAGCACTGACATGCTTAAAATACTTTTAAAAGATCGACGAACTTAAGATAAAGCTGCACTCGAATCTGTGTGTTCGAAACAAAAAATGCGTGATAGAAAAATGTTCGTGTAGATAACGAAATATTAAAACGAAACACAGTCATGATTGTGGTCGGCACCGTACAAAATTTAGAAACGAACATAATTGATATGAAAATAAAAATATGTGTTGGCTGTTTAGAACAGAACATTGTATGATTGATAGTTATGTATATTTTTTGAACCTCGGTTTAGAAAATTGGTCTTTTAAGATCCTACAAATTGGGTATAGAGTATAAGCATAAAATAAATCTGAGTGGAATTTTAATTATCTTTTTGCCTGCGGATCTGAAAAAGTTCACATCGGATGTTATATCTAAGTGGTTATATCTAAGGTCGAAAATGGACCGATCCTGACCATATTTGGTAAAGTCACTAATTTTTTGCAAAAACATATACAAACCAAATTTGAGAAAAATCTGTGCAATATTAATACCCTATACCACCATGTGGTCAGGGTATAATGAGTTTGTATTGATGTTTGTAACTATCAAAAATAGCTGACCTAGACCCATCTTTTATTATTCCACTCAACCATAGGACGAACGCTATTGAAATTGGTTAAAATTGGTGCATGTTCAGACCGAGTTCGCATACATATGACCCCGATGAAATCGACTTAAATTGCCATAAGATCCAAATTATCAGACAGATCTCGGTCAATTCTAATTTGTGTATGTTTATTACATCATTTAATTAGTAGTCTAAAAATAAACCCTGTAGGGCAATGGTTAGTCCTAGCCCTCATATAAAGCTGCTTTCCGATCTTAAATTAAATCTAACAAAAATAAAAAAAGTAAGATCTGAACTAAACATGCACCGATTTTCACCAGTTTCAACAGCATTCGGTCCAGAAGCTAATTCTGAGTGTGATTCATAAAGTGATTTTGAGTCGATCGGTTTAATGAAAGATGGGTCGCGGTCAAATATTTTTTGAACAAAGTAAATTTTTCCTGACCACATGGTGGTATAGGGTATAATGTTCAGTGTATACTAGGGTGCTCCAACCTTGTATTTAAAAAAAAATTTCGGTTATTGACTGCCCTCCCGCCCCTAAAATATGTATTTGTGTGTAAAATAACGTCTCCCAAATAATTAGGACTATCGGATAAGAGGCCCACGTGCCTCAACGGCAATGAAGTTTGAAAAACGGTATACATGGGAAAAATATGACTTTTTTTTAGTTTTTTAAAATTTTTAATATTTTAAATTGATCTTGAATTAAACGGATTAAAAATCGTAATAAACAGTAAATTATATATTTAAGAAGGCAATAAAAACTAAAATCGGTTTAAAAAAACAAGCTATTACAATTCCCCCAAATTTTGAAATTTGCAGAAATAATGCAATGCAAAAAGATTTTTGTATTTTATTAGTTCCAAGGTTCTCAATTAAAATGCGTTCTTTATCATGTGCTTTGCAAACTCGTCTTAACCTAAAGCCAAAAACTCTGAATTTTTTAAAATTTTTTTTTAAAGAAATTTATAAAAATCAACGATTGGACTTTAAGGTTTAATTAAGCACATATGAAAGACTAAAACCTTAACAATTTAAAGGAATTTCTCTTTTCATTTGGTCAGTGCAGCGATTTAACTTCAGCGGATTTCGAGAAAACAGCGAATTTTATCAGTTATTAAGGGTTTATGAATTTTTTTTTTATACCCTCCACTCCAGTGTGCATAGGGTATATATAAGTTTGTCATTCCGTTTGTAATAATTATAAAACAAATTTTGGATCCCATAAAATATATATATTTGTGATCCTTATAACAACCGGAGTTGATGTAGCGATGTCCGTCTGTCCGTCTGTGGAAATCACGATGACGGTTTCAATCGGGCAGCTAGGGTGCTCGTTGATATAAAAAATGATTCAGAAACATCCTGAAAAGTTTTCTATTTAAAATCTTCCAAATCGGTCGATTAGGGCCCGAGAGTTGAATGAAGAACTAAAAAAAGTCTTGAAAAAATATAATTTTCTATGTTGTTCTGGTCACGATCACGCCCTCAATAGTGCAGCTACAGTAATCATTTTTAGTGAGAAAAATTCACCAAATTCATGGGAAGATTTCTGTTTCAAAAATCATTAAAATCGGTGGAAAAGGTCCAGGGAAATCTCTGAAAAAGTAAAAAAAAATGAAAAATATGATGTTTCTATATTGTTCTTGTTGTTATTCTAAATGTTGTGTTGTTGTCACAGCTGGACTTGTTGTTTTTGTGGTCGTTGTGGTAATAATATAATAAAAACTAACCCTTTGTACATTTATTTATTAACTCTGGTAGAATATTTTAAAAGTTTCCATTGTTTTGGCATCACTAAAAAAATTTGTTAGATCATTTCTGTTATTACCACGAGCTTGCCTGCAAAATTTCAGATCGAATGGGTCACGGGAAAGGGGTTAAAATCTATCCAAAATTTTTTCGACAAGCAGACACTACGAGTTAAAATATGTAAAGGCAGTAAAAATTCACCAGCATCTAAAGCAAATAATGCTAAAATACCTAGTTATTAATAAAAAGAAAACAATGCAAATTTAGCAAAAAAAATTTTATGTATAAATTTATTTAAAGAGAAAAACACAAAAATAACTTTTGATGTTGTATTTTTTGTGTGTAATATTTACATATACAGTGGAATCTCCCATAACGGACACCTTCCTTAAGCGGACACCCCCTTTGGACGTACACATATGCCAGGTCCCGGCAACGTTCTATAATGAAATGCCCTTATGAACGCGATTTAGGGTATTCCCCAAATAACATAGATGTGTACTTGTTTACTATAGTTTGGAAACGCAGTGTTCATTGGCTTGTAGTATACATTTGTACGCACATTGTAACGTTTGATAATGGATAAAAAAAGGTCTATATTAACACTGAAGCAAAAAATTGAAGTGATTGAAGTGTACAATAAAGAAAAATTAAGTGTGAGGAATTTATCGAAGCGTTTTAGTATAAGTAAAACACAAGCTTCTGACATTATAAGGAAAAGAGAAGTCCTAATGAAAAAATGGCACTCAAATGTCAATTTAAATGAGAAAAGAAGCTTTTTGAGCGCTGAAGGACTAACAATTGATCAGTTGTGCTACGATTGGTTTGTTGCAGCACGCAATAAAGGAATTCCCTTAACTGGTAAGTAAGTTAGGTTTTTTAATTCTATACAAAGGATTTAATGCAGGTAACCTCATATTATCATTGATTTACTAAATTAACTGTTTGGTGGATTACATAATATGTTTTGTTCAAATAATTTTACTTTTCAAAAAATAAAGATTATCTTATGACACGATATAAAAATTGTACTTTTAGGTCCATTGATACGAAGCAAAGCTAAAGAAATAGCTGAATCCTTGGGTAACAACACTTTCAATGCTTCGTCTGGTTGGCTTAACAAGTTTAAAATTCGACACAATATTACGTTCAAAGCGATATGTGGCGAAGCCGCCTCTGTTAATCCTGAGGATGTAACATCATTCATGGTGAAACTGCCTTCTCTAATAAAAGGGTACCTACCAAGAGATATTTACAATGCTGATGAAACTGGTCTCTATTTTAGAGCATTACCAAACAAGACCATGAATTTAAAAAATGAAAAATGTGTGGGAGGAAAATTGTCTAAGGAAAGGATAACAATATTGCACTGTGCGAACATGGCTGGAGATAAAGAAAAACTGCTGGCTATTGGCAAGGCATCTAAACCAAGAGCTTTTAAAAATTTAAAAAAAGATAATTTACCGGTGACATGGAAGTCAAACACCAAATCGTGGATGACGTCTGAAATCATGAGTGAATGGTTAGAAAATTTCGATAGAAAAATAGGAGCACAAAAAAGGCAAATTTTACTCTTTTTGGATAATGCGGCATCGCATCCAAAAAACAGTAGTTTTAAAAATATTAAAATTCATTTTTTGCCTCCTAATTGTACTTCAATCAGTCAACCACTTGATCAGGGTGTTATTAAAAATTTTAAGAATAATTACAGAACTTTGATACTGAAGCACTTACTAGCAAACATTGAAATTTCTGATACAGCCCACGATTTAGTAAAACGTATAAACTTATTAGATGCAGTTTATTTTGCTAAAAGTGCATGGGACCAAGTTACTTCTGAAACAGTTCAAAATTGTTTTCGTAAGGCAGGGTTTACGTTTGACAGCCAGGAATGTCAGCCAACATTTTATGTTGATTTTGAGCCTGAAGATGAGTTGCCATTAAACCTAATTGCCGAAATTCAGAAAAAATGTCTTGCAGGGGTCACTGTGCAAAGTTTAAATGATTTTTATCATGTCGATAAGGATTTGATAGTTGAGGGATCACCTTTGGATTTACAGGTACCATTGCCCGGACAAATTTCTGAAGTTCAAGAAATTTCTGATGACTCAACAGATGAAATTGAATCTTTAGGTCTTCAAGATGCAAGAACCAGTATCTTAACATATAAAGATGCTTTGACTAAAACACATGATCTTATAGCGTTTGTGAAACGCCAAGGTGATACAGAAGCTATGAATATACTTTCAACGATTGACTTACATTTTCAAGATGTTATTACCAAGACCAAAAGACGCCAAACTAGGATGGAGGAATACTTATTGAAATAATTATTAGATACATACTTATTAATAATTTTTTTTTGTTATTAAAACCAATTGAATTCTTTATTTGTTTTTTTTTTAATAAAAAGATGTTTAAATAAAAACTCACCATCTTAGCCAAATTTTACTGATTTAAATTTGTAGTTTTCCCTTGAGAGGACATCCCCCTTGTCCGGACACAATTCAGTGGTCCCTTGGCTGTCCGCTCAAGAGAGATTCCACTGTACATACATGAACATATTAAATAACACAAATAATATACATATATTCTATATATGTATATCCATAACAGCATGTTAGAAATAAATCGGTATATTATTTTATTTACATAAAATTCTGCAATATTTTGTTGTGGGGAAAATACATATCTTTTGCATTAACAGAGTGTCACTTCATTTTGCTCAGCGTGAGTATGCCACAGTAGATGGCGCCACAATTTTTGTTTAATTAGCTTTGCAATAGTTATTTCTATTTTAACATGAATGTTAATATTTTCAACTACATATCATACAGACCAATGTTAAGAGTATACACGGGCTGGTCTTTTATTTCATACGTTTTTTCATTATTCTTTTACAAATATGAACATAAGTTTGGCATATTAACTTTTTGTTGGCTTTACAAAATAGAGTTACCGAGTTCATCAATGAGTTTTTTGCTTTCAAAACAGTTCTACATAGTTATATAGAACTATCATATAGAACTATTATCTGATTGCGATTACATCTAATTTATAAAAATTGTTTATAATTACTAAAGCATTATTATTCACATAAATACAAAATTGCACTTTTTAAATTTTCCATTCAAATTTAAGAAAATATCAATTCTAAAAACTGGAATTAAAAATTTCCAATTATAAATTGCAATTAATTGAATTACAGAAAATCATAACAAAACGTCGGAAATAATAATTTTAAATTTAGAAGACATCAATTGCATCTTTAATATATAAATTTTATTCGTTAAACACAAATTGAAATTCCAAAGAAAAAACACCAAATATGTTACATTCAAAAATGTTTAAAAAAAATCTTGACATTCAGGAGAAATTAATAGCTTTTCAGTACCGCGATTCAGTAACTTCTTTTAAAGATAGTCGAATCGTTAAAAAAAGAAAATTGCAAAATTATCAGTAAAATTTTTAAACGATATTCGCTATTGTTAAAGTCAGCTGTTGTTGTTATCTAAACTACAAGCATTTGTGTGTTGTTTATTTAATCAATAAAAACTTTAAATAAAGCAAAAACATTGGCACATTTGTTTCAAAAAATTGATCTATAATCTGCATGACAGGTTATACAGCTGTTTCGGGAAGGGTCACCAACTCTCATCAGTAACCAAAAGCAGTAGATAGGTTGTTTGGTAAAAAGTTAAATTCATATATATTTTTAGAGCTATACAAAGATATTAAATTAAAATCAATTATTTTTACGAGATATTTACGCACTAAATATTTATACAGCATATTCGGATATTTTTAACTAATAAACTAAATTATTCTAGACCTATATTTTGTAATACCAACCAAGTGATTCTGATGTTTTTTTACAATATCCGTCCGTCAGCCTGTGTGTTCATATACTCATGTACTCAAATTGCAGTTCTATTAGATCAATTTAAGTTAATCTATATCTCTTCTATACGTTAATAATTGTTCCAAATATAATAAACTTGTGACCAATTTTAGTCATAGCCACTTCAATATACTTAACGGCTTGATAACCTGGGGGCATGACAATCAAAACCCCGATTTTTAATTTTTTTTTAGTTACGTCGCAAAGCATTTCACCTATCGACAGACAATATATTTTACTTAAATATGATTTGAATTTGTTATTGAAACACATAAGTGACCCACACATATATGGTTTCATATCCCATATAAATTTTTACACAATCACACTTAAATTTAATGTGTGTTTTTTTATATATATTTAAGAATTTTTGGACCGAAGATAATGTTCAAAAAGCCTAAAAATAGCATTATTCGAAATTATATATTTTGAAATTGACATTTGGAATGGATAAAAATTTTTTTCAAATAATTCTTCAACATACATCTAAAATCAAAAATAAAAGCTGTAAACTATATTTTTTTTATTCAGATGTTGCGTAGTATATTAATATCATCATTGTCTTTAGACAACATTTTTGTAGTTTTATTCATAAGTTAATAGTGAGTGTTTGTAGTTATGTTTCGTTTTGTTGCCTTTGTTAACAATATCATGATCCCATACCAACATCCCACAATTCCATCTTTTCCTATCCTATTACCTTAAACATAATCATGCCGCTATTCATAATGGAAAGTCGTGCTGTAATGTTTAGTTGTGCCATATAGGTGACAGGTGGCGCCCAATGTCTACATAAAAGTTCGGTTGAATTAAACGTTTGCAAATAAGTATAAATGAACAGAAGCTGTAAGAAAACCTTTAATATATTTATAATTTATTTTAAGGTTCACATGCTTAAGAATTGTAATTTATGGACAGTTATTAATAATGATAGGTAAAAATAATACGGACCTTTAAAGACTTTTGTTTTCCCAATGATATATACCGGTTATATGTATTTCCGTAGAGCAAGTCATAAGGAATCGTACGCTGTTGATCAAATTAGCAAATATCGTATTAAAATTATACCGAAGTAACCGTCAAACCTAACTGGTGAAAAGTTTTTTAATAAAGGAAAATAATTATTAGCAAAACATATATAGTTTAAATTAGTACAAAGAGTGTACAGTGTTTAAGAGTTAAACCTAATACTCCTTCTAGCACTTTCTTACTATCAGAATTACTCCCGTAATTGATTCAGTACTTGTTGTTTTGTATATGGTTATTGCTACTCCATAAAATGATCCCAAAACATTGCCAGAAAAAAATTTCTTTCAAGAATAATCATTTTCGGGACAAATCGTCTACAAATGCGTCCAAAACATTGCAATTTCCAAACTAACTTTTAAATTATTAAAAAAGAAGTTTAAATTTAAATGTAAATTATTTAATCTTAATGTTTCAACAGAAATTTAAAACACAATGCAACTGTAAAAATTACAAAATACTAAGACGTTAAGTAAAAACAACTTTTTTAAAAAACAAGTTAATTGTTATAGCCGGTATACTGTATACCGTTAGTTGTTAAAAAAAAAATTTTAGGCCAAATCATACTGAGGTCATAAATAGACATAAAGAGTAAGCATAAACCAAATTAGAGTGGTACTGCTATGAATTTGTTGCCTGCTGCTACGAAAAATTTCTTATCGGATGCTTTTTTATAGGGGACTAGGTCGAAAAATGGATCGCATATTGGTAGGTCACTCACATTTCTTAAAAACACATACAAACTAAATTTGAGTAAGATCTGTAGCATTATTTCCTTTTATTTAAGTCATGTTCAGGAGCAGCTTTATACTGGGACTGTGGCAAAGATATAAAAACATAAAATACATTCATATATACACATATAAATATAATGAATTAATAAATCTGTAACTCTAATCCAAATAGAGTATGGAAATGCTGAACTTTATAAAAATTTGTAAAATTTGTTTTTGAATGATAGCTTTTAATATTGAAATATCATAAGCTTACGTTGTGGACAGTAAGGATTTACTCCATAGATTTAATTAAAAATAAAATAAAATGAAATAAAATAAATAAATTAAAAAATAGTAATAAATTAACATTAAATTAAATTCAGTAAAATAAAAAAAATAAAAAAAAAATTAAATAAAATAGAAGAACAAAGTTTTAAAGGACGAATTTTGAACAAAAAATAGTTTTAAATACTTATCTCGGGTCAAATAAATTCTATAAAAATTTTATTTCAACATATTACAATAACATCCCTTCTAAACTTCAACCTCAAATTTGTTTAGACATACAATACTTATCCTATCCAATGAATTTAATGAAGCGGTCTTAGGCCCTACGAATTGGATACATAAAATAGGAATATACATTTTATTTAATGTTATTTATGTATTTCTGACACAAGACTAAATTCTTATAAGTTAGATTGTTAGGCGATAAGAGGATAAGGATTGACGATAAGGACATTATTATTAACTAATTTATAATTTTTATTTAGAAAAAAGAAAAAATAGCCAATTTCACGTTTAAATATTAATTTTTAAATCATAAAAACAAAAAATTAATATTTAAGAACAAATATTTATAATAATTTAGGCAAACAATTTTAATAATTCCTTTTTTAAACGCTGTGTGTTGATAATTGTTTGTACTGCATTAGGTAGTTCGTTCCAAAGACGATCTGTATAAGTAAAGAATTGTCTCTTCGCCACATTATAATTAAATAATGGTTGGGCAAAATTTTCTCAAATTTATGAACTTCGACAAATAATTTGGTTCATCCAAATAAATTATCTTATGGATCAGAAGAAAGACTTCGGTTTTTTATAAGGTCATCAAAGCATTTATTATAGAGTTTATATGAATATAATGATATTCTATCGGTTCTTTTCTTTCTAAAAATATATCTTTGCTAAAAGCAGCCTTATATCAAATGGCGTTTGTTCACGCAAAAGTTTTTGTGCATATATTTTAACTATTTTATACTTTTTATTTTATTATTATTATTAATTTTATTAATTATTTCAATAAATTTAAAAGTTTTATTTAATTTTAACACAGTTAAAGGTTTTATTTAATATGATTATATTGATTTTTATTGCTGTTTGCTTTGTATGCGGATGTACCGAAAGCCAATTTTGTTGATCAACAAAGTATATGACAAAAAGGTACAAAGATTTGGCTGGGTTTTTATACCCTCCACCCCAGTGTGCAGAAGGTATACATAAGTTTGTCATTCCGTTTGTAATAATTAGAAAAAAACTTTGGACCCCATAAAATGTATATATTTGTTATCCTTATAATAAGAGGAGTTGATATAGCGATGTCCGTCTGTCCGTCTGTGGAAATTACGATGACGGCTTCAATCGGGCAGATATGGTGCTCGTTGGAAAAAAAGTATTTCAGTAACATCCTGAAAAGTTTGCTGTTTAAAATCGTGCAGATCGGTGGATTAGGTCCCGAGAATTGAATGAAGAAGTAAAAAAAAGTCTTAAAAAAATATGATTTGTCTATGGCGTTCTTGTCACGATCACGACCTCAATGGGATAACTGGGGTGCTCGTTTTTGGTGGGAATAATTGACTAACATCGTGAGAAGGTTTCTGTTTGAAAAATCATGAAAATCGGTTTAATAGGTCCCGAGAAATCACTGAAGAAATAAAAAATTATTAAAAAATATATGTTTCTGTATTGTTCTTGTTGTTATTCTAAATGTTGTATTGTTGTCATAGCTGGACTTGTTGTTTTTGTGGTAGTTGTGGTAATAATATAATAAAAACTAACCCTTTGTAAATTTTTTTTTTCAACTCTGGTAGAAAAATTTTAAAGTTTCCATTGTTTTGTCATCACTAAAACAATTTATTAAATAATTTTTGTCACCGCCACGAGCCTGCCTGCAAAGTTTCAGATCGATTGGGTCACGGGAAAGGGGTTAAAAATCGATTCAAAATGTTGTCGGCAAGCAGACGCAACGTGTTAATATAAAGTTAAAATAATGCTAAACTACCTAGTTGTTCATAGAAAAACACAATGTAAGTTTACAAAAAAAAAAAAATGTATGTATTAATTTATTTAAAGAAAAACAACAACAAGTTTTAATGTATTTTTTGTGTGTAATATTTACATATACATACCTACATACATATCGCACCCGTACCTCTATAGTGAGCCAACTCAAAATTTACAAATTTTCAGTAGAGGAAAAAATGTTTTTTTTTTAAATATTTACTATAAAATTTAAAAACAGTTGTTTCATTGTAAAGAATTGCGAAAAATAAGTATACAACAGTAGTTGTTTTTGCGATTTTTTCAGTGATCAACAAAAATAACAATTCTTTTGGGTGGAACTCAAAATATGTCTTTTTAGTGGACTCTAAAGAAGGGTTATAACCGTATTTTTTTTTGCGAAAGACTAGAAAAATCGATGTAAGATTTTTACAGTGGATAGATATGACCACTGTGTATCGTTTTCTCGCAAAGAGTGAAAATTGAAAAATTTTGAGTTGACTCACTTTAGAGGTACAGATGCGATATATTAAATAATAAATAATAAATAACACACGTACATATATATACATATATATTCATAATAATCGCATGTTATATTATTTTATTTATATGAAATTCTCTAATAATTATTTTGTTTTAGGGAAAATACATTTCTTTTCTATTAACAAACAGAGTGTCACTTCATTTTGCTCAGTGTTGCTATGCCACAGTAGATGTCGCCACAATTTTTGGTCTTTGCAATAGTTAGTTCTATTTTAACATGAATGTCAACATTTTCAATTAGACATCAAACGCAACAATGTTAAGAGTATATACAGGGCTGTTCTTTTATTTCATACGTATTTCCGTTATTCTTTTACAAATATGACCATAAGTTTGGCATATTAACTTTTTGTTTTGTTTACAAAATAGAGTTACCGAGTTCATCAATTAGTTTTTTGCTTTCAAAACAGTTCTACATAGTTATATAAAATTATTATTCTGCTTTACCTAAAAAATATCTGATTGCGATTACATATAATTTTTAAAAATTGCTTATAATTGCTAAAGCATTACTATTGATATAAATACAATATTGCACCTTTTAAATTTTCCATACTAATTTAAGAAAATATCAATTCTAAAAATTGGAATTCAGATTTCCAATTATAAATTAGAAAATATCAACTTAATTTTAGAAAATCATATTAAGATATTGAAAACAAAGGTTTTCTGAACAAATAACCACTAAAAAACATCTTTTTTTTAAAAAAGTACCTTTTTGAAATGATAACTTTCTTCTTAAAGTAAATTTTCTTAGAAAGTTACCTTTTCTCAAACAAGGATCCATTATATAAAATAAATTTTTTTAAATAAAGGTTTTTTATACCCTATACCACTATGTGGTTTGGGTATAATGACTTTGTGCTGCTGTTTGTAACAACCAAAAATATTTGACCTAGACCCATCTTTAATTATACCGATCGAATCAGAATCACTTTCTGAGTTGATTTAACAATGTCCGTCCGTCCGTCCGTCCGTCCGTCCGTCCGTCCGTCCGTCTGTGTGTCCATGTAAAGCTTGTAATCAAACTGCAGGTCGTAAATATGAATATATTTTGATGACATTTAGTATATAAGCTTTTAGCGGCCATGGGATGAACGCTATTGAAATTGGTGAGAATCGGTGCATGTTCAGACCTAGCCCCCATACAAATTACCCATATGAAATCGACATAAATTGCCATAAGATCCAAATTGTCATATAGATCTTACTCAAATTGGGTTTGTATGCGTTCATTACATCCACTAATGAGTAGTCCAAAAATGATCCCTTTGACCCCATATAGCGCTGCTTCCCGATCTTCACTTAAATCTATTAAAAAACAAAAATATTGCACTGATTCTTCTCAAATTTTGTTTGTACATATTTTTGCAAAATACAAGAGACTTTACCAAACATGATCAGGATCGGTCCATTTTTGGACCTAGCCCCTTTATAGATATAGCATCCGATATGAACTTTTTCATATCTGCAGCCAAAAAAATTAATAAAAATCCCACTCAAATTTGGTTTTTGCTTATTTTCAATGTCCAGTTAGTTGGGCCTAAGAGATAGGGTTTCTAAACGCATGGTATAGGGTATCGTATAGTCGGTCTAGACCGACTATAATTTTCTTACTTGTTTTTAAATCAAATTCTTTTAAAGTACTTTTAAAATAAAGCACATTTTCCTGATATATGGTATACCAAAAATTGTAACGATTTTTATAAACTTTTATTTAGAAATACCGCATAATTTTTAGCTCTCAAAATATTGAAAAGTATTATTCCTTATTGTGAATATTGGTATCCTGTTGTAACGCATGGAACAATGAATTGCGACCCCATAAAGTATTTGTATTCTTAATCCCTATAACAACTTGGGTCCATATAATCTCCGTACAGGATACCCTCAACACACAAACCGAGGTGGAGGGTATCAAAGATTCGGCTCAGCCGAATTTAACACTCTTACTTGTCATTATACACTATACCACTATGTGGTTTGGGTATAATGACTTTGTGCTGCTGGTTGTAACTACCAGAAATATTTGACCTAGACCCATCTTTTGTTATACCGATCTACTCTGTATCACTTTCTGAGTCGATTTATCGATGTCCGTCCGTCCGTCCGTCTGTGTGTCCATATAAATTTTGTAATCAAACTGCAAGTCGCAGATATGGAAATATTTTGATGAAATTTTGTACATAAGCTTCTTTCGGCTATAGGATGAACGCTATTGAAATTGGTTAAATTCGGTCCATGTTCAGACCTAGTCCCCATACAAATGACCCCTATGAAATCGTCCTAAATTGCCATAACATCCATTAATCTGTAGTCCGAAACTAATCCCTATAGGACAATTCTTAGTCATAGCCCCCATATAAAGCTGCTTCCAGATTTTCACTTAAATCTATCAAAAAACCAAAATATTGCACAGATTTTTCTCAAATTTGGTTTGTAGATATTTTTTCAATATATAAGTGATTGTACTAAATATGGTCAGAATCAGTACATTTTTCGACCTAGTCCCCATATAATATCTACAGCCAAAAAATTAATAATAATGCCACTCAAATTTGGTTCATGCTTATTTTCTACATCCAATTAGTTGGACCGAAGAGTTAGGGTCTGTAAACCATGGTATAGCATATAGTATAGTCGGTCAAGACCGACTATAACTTTCTTACTTGTTTTTTTTTTTTATTATACAACCTGCAGCCATTACGTTGATTGAAAATTATTTACGATGCATTGGTCGTTGAAAATATGCATTTCCAACGTTTAAACTTTAAGAAATTTTTTAGGTTACGTTATGATAGATGCAACACCGCCCGCTTTGCAAGGCTATGAATTGTTATCAGGCTGCAAATAATTTATTCGGAGCGGAGCCAATTTATGGATCGGTCGTTTATAGAAACCGTTTTTTGTTTTTGCTACGGCCACTCGTATTTTTTCATCTGCGCTGACTTCTACTTCTGTTATCTTGCCTATTAAACACTTCTTAGGAGGGAGGTTGTCTTCGTGGATGATGACGACGTCGCTGAGTTTGACGTTGTCGCTGGGACTGGTCCACTAGGTGCGCTGTTGTAGCTTCCGGATATAGTCTCGCTGCCACATAGCCCAGAAGTGTGCCTTGAGCGACGTCACTTGCCGAAACAGCTTCAAGGAACCGGCCTTGCTGCTTTGCCCTTCTATCTCTGGCGGCGCTTTGTGCGAAAACTCGATTAATAAGTGGCCTGGAGTTAGTGCCACCCTCGTCGTTTGGGTCTTCTGTTATCGCCACGATTGGCCTTGAATTGAGTACCACCTAGATGTCTGCTAGAACGGTGGTTAGCTCTTTGAATGTTAGAATCGCTTTGACTATTGTTCGAAGCAGTAACGATTTCGCAGACTTCACTGCTGCTTCCCACAGTCCTACGAAGTGTGGTGCTCGTGGTGGGATGAATCGAAACTCCATTCCCTTCTCTGCTGTTGCTTACTGCACTCGTGCTTTGTCCTTCTCGCTCCACAATATGGGAGTTCCGACGAAATTTGTGGCATTGTCGCACCAGATCATCTTTGGTAGACCCTTCTGCTCACAAACCTATTCCAAGTAAAGAGAAAAGTATCAGTTTGCAAATCTGATAATGCTTCTAAATCAACTGCTTTAGAAGCAAAATAAACAAATACGGCAATGTATGTTTTTACAGGCGGTCTGCCTTTTATTATTAACGTTGTCTGTATTGGTCCACACAAATCGGCACCACATACCCAGAACGGACGACAACTTGTTACTCTATCACGTGACTAATCTGCCATGATTTGAGAAGCTAGTTTAGGCCGAAAATAGAAACACGTCATACAACTATTTACTGTTTGTCGTGCTAAGCCACGAGCATTTACTGACCAAGTTTTGTTACGGGAAATACCAATTAATGCTTTAGGTCCCGCATGACAATTCGACTTGTGTAAATAGAAAAAAAATAGCTTTTAACGAAATGTGTTGTTTTTTCCAACAGCAAAGGAAATTTTATATACTCTCATAGAGATTCTGGTTGTGTTTGTCAAAAAGCTTGACTGAAACTCTTGTTCAAAATATCAGTATATAGCCATGTTCACATCAATTTTATATATGCATTTGGAGCTTAAGACTGTTTCTCGTATTTCCTTCCATTTTAATTGACATACAGTAGCCGAGGAGAACATTTGATTCTATATGTTTATTTTACCACACTAATATGATCTTCTACATTGTCTTATAAGTTTTTAAGTAGTTCGGAAGTTTTATAACTTTGCCATCTTTTATATGCCAGTTCCCAATTAGAATTTACAGCAGAATTGAAACAAGGAGGTTTTTTTTTGGTACACATTGACTGAAGATAGAATTAATATAATTTTGTAGGAAAACAACTTGGTCTTTAATATTTTCCATGTTATGTATTAAATTTCATTGAGCCCTATTAAGCCGTTGGATTAGAAGCATTCGTTTAAGTTCCAAAAATCACGAAAGTTGAGTATCACAATTTGGATATATTAAGTCATGTTTTGAAAAAACAGGAGCAGAAAGTTACCTAGAAATTGCACTCGAATTTCGAGCGCTGGAATCTGCTAGTATAATTAATTAGTCTACTACCTGCTCACTATGCCAAAACATCAAATTCCCCTGCTTTTTCAAAAGCACCAAAGATATATCACAATGGATTATTTTGATCCCAGGAGCAATGAATGGTTAAATAAATAAAAATTAACCGAATTATTTGTCCTAAATTCTAAATAGTCATATGTGACCCCAATTCCAAAAGGGTTAATGGAGCCATATTATTTTTTTTCCGAAAGCCTAGGCTATTAAGATCAAATTTAACATTTAAAAGTAGAAAAGTGATGAATTTTTGATACAAAGTATTTAGAAAGAGTACATTTACAGAATATTTCCCAAAAATCCAATTTTTTTCGAAATCCGCAAAAATAAAATCTTTGTCAAAAAAATTCTGGCAGAGGGATTTATTTAAAAATTCACATAGTTAATCTGCAACATGTACTTAATAAAACCTCAAAGTGATAGGTTCATTTTTTTAAATTTTGTTTAAGAAAGTTTTTTCAAACTTGAAAAAGGAGTTTTTAAAATTTAATCAAAAAATTTCCAATTTTCGGTCTCAATGCGCAATAGGTTAACAACGTTGTAATAAAACAATACTTCATATCTGAGAACTTATAAGTATAGAGACCAAAAAAGAATGATGGCTTTAATCAATTTCTCAAAGTTTAAAAAAATGCGATCAAGTTTCATGACCTAGTTTTTTTTTGGCACAAAAGTGGTCTGGGGCATTTGCTATTTCTTGGCGAGGTTTTATTCGATTTTAAAGTTTTATAGCCCTTTGACAGGTTGTCGGAAAAATTAAACTATAGAACGAAATTTTTGTAAAATCTGAAAAAAAAGTCATATTTTCCCCATATAAACACACTTGAAATTTTCAATCGCTTTGCGCCACGACTAAACGTTTTTTGATTGACCCAAAGCTTTGTATTTCTCAATTTTTTTTTGCTATTCGCATATTTCTGGGGGTGAGACCGACAGTGTGAACACTTTTTTTATTAAGGGCCACGCTAGTGTATAAAAGTACCTATGTAGACAAAATATACATGACCTACATATGGGGTTGGCGTGATTTAGTATTGCTGTATCGGCAATTGGTTAAACACAAACATTTCCGTAAATAAATATGGGCAATGACTTTATTAATAATAGCCGTATCAGCAAATGTTTGTACTTAAATATATTTTGGTCAATGACTTGAGTCGTATTCTAAAATATATTAGTTTAGTGACTAAATGAAGTCATCGTCCACTTTATGAACATAATCACGCTACAATCTCAAAAATCGCCAAAACCGAAAATCGCAAATACCAAACATTACCAACAGCAATAATTGCGAATAACAAAATCGCTAAAAACAAAAATCGCTAAAATCAAAAATCGTCAAAACCGAAAATCGCGAATAACAAAAATCGCCAAAACAAAAATCGCCAAAATCAAAAATTACAGAAAACAAAAAACGCTAAATCCAAAAATCGATAAAATTCAAAAATCGCTAAAATTAAAAATTGCCAAAATAAAAAAGCGCAAAAAACAAAAATTGCCAAATCAAAAATAGCAACAAAAACAAAAATCGTTAAATCAAAAATCGCGAAAAAACCGAGAATCGCAAATAACAAAAAACGAAGAAAACAAAAATTGCCAAAACCGAAAAACGCGAAAAACAATAATTGCCAAAGTCAAAAATCGCCAAAATCAAAAATCGGAAAAAATAAATTAAATGGTTCTCTACAAAACGTTTTCCCAGCTTTCATATTTCGGTTAATTTTTGTGTTTTATTTTTTTTTTTTTGTGTTTTATTTTTACTAATATTGGTAGCCGTATAGCTAGTATTTTCGGTTCCACAACCTTTGGATATTACCCAAACTTCATCACGAAATATTTGCACCCAATACCAATTCCTGATAAGACGAAGATATATGTATCTAAACTAATCAATTTTTATTCAAAATATGGGCATTGAGATGGGCTATTTTGAGACCAGGTTTTTTTTTAACGGAACTCTAGTCACAGAAAAAACATTGTCTTTGGAACTAAACAAAAAATAATATTTTTTTTTATTTTAGTCTATAATTAATAGTAATATAATTGGTAATACTAATAAAATGTTTAAGAAAGACTAGAAATACTTAAATTTTGAAAAAAAAAAACTATGCAGCATGCAGTATTTAAGTGAAGATTAGGAAGCTGCTTTGTAGATTATGACTAAAAACGGTATAAATGTTTTATTTCTTGAGTAATAATTTATGGGTAAAATAAACACTCAATAACCAGGTTTTACCGAGATCCATACGATAATTTGAATCATAGTGCATTATTAGTCGTAGGGGTGTCGTAGACATTCACTGATATTCACCTATTTCAATATTTCATGTTAAGGCAGACAAAAACCTTATAACAAGATATTTTCAAAATGTATTCAGATTTGCGATCTGTAGTTTGATTACAAGGTTTGAATGGTTAAATCGAATCGAATCTGAGCCAATCGGCATAAAATCTTTGGTAGTTACAAACATTCGTACAATCTCATTATACCCTGACCACATAAAGGATCCACTTTTCATGGCATGCAAAAAAATTTAAAATCTTGCTCTCTATTTGTTCATATCACTCTGTGAACAGAGTGTAATAAACTCTTTCTGAGATGTCGAACCACTAAGTATACTTGACTTCCAATTTGTATTTATTATTTAACGATGTTCGTCTGTCTGTTTGTCTCCTTGTATGTCTGTGTATCCATAAAAACAGATTGCTGTGAGAGATTTGATAAATAAGCCTCTACCGGGTCATGGGCAATCGATTCATACAAAGGCTATTTAATCGATCCATTTTTAATCATCATTCTCATCGAAAAACTATACTTTCGGTTAATTTAATTTTTCAACCAAGTCATTCTTAGAGGGGAGCGCCCTGATTGGTAATACCTACAAATTGAGGACTGAAAAACATTCCATCATGGATGTTTTAGTCACGTTTCTTTGCAGACAGATTAAAAGGAGACTCTAGATTGATCCTTATAACACATGAAGTCGCTATAACATGAAAAAGTTATTTTTCTGACTCCAAGTTGTAAATGGCAATTGTTAGGTTTAGATCTCTTTTAAAAATGTCATAAGATAAAATATAGATGGCTAGTTATGTGTTGTTCCTTAACAGTTCTAAAGCATTTAAGTTTTTATTTGTTCATGCAGTCGGTGGTATAAATAATGCACACACTTGTCGTAATAAAAATGAAACATATAAGTTAACTACTTTTTTAATATTTTTGTTTTAACAAATTTTAAATTTAAGTTTTAAACTTACAATGTTAAAATATCACCTATTTGTTTTTATTAAAATTTTTAAATTATGCCGGTACGTCTTTAGACACTTTATTGGTAGAAGCTGTCCACTTCTTTGCGAGTACTTTCTCAGGTCGAGCTGATTCTTTAGTCACCTTTAGATGCTTTTCAGCTTAAGTCCAATACTGTTCAATCGGGCATTTGATACACACATAACACCATATGTTCGGTACCACTCAATAGTCTTTTTACTACAATGGCAAGTGGCAAGGTCGGGCCAGAAGAAGAAAGACACAATATGTGTTCTTCAAAATGGAAGGAATCGTTTCTTATGGCACTCTTTTATGTATACATCCGTATTTATCGAAAACGTGGTTATGAATGAACGGCTTCTGTTACCACAATTACAAATGGTTTATTAGATCAAAAACCTTTTTTTTGAAAACTTTGTTTTTTGTGAACTCGATAAACTTCTGCAATTTTCCCTCTTGCATTTGCGACTTTAAATTACTGACCAGGCTGTTGTAAAAAGTCATCCAGCACGTAAGTTTCGCCATCTATAAAAGAACATTCACAATTGCGGATGAAATTCGTCAACATTTTTTTTTTAATTTCTATCGGAGACTTTTTGTTGCAGTTTTTACGTTTCAGCCCCTTTCCAATTTTTCTTACGGAAGTCTCAGAATTATACGATTTCTTGGAGAGAATGCTTACTACTTTCCCAGCTTTCTTACGGTATCAAAATCCACTTTTTCTCCCACGGGATACCCCTACTTGCTTAGCAATTGTTTTATGTGAACGTTAAAAATTTAAATATTTTGTAGGTTCGCGAACTTTTTATTGACTTTTGAATAACTAATACTGCAATGAAGCTAATATTAAGCACGAGGTTTTTGATAATAATGACAAGTGTAAATCAATTAACGGTATCAAATTTTTTTTTTCGAAGCAAACTTTTTTATAAGCTTAGCAGTATGAACAATTTATATCGCGATCACTCTTGAGTTACAGTAGGTAAGCAGCAAAAAACTTATTTTCTTGATTCAATTTTTAAATGTTTAAATCTGTTCCACAACTGAAGTTATTTCACAAAAGAAACTTCAAACTTCTATATAGAAGATGACTCTAAAAATACAGAATCGATTATTTGAACTTCACAATTTTTATATGTGGGTCATATAAAATATATGTTTTTCCTGTGTGATTAAAAGAGGAAATTTAA
This sequence comes from Cordilura impudica, assembly GCA_963682025.1. Lineage (NCBI taxonomy): Eukaryota > Metazoa > Arthropoda > Insecta > Diptera > Scathophagidae > Cordilura > Cordilura impudica. Next base: position 148,665,389 of record OY821519.1, on the reverse strand, counting down.
TCTGTCGTTAATAATAATAAAAACCACAAATAAATAAATAATAAGTTTTCAAATAAATGTAAACCAATGTTTTATTTTGCACAAGACAAACTAAAGTCTCCGAACACAAGAAACCATTATAAATTTACACGCTTCTAAAATCAAGAAGACAGATCAAACAAGCCAAACTACATACTTACATACTCGTATAAACAGCAAACATCAAAACCAATTAAGATATTGTATGTATGCATAATTGATCACAACCTTAAATCACCAATCTGATGGTGATAATGGCGACTACAGCGACATCGACTACGATGATGAGACTAATTTTGTGTTTAAACCAACGAAAAACAAACATAAAATGTAGGTTCGCAATGCACACTTAAGTAAATGATAATTTCTCAGATTTAGGAATTGGGAGGAACCGTACCTCAGTTTCCATGTTAGATAAGAATAATGTATAATATTAATTTAATATTAATTTGTATATCCTCCCCACCACTGTGCAGAGGGTATATATCCGTTTGTCATTCGATTTGTAACACATCAAAAATTAATTATCGACCCCATAAAGTATATAAATTCTTGATCCTTATAGCGACTCGAGTCGATATAGCGGTGTGCGTTTGTCTGTCCGTTGAAATTCCGCTCATTCACAAAAAAACCCATTTACCTGGGTAAGTTTTGTGTAATAACGATTGCCATTATTTCGAGCAGGTTAGTCTTTATAATGCGGTAAATGGGGCATGATTGTAGCAAGATATGACCTATAATATCGAGACACCTCTAGAAAATGCTTCCTGTAATATTGTGTTTATCAAATTGTTATCTGTTTCAAATATTTTGTTGACGCTTGTTACAAATGGTACAGTGAGTCTAGATATTAATATAAATGTAAAACCCAGATGGAGGGCGTCAAAGATTAGACATAGCCGAATTTAACAATCTTACCTATTTATTTATGTTTTCAATAAAACAAGAATTGTGAAAGGGGTTAATTATAGAGCTTTAAGGAATTTCTTTTATTGTATATTTGTGAAGAGTCAAGAATTGATTTAGGAAGCGACAGCTTCAATAAGTTATTGGACTCATTAAAGATTTGCGGGAAAGTCTTTACGGTCAAAACATCAAAAACTGTCCAGCCATAATTTAATTTTTGGGGTTATTTAAATAAATGCCTCAGGAAGATTTATGTGCATACTGGTAGGGTGGTTTACAGCGCAAAGCGTAGATTTGTTCCAAGATGTTACAAAAACCAACAAATATATAAACTGCAGCCTAGTGTAGTCAGAATTGCACAGAGTTTAGCATTCGAAGTAATAAAATATTTTTTATTTGAGATTGGGTGATTTTAAAACTTTGCAAAAAAAAAAAAACAACAAAAAAATACAACATGTCGCCGTATTATAAATTCATACTTTCGTAAGAGTTGAACATACAAAGCCGTAAAAATTAAGAAAACGTTGATTGGTAACAAATGTTTGGTGTTTATTCAAGTGATAATAATATTAAAAAGACAAAAACAACAACAACGAAATAGTTGATAATATAATAAAATCAATATTTGCCGAAGAAAAAGATAATTTTTTCTTGTTCTCTCTGATTTTCAGCCATTAAAAGGCGGCCTTTGATGTTTTTGTTTGGGACCACTTCGAAAGATATTGATGTTGCTCTATGGTCTATATCTAAAACGAGTGATTGGGCAAAAACATAAACACTCATGTTAACAAAGCTATGGAACACTGCCACTGATACATGCCCAAGAAATGGCTAAAACTTAAAACAAAACAAAACAAATAAAAAGCAACAAATTTGAATCGTTTGAAATTTCTTTCAAAAATTCACAACAGACACTGCAAGCTGAAAAGCCAAAGAAGCTTTGCATATATTAAATTACATTAAATTTTATGAGTATGAACAACAAAAAAGGCCGAGAATTTCAGAAATACACCTTCAGAAAAATTGAGCACAAATACTTATAGATATTCAGTTAGTTAGTTATTGAACTCCGTTCGCGATATCGGTGATATTTTTATATCCAATAGAGAAACAAATGTTTAGCTGTCTGTATATAATAGTAATAATATTCTTTAAAAGTATTTCTTCTTTCTTAAATTTTTTACAAAATATCAAAGTTAATCTCTATTTTTATGAGTTTAATTGATTTCTCAGATAATAAAATCTATATTTTAATGTTTAATTATTGTTCAAGAAATAATTATTATTGTTAAGTTTATTTATAAAATAAAACCAATTTTCAATTTCTTTGCTTGTTTAATATATAAAGCTCATTGGAATTTGTTCACTTTTATATAACAAAGAAGGACAGTAATTTGCAGCTCTGAATTTAGTTTGGACAGATCTAAGATTCTACATTCTAGAGAATCGCTTAAAAAATATTGTTGTAAAATGAAAAAAAATTTATATTCATTCTGCTCAAAATTTGCAATGATTTTTATTTAAAATTATATACAAAAAAATCTGTATATTTTTGTGGTACATATATTGGTCTTATGATCCGATTTTGTAATAAGATTTGTACTTTAGACTAGTAAATTTGTAAGAAAAGGAAAAACAACAGTGAGGGTTTTTTATACCAAATTTGTAGTTTCTCGTTTGAGACTCATTTTTCTACGTAGAAGTAGAAATTAATAAAACTTTATATGTTTAAGCTCGAGCTCAATGATTTTTATTATATTAATATTATCTTTATTAAATCAATATTTGCTCTTTGAGTATCATCAACAGGATTCTATCAGGTTTAATTTTCTGTAAACATTCCCTGGAAGAAACCTGATAATGATACTCAAAGAGTATCGAAATATTGATTTAATAAAGAGAATATTTATATAATAAAAATCATTGACCTCGACCTCAAACATATGAAGTTTTATTAACAAGTGGAAAGGTCGAATAAAACAACTATAAAATTAGAAGTAGAAATTTTCAAATAATTTTTATAAATGATTATAGATGATTATAATGTGAAGCTCAAGAATTAAGTTTTATATGTTCAGTTGAATATAAATAATATTAAAAATTTTATTAACTTCAACTAAAATAAAATAAACTACATTCGTAAACTTATATTATTAGACCTATAGCACTTCACCGTTTCGATGGATTGGAATTATGTTTTTATTTTACAAGTGTACAACAGCAAACAAAGTGTCTTTTAGAATTGCCATAAAGAGTATAACCACAAAAGACAAAGTCTGCCGGGGTGAATTTATGAAAACGAAATAAAATATCAGGTAGAATAGAGCTGTGATTATACAGAGACGACTCATCAGAATATAACAACTTTGCATGCTCATAAAATGACAGCAATTTCATTCAGAAAACAACGTTATTATCTTAAAGAGACTTGTATTGAAGACTATTAAACGTTCATTCATTGTACTAAAAATACACGACCAGAGATACGAGTATAATGACTGACAAAAAAACAAAAAAAAAAAAGGAAGAGACTGCAAATACATACTTACCTGTCATACAAAAACTCTACATGATGTCCATAAACCTATAAAAGTTATCCTCTACATTAATGTTTAGATCTTTTGGGCTAATGAAACACAAATCAAATCAACAACATCACTATTAGAATACTGTCAATGAAATGTAAAATGTGCATAAATATTTGTTACAACCATATCTGGACAAGACAACTGATAATATTGGCGTCAATATGCTGTTGAGTTATTGTTGTCTAATATAATGTCATTCATATGTTTTTACACAAAAAAGGACATTCGCCTTTCGATTAGATAAGCAGACCAGGACTATAGGAATTGTCTAAGCAATGATGGCGCCAAGTCTTTTTAGCTGGCATATTCTCATAAATCTGATGGCACTCTTTAATGGTAATTGGCCGTATGTGCATTTGTGTGATAATAGGGTTGGATTTTCATAAAATTAAGATCACCACACACAACTTCTTAATGACTATTTATGATCATCTCTCAGCAACACTTCAAACGTTTAGCGAATATTCGATAAGATAAAGAAAAACAAAGAAACCCCTTCTTTAACTTTGAAAATATATTTAGTTCTATCAAAAAATAACCAGGAAAAAATGAAATACTTCTAAATAAATCTTTAAATTATGAATTTCATAACATACGCAGAGAATGGTCGTTCTCTGAGGGGTGAGAAATTCCAATTCAGGTTGATAGTACTAGGCCAGTATAGTAACGCTTCCACAAGGGTTTGGCGTTCTCAGGCCAAACTTTTCTTCATTACCTTTTGAATTTTTTCCTTATGTTGATGTGTGTTTGTTTGATTTTTCAGCTATACGGATATGATTTCTCATATCACTCTTCAGCAAAATTTTAGCTAACGTTTAAAAAAGTTATCTTTACTAATATATCCATTCAGAGAATAAAGTAAAGTACAGGGATGGATGTTTGATTTATGCCGTTTTCTTTTCTGACAAAAAATGTAGCATTTTATTTGCACTTTTTTCGAAAAGTGTATTTTTTTATATATTCTAAATTAAGAGAAAGAGCTGTGTTCATAAAATGCAAACAAATTTGATTATTATCCTCTTTGAAGTCATGGGGTGAAAACATTCAAAAAAGGGGAACAATGGGGAAATATTCTCACACTATGACCTGAAAGAAGTCAATGGCTGCAATTTTTTGCGATTTATGAGGGGCTGACTGTAAGACCTTTCGATTGATGTATAAGATAAGGTTGCTCTTAATTCAGAATATATAAAAGAAATACACTTTTCGAAAAAAGTGCAAATAAAGTGCGACATTTTTTGTAAGAAAAGAAAACGGCATTAATATAAAAAATATCACACGTACGTTTACATCGATTCTAATCTACTAATAAATAATACTAATACGCCCTGAATATATTATGTTATTAAATGAGTAAAAAAAAGTTCTTGAGTTATAGCTGAAAAACAAAGTAGAGAAACATCAAGATAAGGCAAAGGTATAAAAGATCATAAAAGGAGAACGCCAAACCCTTTCAAAGTTTTACTATACCTAGTACTTTCACCCTGACTTGGAATTTCTAACTCCCTCCTCCCCCAGATATACTGTTTTTCAGTGATATTGGTAGTACTATCACATTACTCTATTGTGATAAGTGATACAATGAAATTATTAATTTTATTTATTGAATATAAAAATCTTTTATAGGGATTTTCACTGATATAAAATAGGGAATTAAAACCTTTACTAATATTTATTTATTTATTAAAAGTTTAATTACTTTAATTTAACATAAATGTGATAAAACAAAATAGTTAGTAATCCAGATTCATTACATACTACCAACGACACAGTTTTAAAATATAACTGTATTAGATAAAAGAATTTTTTTATCGTTTCTCCGATTTATAATTATACCATAATCGGATAACCTATTTTAACGAGCTCTATATTTATTCTTAAATTTGCTAATTTCTGCAACAATGTGTCTATCAGTGTAACTGCTGCAACAAAGGCTGTGTTCATGTAACATTGCTTAAAATAATTGTTGCCAAAAAATAATTCCATGCAATGAAGCAGTAATTTGCATTTAAATATACTAATACCGGCTCAGATATTGATTTTATACCGATCGGTACACTATTAGGTGTGTTGAGGTCATATTTTGTATATTTGATAGTGATAAACATCAACACAAGGTTATTATAACCTGACCCCACAACAGACATAAGTAATTACATCTATAATATTAATAGGCAACGCGATTTTTTGTGACCAATGTTATTTTGTCTGTTTTACCCAGACTTTGACCAAACATACCTCATATGAAAGGAATTTATTTTCTGCTATCTAACATATTTACAGATTTCTGTATTTCTGTATTTTTTTGGAGCTAAATGCATTTAAAGAGTTTACTAACACATACATAAAATTATACAATGATGTGTGTGTGTTTATTAAATTTGTTAATGTGTTTTCAAAAATTGTATATGAAAAACCCTGCGATGAATTGAAAAATAATTTTTGACATAATTGCCTACACACGCCCTGTGTTGAATTGAACAGCCTACCTTTAGCTGGCATAAAACTTTGAAAGAAATAAATCAAACAAAAAACAAGTAAGAAAATTATAGTCGGTCTAGACCGACTATACGATACCCTATACCATGCGTTTAGAAACCCTATCTCTTAGGCCCAACTAACTGGACATTGAAAATAAGCAAAAACCAAATTTGAGTGGGATTTTTATTAATTTTTTTGGCTGCAGATATGAAAAAATTCATATCGGATGCTATATCTATAAAGGGACTAGGTCCAAAAATGGACCGATCCTGATCATGTTTGGTAAAGTCTCTTGTATTTTGCAAAAATATATACAAACAAAATTTGAGAAGAATCAGTTCAATATTTTTGTTTTTTAATAGATTTAAGTGAAGATCGGGAAGCAGCTCTATATGGGGTCAAAGGGATCATTTTTGGACTACTCATTAGTGGATGTAATGAACGCATACAAACCCAATTTGAGTAATATCTATATGACAATTTGGATCTTATGGCAATTTATGTCGATTTCATATGGGTAATTTGTATGGGGGCTAGGTCTGAACATGGACCGATTCTCACCAATTTCAATAGCGTTCATCCCATGGCCGATAAAAGCTTATGTACCAAATTTCATCAAAATATATTCATATTTGCGACCTGCAGTTTGATTACAAGCTTTACATGGACACACAGACGGACGGACGGACGGACGGACGGACGGACGGACGGACGGACGGACGGACGGACGGACGGACATTGTTAAATCAACTCAGAAAGTGATTCTGATTCGATCGGTATAATTAAAGATGGGTCTAGGTCAAATATTTTTGGTTGTTACAAACAGCAGCACAAAGTCATTATACCCAAACCACATAGTGGTATAGGGTATAAATAGAATTCTCAGTCGAATTTCGTAAAAATCATACCGTCAGTCAATTGATCGAGTTTTTGTCTCATATTATAAAAAATAATTGTAGGCAAGTTTCTCAATTTACTTTTTAAAGTGCTCCTAAAACTGCTTGATAGCTTCCGTGGTATATAATTCAGCTTTTACAAGAGAACTAACAGGTCCCACATTAAGCAACAAATGTCTTAAAATTTATTGCGTGGAAAGGGACATGTGTTGAATAAGTCTTGGATATGGTCCATTATATTATTCGTATGTAGAAATTATCTACACACAGTTGGGTGTACTATACATAAGATGACAACTATCTTCTTGGTTACGTGCAGAAATACATAAATGTGAATGGCTTTCTATGGTGACATATGGTAACTGAAAACTTTTGCCGGTATTCCGTTGATTTCTGAGCATTTATTCCCTTGTTTTTCTTAACCAAAATCATAAATGCCCCACAACAACTTCAAGTCCATACCATCAGGTATTTCATGTGCACAATTCGCTAATCCATTTTATTTTGTATAATTTAGTAATATAGCTTTCTTTCTTTAATTTTTCTTTTTTTGAAAAGGAAATAATAAATAACAAGTAAGAAAATTATAGTCGGTCTAGACCGGCTATACGATACCCTATACCATGCGTTTAGAGACCCTATCTCTTCGGCCCAACTAATTGGACTTAGAAAATAAGCATAAACCAAATTTGAGTGGCATTTTTATTAATTTTTTTCGCTGCAGATATGAAAAAGTTCATATCGGATACTATATTTATATGGGGACTAGTTTCAAAAATGGACCGATCCTGATTATGTTTGGTAAAGTCTCTTGTATTTTGCAAAAATATATACAAACAAAATTTGAGAAGAATCAGTGCAATATTTTTGTTTTTTGATAGATTTAAGTGAAGATCGGGAAGCAGCTCTATATGGGGCCTATGACTAAGAGTTGTCCCATATGGATCATTTTTGGACTACTCATTATTGGATGTAATAAACGCATACAAACCCAATTTGACTAAGATCTATACGACAATTTAGATTTTATGTCAATTTATGTCGATTTTATAGGGGTCATTTTTATGTGGGCTAGGTCTGAACATGGACCGATTCTCACCAATTTCAATAGCGTTCATCCCATGGGCGATGAAAGCTTTTATACCAAATTTCATCAAAATATATTCATATTTGCGACCTGCAGTTTGATTACAAGGTTTACATGGACACACAGACCGACGGACGGCCTAGTCCGCATATAGATATAGCATCCAATATGAACTTTTTCATATCTGCAGCCAAAAAAAATTAATAAAAATCCCACTCAAATTTGGTTTATGCTTATTTTCTAAGTCCAGTTAGTTGGGCCTATGGGATAGGGTTTCTAAACGCATGGTATAGGGTATCATATAGTCGGTCTAGCCGATTATAATTTTCTTACTTGATTTTTTTTTTCATTTAATTTAAAGAAAAAATTTGCTGCGGGTAATTAAAAAAATTATATAAGCATGTACTTATTATTTTGTCAAATATATTTGCATATATGGGAATATAATAGGACCTTTTATTACAAAATATTTCTGGTTTTTTTTTTTTTTTTTTTTTTGTTAGAGTGAGTTATCAAAGTTCTACAACTTTTTAATGGCAATATATTTTGAGCAGTATTTGGGAATTCTTGGCCTTTTATTTGTAAACCTAAGCACTCCCGGGAATTTCAGAGTTATTTTTGTATTTTCCTAAAAGCGTACAAACATTAATTTTTAAATAAAAAACATGGTTTTTATTAAGTTAGCTGAAAAAACTGAGCCGATGCTTCATCACTTATATAAAGTCGAAACGTCTCATTAGATTTTAAATAAAAAAATTAGTAATTATTGTCGGTCTTGAATTTTGTCGTAGGTTTTTATTTTCAAATAAATTACACGACAATATGTTTTTTAAACTTTTATTTAATGATTATTTATTTTAAAACTTATTTTATTTATTTAATATTTTTTATACACGTTTTATAAATTTAATATTTTATTATGATATCATGTCCTTGATATAAGAATAAGTCACAAACTTTTAAAACGTTCGCCTTCGCTTCCGAAATCAGACTCTGGCGTCATTTAATTTACAAGTCTTCTTATACTAGTCAAATAATGAAAATGTAATGTAAAAGAGTTAAGCTACTGATCATGATTGTGCATGTCTTTCTATTTACTCTTACAAGAAAACAGCAATATAAAACTGGGCATGCAGAATCATGATTTACCCTTGGCAACAAGTAGAAAATAAAAGATCAATGCTTTTACCCAGTAACCAAACTTTATATCAAAACAGGTTTCTGTAGAACAAATTTGGGCATGTAGAATCATTCCACTTCTCTTACATATACATTGTGTGTGTAAGAAAGTAGACATGATTGTGCATGGTTGATCACATTTAATGTTCTCACTTAGTAACAAAATATTATTTCAAAAACAGGTTTTTCATATAACAAAACTGGGCATGCAGAATGATTTCACTTCTCTTATATACATATTGTGTATGCAAGAAAGTGAACATGATTGTGCATGGTTAAACATGATTATTGCTTTACGGTTAGTTACAATACAAAACAAAATAATATTTGTATTGCTACAAAAAATATATGTATGTAAACTAAACAAAAACAAAACAATGATCTTAATAAACACTAAGTAATAATAATAATAAGGGTATTCCAATAGTATTGTATACGTTTGTATATGAATGGGTTTATGCATATAACTCTTGACCATCTATACGTTACCCTATACCAAAAGTTTCAAGAAAGGGATCCTACCATGCTGAGGTAATAATTAGATATAGAAAAAATTCATAAACCAAATTTAAGTGGCATTGTTATTAAAAATATCGTCGATGATAGGTGAGTGTATCGGTCGCGATAATCATTGCTCAAAGAGGGGTTGTACCTGCAATAATCAGCTATGGATGGTTGTAGTGCATAATTAATGACACTCCTGTTAACGTTATAATTTCATATTCATCCGTAAAATTGCGTTTTGAATTTTTCACCCTGCTTCGCTTAGTTAGCCTCTGATTAGTACATTCGGAACTTCGGGAAAAATTTTCGGATTACTTCATACTTAGTAGCCGAAGGCGTCAAATCTAATTAAACTTCTGCACCTCTGATCGTAGGCATTGTATATGTAGGAAACAATTATTCTCTACTTTACACATATACCACTTAGAAGTAGCTGGTTTAGTACTGATTCAGGATCATTCACACCATCGCACGTTGGGTTGAAATGTGTCAAAGTGAATAAAATTCACCATCAATAACTGTCAAAAAACTTTTTTCACGTTGTTTACTTTTTTCGTTATACTCTCTCAAATTTCAATAATGTTCGCTAATTACTTGCAAAGTGGTAAAAGTAAAAAACTGCGAAATTCAAGTATATTTTTTGTGGTTGTTTCTTCTAAAATAAAAACTTTTTTTAAAATGGAGGCTTAAACCTTAGGCATTGGGCTATTTTCTAGACACATTACTTTTTAGAAAAATTTTGTAGAAATATTTTTAACATTTTCTTGAATATTTTCCGAAAAATTTGGTATTTTTGATATAAGTATAGAGTTTCAAAGTGTTATTGGGTGACATTGGGTAAAACTGTTTCCACAGAAAATTACTATGGTGCTTCAGCTTGTGAATTCCAAAAAATGATTTTACGTATATTTGCAATTGCGCAAAATATTTAACTTTCTTTTAAAAATTTACAGTGGCAAATCAAAATTTGCTGCAAGCGCAATACCTAACACTTGTTCATAAATTTGGATTTTGTTGTGCCTTTATATTCGTTACTGTGTTTTTTGTTATAGCTGTTGTAAACATGTAACCTAGTATATTAAAAACTTATTTTGATCATGTATATTTGAGTGGGATGAGAATGAAAAAGCAAAATGATAAGACAAATTGTAGAAAACTATTTAAATTGCACTAAAAGTTTCCGGTTTGCGAAAAAATCACTACTTTTACTTTATTCTATAAATTGAAGTCTCAATGTTACAAATTGTGGAACAACATTTTTTTAGTACATCCTACTTAAAATTTCTTAACCCTGGTACGTTTCAATATTTAAATTTCCAGTCCACTCTAACGTAGAATCCCAAATAGAAATGATAAAAAAATATTATTAAAGTCCTACTCAGTGATGTTATTTGTTTACAAGAAAAATAATATCTGATCAAAATTCTTAAAAAATATTGTAACTTTTCTATTTTAGGAAGAAGTTCCAACATAGTTTTCATTTCTCGTCGTGAACTTTATGATATTATGAAAAATGTAGAGTCCAATAAACATGTAGATGAAATCAAGCATTTGAGAATGGAATTAATAAAACGTTGTAATCCAACGGATATCAAAAGTTTTCTTCAATGATTTCATAACTTTTATATCGATTTTAAGTCTCGGTGGGATAAAGTTTACAGGCCAGAGACATTGTTTTTGAAAGAACAGAAATGCCAACAAAACGCGGTCGTAAAGATATTTAATTTGAAGAATGTAAAGATAATACAAAAATCAAAAAATGTAAATAAATATGAGATAGTGTTCCTTTACCTATTTTAGAATATGCAACGCAAATGAGTTTGAGAGCTTCTGAGTAAACTCATGTATCAAAAGTGCTCAAAGAAATTACAGCTCAAAGAAATTACAGCAAGGACGACTAAACATTAAAAAATGTGACAAAAGTTCCACAGCAGTTGAGTGCAGAAGAAGCTCTTGCTCTTCTAGTAGAAGCGAAATTAATTCACAGCCAATACAATATTATAAGAAATGCTGCTGGACATAAGATTCAAGTTGAAAAGTTTAGAAACTATACCCGGTTTTATATGCCTTCCGCATTACATAAATTCTTTATTCACGGGTCAGAAATAGTATCACATGCATTACTGCCGATTTGTCAACTATCCGAGGAAGTTCTAGAAGCTCGAAACAAAGATTTTAAAAATTCTAAAGAATACTATGCGCGTAAGTACATATTTAATAGGTTTCTACTTAGTTTAGATCCATTACTTACCGCCAAAAATAAAAGTTATATGAAAAAAATTTATCATATACCACAGATGGCACTAGATTTAATAATTTTGCCAAACATAACAGGAGAAGAAGTTAATGATGATGTATATGAAGATAAATAATGACTATGAAAGTTGTGATGAGTGTGAAATATGATATACTGGTGACTACAATAATGAAAATATTTTTGATATGGATCATAATTAATAATAAAAAATAATAAAAATTCAAATACTTGATATTAAATTTAGTATAATATGAAAAAATTGTTGGCTTATTTATTTTCTTTAATAGAGCATTAAGTACACTATAGTTTGCAATTTGATTCATTACTTTATCTCTTTAGAATCGAAAGTTACACCAAAAATTGTGAACCAAGTAAATTTTTCCAAAAATCAAAAAAACTGTTGACAGGCTTAAAAAATTAAAAAAAAAATTTTTTTTCCCAAATGGTATTTTTTTATTGCACTAATAATACTTTGTAAAAAAAAAATTTAATTTTTTTAATACGACGTCCCTGAATTAATCCTCATTTTGACTATCATTCAACCCAATGTGCATCGTTTGCAACAGTAGTACCAAGTGCAGCAGCCACATTAATAGCAATCTCATCACCTGCAGTAGCAGCGGTACGAAGTGGAACTGAATCATCAGGGGCAGCATTAACACCGAATTCACCATTTGAGTCGGTTATATTATTTTCTCATCTGATGGTGTATAGTTGGATCCTGTGTCACTGAAGTCTAACGAATTTGCTTCTTCGACAATCTCTTCCTTGCCATCTTCAAAAACAAAAATCAAAATTTGTGTTTTTAAAGTTATATTGGCATAAACGATCCTGTACTATTTTTTTTGTCTAAGAACATTGACATATTTTTGTTGTTATTTAGGCAATTCACAACTGATATTGTATTTTGTATGTTGTATTATATATTTTCAGATTGTTAAACGTCAAATAGTAAAGAAGACCCTATACTATGGTTTAGAGACCCTATCGTTTCGGTCCAACTAATTGGATATAGAAAATAAGCATAAACCAAATTTGAGTGCAACTGTTATTATTTTTTTTGGCTTCAGATATGAAAAAGTTCATATCGTGTGCTATATTTATATGGGGAATAGGTCGAAAAATGGACCGATCCTGACTATATTTGGTAAAGTCACTTATATTTTGAAAGACTATACACAAACAAAATTTGAGAAAAATCTGCGCAATATTTTTGTTTTTTGATAGAATTAAGTGAAGATCGGAAGCAGCTCTATATGGGGCCTATGACTAAGAATTGCCCTATCGGAATTATTTTTGGACTACTGATTAATGAATATAATGAACATATACAAACCCAATTTGACTAAGATCTATGCGATAATTTGGATCTTATGGAAATTTATGTCGATTTCGTAGGGGTCCTTTGTATGGGGACTAGGTCTGAACATGGACCGAATTTCACCAGTTTCAACAGGGTACATTCTGTGGTATATACAAGCTTATGTACCAAATTTCATCATTGATTAAAAGCTTTACATGGACACACAGACGGACGGACGGACGGACATTGCTAAAACGACTCAAAAAGTGATTCTGGGCTGATCGCTATAACAAAAGATGGGTCTAGGTCAAACATTTTTGGTAGTTACAAACAGCAGCACAAAGTCATTATACCCAAACCACATAGTGGTATAGGGTACAAAAATTACATTTACTATAACAAAACAAGAACGAAAAAATAAATATAAAATAAAAAATAAAAGTGAATAAGACAAATAATTCGATATGTTAATGGTTTATTCAAGTCAGTGGAATGGGTAATTCCATTTAAAATCAACGAAAAAACGCCATATTCGACCTTACCCTCTTTGAATTGTACAAAAATTAGCATGAATGTTCTACAACACCTCATTTAATTGGTATTGAAAATAACTTTAAAACCAAGTTAAGCGATTTTTTTTCGAAAGGTCATAGGTTTGGGAAGTTACATCTCCAAAAATTAAATATTTAAAATTCCAAAAAATATATATACATATGTTGATCTGTATAGTCTCCTCTGCATTTAGTGCCAAAAAATTTGAGTGAGCTCTTCTTAGTTCCTGAGATATTGATAAAAATGTGGAATTACTATTTTTTTTTTTTTTTATTAATTTTTTTAATAACAAATATTTTTTAGAGAAAATTGTAAAAAAACATTTAATACGTTCTTACATTGTATATTTTCTAAGGCTTAAAACTTAAAGGAAGATGCTGATAGTCTTGGTTGCATTTCATGATACATTTTTGCGTGAGCTGTTATTGTTTAATTAATTTGCTATACATATATTAAATTTCGGTAATATGGAAGCTTTCCCATTTTACCTGAAGTTATTTTATTGTTATGAACTTTTGCTGATTATAGAGTAAAATATTTTTATAAAAATTCAAATTTAAATAAAAAACCTAGTGTGCACTAGGAAAACTATTCAACAGTTGTTTAATGTTTTTATCATAAAGTTTTCTATTAAATCGAAAGCAGTGGTTTGGAAAAAGTTGTGTTTTTTTTGTTGTGTTTACCATGACAATATATATATTGAAGTTCTGTAATCCTTTTAGTAAATCGGGAAATTCTAAATCTGTAAAGAAACTAACAAGATTCCAGAAGTGGAGTTGAAAATCTCAAGCAAAAACTTGGCGGATGTTGGATTTTATAGATGTTCCCAACATTTCAACGTCCCATAATGCTTGTTGTATGTGCAGACTTCGCCTGTCGAAATTGAAAAACCATAGTGGTGCTTGTACCATCCAAGAAATTTTTGGACCGTTTACATTCCAAGTGTGAAAATAAAAAAACTAAGAGATTGCTGCTTGGAAATCTAAATGAAGGAATAAAAATTGGTCTTTCTAAATTTTGCAAGCTTCGTCCGAAAAATGTTGTATTGGGCAATGCCAGTGGAACTCACCATATCTGCGTGTACACAAAACACCAAAACGTAAAACTAATGATACACTCCTTGAACTTAAAAAATTATTAGAAGGCTTAAAAGGTTTCCACCTTGAAACGCATAAAGATTACTTTAAGAAAATCACGTGCAATCCTTCGACCCTCAAAGGCTATTTAGCTAAATGCAAGGACGTCCAGGAGTAGAAAATCTGAAGCAAAAACGTGGCGAATTATTAGAAACAAATCATGTTGATGAAATTACATATAAACAATGGATATGTGTGAATAGAGACTCATTAGAAGCAATGATAAAGCAGGCTGATGATTTTGTGGATTCACTTTGCGAAAAATTATTGACAACTTGCCTCACTCGTTTATCGTAAAGGAACAAGCAGCATTTTTGAATGCAAAAAAATCATCGCTTGGAGAACAGGAGTACATTGCAATATGTGATAAAAAAGAGTTTCTTAAAAACAGGTTTATGGGCTTGAGAATTATACCGCGAACACAAAAATTCCACTATTTTGTACCTGAAGGAAAATCAAAACTTAAACTAACACTGTACTCCGAAGACCAAGAATTTTTAATGAAAAATATTCACAATTAATTAATCCTATATGATTTTATTTCATTTCATTTCATTTATTTCAGTCAATGGAACATGATTTCCTTACAGACTATGATTAAAATAATTACATATGTATTAATTTAAGTACAAAAATTTACAAATTAAATAATGTAAAGAGAAGTAACTTAAAAGAATCTTTTGATGTACAAAACTCAATTAGTTGGTTTGGGATTCCATTTATAGCTATTTCATTAATAGCATTTATATCGGCACACGCGCGATTTAAAGTACAGTTTTGGGCATAGTTTGTGCGATGATAAGGAATACAAAAAATATTATGGTGATGATTATAGTATATATGTATGTACCTATATGTAAAATAAATATTTCCTACTTTTAACTCCTTTTGTCTAATATAATTATGTATTTAATATCACCCAAATAAACTAAAAAAAATACATATAAAATTTTTTCAAACAATTTCACATTTTTATCAATATCTCAGGGACTTATGAGGAGAGCTCATTCAAAATTTTTTCCACAAAATGCAGAGAATACTGTCAGGATTAACATACATTTTTTCCAGAATTTTAAAAATTTCGTTTTTTGAGATATAATTTACCAAACTTTAAATGATGTTACAGTGACCTTTGACCTTTCAGGAAAAAATTTAACTAAATGAAGTTTAAAAGCTATTCTCAATACCTGTAAAATAAGATAAATTTCAGGAACAACAGAAGCTGGAGGTCCAAAATTTTACTTTTATCTTAGCTAAGTAAGGTGTAAAAAGACAACCAGGTTTCATAAGATTCAAATGTGGCCGGGAAAATCCGTTCGTTGGTAAAAAAAAATTTTAACCCGAATGTAATTTTTTGGTTTTCATATTAAAAATAAATAATTTTTAGGTGATGTGGAAGACGATAAAATTTAGGAAAATTTTAGGATGAGGTGAGTCACCTATTATTGCGTAAATCATTCGTATGGCAACATAAAGAACTTTGTGGACAAAATCTATAACCATATGATGCGATTACGTCCAGGAGAATTTCGACACATCCAACAGAAGCGTTTGTAATACACTTAAGCTATTGGTTTCTAAAATAAAACGCAATATTAGAATAAACATGTATCCATTGACAGAAGCATGCATTAATACATACCCCGAATTCTTGGTTTTTCATTAAGGTTAACTAAACACTTCTTTTGCCACTGACCACTTTCTTGTTGGGTTTAGGCGAATTGGTTTTGGTTGGCACTGAAAGGAGAAAATACATATTAACAATAAATTAAACATTAATTTTTATATAATTAAACCTGCCGATGTATTTGAAGCATTTGTTATTTTTTAATTATTTATGTTGAAAAAATTTTAATTATATCTTCTTTTTCTTAAAAAGTGGCATTCACTTGGGAGCGATATGTTATGATACAACATACAACATTTATGATACGTAGCAAATGAAGTTGTGTAGTTGTATCAGATTTCTATGTGAAAATTATCAACAAAAATTTTACACTATTGTAAAGTACTGCACTATACAACAGATCCAACGATACAATACCCGCTGTGATAGAAATTTTGATAGAAATTTATAACATGGATCTTAAGCTTTAATACCTATATGTTTAATAAACAATATTTTCTTTGCAAACATTTATTCTTATTTTGGTAAATATACAAGTTTTTTTTTTGCTTACTGTATATAATCATCTCATCATGGAAAGACTAATTTTTATTTATTAACAAACTTTTTTAATTTTCCAAAACAATTTCCTTTCCATTTATTCATTCAACTTGGGTACATAGGGCTCTTACAATAAAATTCCAACTTATTCTATCATTACATACAGCTTGTATTTCGTCAAACGATTTTTTTGGATATTGAGTTCTTGTAGGACTGTTCTACGTCAGGTGTTCTTAGGGCTGCCTGGGCGTCGACTACCTTGGGGATTCCTTGCCAGTACAGTCTTTGTGATGCTGCCAATTAGTCTTCCAATTTCGTATTACTATAAGGCGAATTATGGGCTCTTCATTTATTAGTCGCCAGAGTTCAATATTGATGATAACGTTAGGCCCAAAGATGCGGCATACTATGCGCAAATATTTGTTTAGGAGAACTTGCAATCTTCTGGCTATAGTATTCGTCATTAGCCATGTTTCGCTTCCATACAGCAGTGCGGATTTGACACATGCATTGAAAATACGGATCTTTGTATTTTTCGAGATATGGGAAGATTTCCACGTTCTATTTAACCGCCTGTGTGACACGTCTTCTTCCACTCCTCATCTATCGACATCATACATCCTAGATAACAGAAGTATTTAACATATTTTAAGCATTAGTCTTTATATGCATTGCATGTGTTGTGGCAATATTTACTTTCATTCCAACGCTATTTTCCAACGCAACCAAATCATTTACTTTGCTCTGTATATCGTTAAACTTGTGCGCTATGAGACAAATATCGTTAGCAAAATCCTAATCTTCTTGATTGTTTCGCAGATCCCAGACTATACCCCTTCTTTTACTGCATACTTGTTTCATAACCTCATCTAATAATGGAGATGGATGACAACTTTGTTTATCTCCAGCGTTTGGTTTGAAAGATTTACTGATCATACCATCGTGTCTTACTTTGAGTGTGGTATTGTTGCACATATTTAGCTTTAATCAAATTGATCAATTTTGTTGGTAATACGTTTTATTGAGTCAAATGCTTTTGTAATGTCTATAAATACTAAATAAAGCGGTGTTCGCCATTTGGCCGATTGTTCTATTATTGCACGGAGCGTATTAGCTTGAGGTGTAGTCGAAAGCCTGCTTGCTCATCATGCAGTGCTTTTTCGATGCTGTGTCATCTGTTATTTATTATGGTTGCAATAACATTGTACACAGTGTTGAGCATTGTACACAGTTAGCTTGGTAGAGCTGTGGGCGTGCAGCATCTTCACCTGGGGCTTTGTTACTTTTCAGTTTTTGTACAGCGCATGTACTTACCAGAGCCCATGGTCAAGCTTCAGTACTCGAGTAGCTCGAGTAGTAAATGAGCTACTGTAGAAAATGAGAGCTTAACGAGTAGGTCGAGTAGTAAAAATTAACTTTTTTATTGTTTGAAACCAAGTAAAAAGATAAATAGATGCATTAAGTATAACAAATGTATACTTTTTGGAATAGTACAAGTACGAAGAATATTATCCTTAAACTTCACATAAATCGGACTATCCTTCTGGCGTGGGCAAACTACTACTCGAAAAAGCTTGACGCCTTTCCAAACAAATGTATGGAAATATTCACTTCATAGATGTTTGACTTCATTAAAAAAAATTTCCCAAAATAAATGGTATCATTTTATATATTTTGAAGTCAGTTATACTGATAGATTATCCTCCGGCAATACTAAAACATTCTGATAAAAACTATGGAGTGGGCTAACTACTATTCGAAAAAGATCCACTCAAATGTATGAAAATATAATCTTCGTATATGTTTCATGCTTATATACAAAAATTTTTTCAGAATAATTGGAAAAAGCTCTTAGTAGTTTAATCTTAACATATGTAGAGAATATGTCTCTAAAATTGCAAAACATTTTGAGAGATCGGAAATTTTGTAAAAAGTGTAAAGAATTAATTTTTTTATTATCTGTAATTGGCTTTATTCAGAGATTACTCATATTCAGAGATTACTCATAAAAAACCATTTTAAACCATTCCAACCAAAATTGTGGCGTCGGTATAGCAGTACTCGACTGATATTGGCCACTTTCTATACAAATGTGTGAAAATATGCCCGTATTTGAAGTTTGATGATATTTTCCAGTAAATTTTCCACATTGACGTAACATAAAATTATATTCGTTAGAGCTGTGTATATAGAGAAAAAACTTTCTTCAAGTTTCAAAGCATTTGGAAAAAAATTGATGCTTAGAGGAACTACTACTCGAAAAAAAAACAGAAATTAAAAAAAAAAAAAATTTTTTTTTTAAATATATTTTTTTTTATTGTCCGTAATTTCTTTATTCAGAGATGACTCATATAAAAAATTAAGTCATTCCGATTAAAATTATGCTCTTTCTATACAAATGTGTAAAAATTTGCTCATATTTTAAGTTTGATGTAACTTTAAAAAATATTTCCATCACGACTTGCTAAAATTTTTTACCATTTTTGGTTGCAAATATATTGAGATAATCCTATTAAAATTTCAAAGTGTTCCCAGAATAATTGTGCAGTTGGCGAACTATTTGAAAAAGCTCGACCACTTGTCACACAAATGTATTAAAAATTCACCTCATGCAAGTTTGAGATCGATTTACAAAAAATATTTAAGGCTCTTCTCTTATTGCCCTGCGTGAGTTGCTTGTTTCTTCCCATGTTGTGTTAATTGCTGGTATACATTCTCTTAGAAATTCTCCAATTTCATTATTTTTATCTTTGTCCCGTAGTTTTACAACATCAAAACGTTTACGTATCTGCTGTGTATCTCTTTTGTATTTTCTTTTTAAATTTAATTCTTATTATCGCCACTACTAAATCGTGGTCATTATCTATATTAGCACCTCTTTTAGCGCGCACGTCTATTAATGATCCTCTCCCTTTACGGCGAATGCGAATGTGGTCTATGTGATTTTGAATATTATCGTTTGTGGATGTCCACGTATATTTATGTATGCTTTTGTGGGGGAAGATCGAACCACCAATAACTAGTTGGAAGGTCTGACAGAATTCTATGAACCACTCACCATTTTTGTTTCTAGTTCCCATGCCAGTGAGGATAAGTATATCGCGGTTGGTTATAAAATTGGTTCTTGACTAAATCGTCCCCATCCTCCGTGGGTGCGTAACATTGAACAAGTTGATATATTTTCCAACCTTTCTAAAAAAACGAGTTGTTATAATTCGATCCGATATAGGGTTCCATGAATGTAAGGTTAATTAAAAGTCCTTGGATATTACAAATGCAACTCCACTATCGCATCAGTTCTCATTTCCGCTATACGAGCTTCGTTAATCATTCACATTTGAGATAAGTGGGTGATTGGTCCACTGTATCTTGTGATGATATTGGGGCTGCCAGTTCGTAGTCGCCATCCAGACTGTGATACACAGCTGGGTTTCAGTCACTATGTAAGTTTCTTCTCTTATTTACAGGAGACTCGTCGGTGTTAGCATGCCAATCAAGTTACCCAGCTATGCGTCTTCTCACTCCTCATCAGAGGAATCCCTTCTTGCTATCCCCAAATGAATAGCAGACAGAAAACTCTCCGTTGAAGGGCACCCCTGAGAAAGTTTCCATTCCAAAAAAAAAAATAGTATAAGCTATATATTTGAGTCAACATTGTAGACCGATATTCAAATCTTACTTGTTTTTATTTTATTACATATATATTTATATTATAAACTAACTCTGATAAAAATATTTCACAATTTGCTTTTTTTATTTTATTTGCAGTTTATGTTAATATCCGTCCATCTATGTTACTTAGAAGGAGCTTGGACTAAATCTGGCTCGCAGGTTGCCAGACCACTGCAGTGTTTATCAGGCAGAGGTACTGGCAATAAAGGAAGTTGCTGACTGGTTGGGTCGGAATATTCTGTCTACAACCGCAGTCAACATCTACTCTGATAGTCAGGCCGCGGTAATATCCTTGGAATCAATGTTCCTGAAAACAAGAACCACCCTTAACTGCCGCACGTCTTTAAATGAGATGGCCAAGCAGTTCGACATCAGACTCATTTGGGTCCCAGGGCACAGGAATATACCGGGAAACTGTAAAGCTGACGAGTTGGCAAGACAGGGCACTACCTTACGGGTTCCAGCGGACTTGGAATGTGTTGGTATACCCCTGGAATCTTGTAGGCTGGAACTTCGGCTTCACACCTCCGGCATAACCGACAACAGATGGGCTAATGGATCAACGTGCAGGATCACGAGACAGATCTGGCCGGCTCTAAATCATAAGCGCACTAGCGCGCTACTATCATGTGGATGTGGAGGAGGTGGAGAGCATAGCGCACTTCCTTTGCTATTGCCCGGCGCTCTCCAGAACGAGACTTCGAACAGTGGGATCGCCGTTTCTTCACGATCTCTCTGATCTCTCAAATGTGGACATTTCACATATCAGGGGCTTCATCAGGAGCTCAAACTGGTTCTACGGTGGGGACTGAGGGGAAAACCTATTCGTCCCGTGGTATCACAATGGACCACAGAGTCTAAGTGTGCTTTTCCTTTGGTTTAGCAGCCACTTTCAACCTATGTTACTTGCTCAGATTGATGTTTATTATAATAAATACTGATAAAGAAGCAATTGACCATACGATAAATGCATACGGTATTAGAATTTAAAAGGTAAGTATAATCATAGGCAGATAGGACAAAAAAAGCACAAAAAATTTGTGTTCATAGCAAAAAAGAAACGTGAAAAAAGCACTTTTAAACCAAAAAAAGTGGCAAAAAAGCAATTTTTTAAATTGTTTTTATTAACTTTTATTTCAGAACATGTTGCAATAGACAATCATGTGTTTTTATATTGTTACATGTTAAATTTCTTCTTCTATCTGTTAGAAGAGCATTATATTTTGAAGAACTTCTTTCAATATCAACGGATGTTGATGGAGCAAATTTAGACATTAAAATTTCATCATTTGAATTTACACCTATTTCCAAAATATTATTTATTTCTACATATTGTTGATATCCTGGATTTCTTCGAAATACAGCATCAATTTTTTTTTTTTACATATTTTTGGTCTTTAAGTTTATGTGGTTTTTCTCTTACATTCGCCACTATATTTAAGCTTTCATTTATAGTTAAACCAACTGTTTGTAGCTTATTTAAAGAATGAACAATCACCGAAAAGTTATTTTTAATAAACGCGAGTTGGGAATTCAGTTCTTTTGTACCATACACTTTCTTGGCTCGTACAATTGATTCCGAGTCTTCGCTATTTAACTCCGTAATGATAGCCTTCACTTCTTCCAGGTGCTCTGCGTAATACATACATGCTTCTAACCAGGTTGCAAAACGAGCAGGGCATGGAGTCGGTGGAAAATTCAAATTCGGTTTCATTTTTGAAAACAACTGTTTTCTTCGGGGTGCCTATAATAGAAAATGTACGAATTTAGTAAATAAAATTTTTTAATTTTTGTGGTAAAATTACTTTAACAAATAACGCCTTGGTACAGGATATTAATTTATTTACATGCTCAAAATCTAATCGTATGAAGTCTGCCACACGATGAAGACCATGAGCAAAACATGTCAAATGCACCATTTTAGGATACATAAACTTGACCGCTAGAAGTACTTTGTCATATTCAATGCCTTAAAAAAAATGTAAAATATAACAATTAAATCAAAAATATAAATCAGCTATTTATTTACCATCTGGCCATAAAATTTGCAATGAATCGTTACAAAAACCAGCAATAGATCCACTATTTGCGTTTTCTATTACACCCTTATTCAACAAATATGATTTGTTCCCCACTTCGAAATCTAAAATACCAAATATAAAATTGGCAACATATCTCTGTTCGCTGTCTGTAGTCTCATCAACAGAAATCCATATACGTTTCCATTTGCTTTTTCACGCATTTGTTCTATAGTTTCTTTATAGATTTGAGGTATGTAACGGGTGATTTTTTTGAGGTTAGGATTTTCATGCATTAGTATTTGACAGATCACGTGGGATTTCAGACATGGTGTCAAAGAGAAAGATGCTCAGTATGCTTTGACATTTCATCATGAATAGACTTACTAACGAGCAACGCTTGCAAATCATTGAATTTTATTACCAAAATCAGTGTTCGGTTCGAAATGTGTTTCGCGCTTTACGTCCGATTTATGGTCTACATAATCGACCAAGTGAGCAAACAATTAATGCGATTGTGACCAAGTTTCGCACTCAGTTTACTTTATTGGACATTAAACCAACCACACGAATGCGTACAGTGCGTACAGAAGAGAATATTGCGTCTGTTTCTGAGAGTGTTACTGAAGACCGTGAAATGTCGATTCGTCGCCGTTCGCAGCAATTGGGTTTGTGTTATTCGACCACATGGAAGATTTTACGCAAAGATCTTGGTGTAAAACCGTATAAAATACAGCTCGTGCAAGAACTGAAGCCGAACGATCTGCCACAACGTCTAATTTTCAGTGAATGGGCCCTAGAAAAGTTGGCAGAAAATCCGCTTTTTTATCGACAAATTTTGTTCAGCGATGAGGCTCATTTCTGGTTGAATGGCTTCGTAAATAAGCAAAATTGCCGTATTTGGAGTGAAGAGCAACCAGAAGCCGTTCAAGAACTGCCCATGCATCCCGAAAAATGCACTGTTTGGTGTGGTTTGTACGCTGGTGGAATCATTGGACCGTATTTTTTCAAAGATGCTGTTGGACGCAACGTTACGGTGAATGGCGATCGCTATCGTTCGATGCTAACAAACTTTTTGTTGCCAAAAATGGAAGAACTGAACTTGGTTGACATGTGGTTTCAACAAGATGGCGCTACATGCCACACAGCTCGCGATTCTATGGCCATTTTGAGGGAAAACTTCGGAGAACAATTCATCTCAAGAAATGGACCAGTAAGTTGGCCACCAAGATCATGCGATTTGACGCCTTTAGACTATTTTTTGTGGGGCTACGTCAAGTCTAAAGTCTACAGAAATAAGCCAGCAACTATTCCAGCTTTGGAAGACAACATTTCCGAAGAAATTCGAGCTATTCCGGCCGAAATGCTCGAAAAAGTTGCCCAAAATTGGACTTTCCGAATGGACCACCTAAGACGCAGCCGCGGTCAACATTTAAATGAAATTATCTTCAAAAAGTAAATGTCATGGACCAATCTAACGTTTCAAATAAAGAACCGATGAGATTTTGCAAATTTTATGCGTTTTTTTTTAAAAAAAAGTTATCAAGCTCTTAAAAAATCACCCGTTACTTAGTTCGAAGAGAAATTTCACTAGCGGTTTTTAATTCATATTTTTCAAAAAAGTTTTTAAAGCTGGGATGGCTTACTTTTTTTATTTGAATATTGGTTTCTAAAAGAAATTTGCAAAGATCTTCCTGGAATGTATTGGCATTTTTAGTAACAGAAAATTCTGTTATTATCGATATGTTGCTCTACATTATATTTTTTTTTACTGTTTATTTAACAAGAGCAAATATAACAAAACAGCCAATCCTTTTCTATTTTAAAAACACCTGGATATGATTGTACCATTTTTAATAAAAAAATTTTATTTGATTTTTCTTTCGGCATATTACATATAGTTTTAGATGTTGGTGAAAAAAGTATTTTTCTGTTAACAACGACCTACTTACATATATTATTTTTTAAACTTATAAGTATGGTAAATTGAGTTGCAATAAGAGGTAGTAAAAAGAATTACATATTTTACTGAGTTGCAACATGTGGAAAAAACTAATACCAAAAGTAAGGTTAAAAATCCCATTTTGTAGCACAAAAATAGAAAAAAATTCAAAAAACATCATAATGTCAAAAAAGGCAAAAAAAGCACAAGAGAGTAAAAATGGCAAAAAAAAGCAAAAATGGCAAATTTGGCCTCTCTGATCATAGGTTATATAATATTGGCAATTTAAAGCCATTTCTGTTCTACTTAGACCAAAAGGCTAAGCGATGAAAATGTCCCAAATATCAATATACATGACACAAGCACAATATGTTTTTGAAGAGATAATGATTTTACCGTTACTCAAAACAATAGTTTCTGTTGTTGTCTTTATTATTTACAGTGAGCACAATAAAGTTTTAGACCATCATAACATTATAATATGATTAGTTTAGAAAATATTAAAAATAGTTTACTGACCTTATAACCCTGAAACGCACCTTATATTTCATGGGTGCTCTTTGGCACATAGCTAATTTGAAACAATTTTGCATTATCTGGAGGAGAGCTTTTGAAGAATTCATTCACAAATTAAAGCTTAAGCATTGATACGTTTTAGTTTTGTTTTTCTCACTGTGTATACGAATATACTTAAATGTTTTATCGAAAAATAATTTCATAACATGGACAACATGCGAAAAAGCCAAATAATTTATTGTAATTTTATAAGTTATAAACAAAAAAGTCGTGTATTTTCAAAAGCCTTTCTCACGCCATTTATTTATTAACTTCTCTATGCTACCATAATTAAAAGAAATGCTCCAATAGTTTTTGTTCAACATCGTAAATAAATACACAGTTTATTTTCAAATTATACACCAATAAAACAAATGTTCCAGTTGACTAATTTAACAAATGTAAATGTGTACATTTATGAAAACAGGTAAAATTTTTATAAAGACCCCAAAAGTAATTTATGCAAAAAATAAGAACTGTATACAACATCTTGAAAAATAATCATACGAAAAATTAAATTTATAAAAAATGTCAAAAACGAGAAGGAAAAGGCGGTCAAAGAAAATAAAAAAACACAACATTTGTCGACGGTTATGGTTGTAAAACAACATTAAGGATACTAGAGAATTGTGTAGTAGTTCGAGTAGAGGAACAGATATGAAGACAAATTTGAGACATTTTTATGGTCATTTGGTCAGAAACAATAGAACGAAATAATAATTTAAACACTGGTCAAAACAAAAAGGGACATTTTAAATAATTTATTGACCATTTCCGTGGGTGAACAATTATTCATAAACAACATATAGAAAAAAAAAAAACAAAAAAAAACTAAACACATAAATTATTTGAGTTCGAAATTTTGTTAGTGAAAGTGAAGCGAAAGATCTTTCTTATCGAATTGTATAAATTAGTCAAATTTTCATAGACATCTATCAATTTAATTAATAAGATATTTTTTTGTACTTAAAAAGTTTCATTCACTTTTAATTTTTAAATGAAAAGCGTAAAATTTGTGTAATTTTGTAATGTTAAACAAGGGTTGGTGTGTTAACAATTCTAGTTTTTTTCTTGGTACAACACGCAGATGTGTTGTTTATAGAAAGAAACAAAAAAAAACCCTCTAAAAGTAGGACTTATCTTTATGACACATTTTGCATAAGACATCATTCACAACATTCGCTATTTAAATCCTTTTTTTGGTTGTTCTATGTCTCCTTCATGTCACTGAGATTTGTTTTAACGTGTGTATTTGACATTTTACACTTGATGGATGAGCGTTAATTATGATTTAAAGAATGATGATTTTGACTTTAAAAAAGAAATAGTGATAAACAAATTTTGCATACATCTGCGTTTTTTTATTCAAAACACATGTTAATAAGTTTTAAATTAAAATTTTAATAAAGGGTGTGTTGTTGAAAAAAAAAAATATTAAATTGTTCAGTAAACAGTTAAAAGCCCTTTTTTATATTTTTGTAAATTTGATGGATTATTAAAATGCAATATTTCAACCCGATTAAAATGCAATAAGAAAAGTCTCTTGCTTGCATGAACACGAAAACACTCGAAATATTAAAATTTATACAAAAAAGTTTATTTTAGGAAATACTCAATGGCTTTACAATTTGCGAAATATTATTTATTAAAGTATCTCGTTTATATAGAATTTAATAATAATAAAAAACAAATCTATTATTGGAAAGCTAGAGGTATTAAATTGAAAGCTGAGAATTTTCCAGTTCCTGACAAAATCTTGAAAAAATGCTAGAATATGACAAAATATTATGAAAGTTTAACTGCGGCAGAAATAGTTTGATATGTTCAAGTTTAATTCCATGGTATTGAGACAAAACTGTTAAAGTCAAAAACTCATTTTGTGATTTAAATGTTTTTTCCAGATTATTGTTAAACATAATAAGATTGGAATTGTGTATTGCAAGAGGCAATTTTCCGACTGTTTTATATTATATATTAGCTATTTTATGTATTTAAGACAAATTTTGATTCGACTGAAATTTTTTTTAAACCAATTTTTTTCCATTTTCATAAAAACCATTTCAAAGCGTGTAAAACCGAAACCTGTTTGGTTCATCCTTCTTTAAGGTATCAGCAATTAACGGTCAGAAATCAGTTCAAAGTCAAACATCTGATCAACGTTAGTTCCATACCTTGCTTATAAGGAGAAAGTTCTAGATCCCAAGATATCCATCAACTACAGGTCGTCATTGTTGCTATGTGTTCAAATACACAGATCTATTTTTCAACTTTGGAAATAATAAATAATCCCAGGGTTCAATATCTTGTACAAGGGCGACTCATGAAATAATATGACCATACATAAGCTGAAGATTTTGGCCATCGCAATAGCCGATATCTCTTTATGAACGAATACTTTCTTTCCGCCAAACTCTGCTGTGCTTATTGGATTTAATTGCTTAAACACTCCAATAACTTCGCATAATTTTCACCATTGAACGTTGAAGATAATCCAAGAAAATTATTTCAATGACTAGCTTGCTGATGAAACTGTCATGGACTTTTTGGATTAGTTTCTCGCCTTTGAGTTTGCTGTTTTAACTGTTCCTTTGTCTCAGAAAAGAAGTCATTAAAAAATCCTCACGACGCTGTTTTTGTTCCATTCCGATAACAAGCGCCACCAATTTAGCGTACAGCTTTCTAAGCAATGTGCACTACTTTCATTCGACGGTCATACCATTGTGTGGAGTTTCTTAATCATTTCTGGAATGATAACCTCAATCGGTTGATCACTGCGATATTCGTCTTGCCTTGTCTTTTTGTATAATCCGTTTTTATATTAGTTGGACTTTTTTATATTGCTGGCTGCCAAACAAATAGTAAACAACGTAACCTTTTCAAACTATCGCCACGAGTAACAATCTTGTCGCGATGCGGTGGCTTAAGTGCACTGCGGTTCCTTATATGGGGCAGGTAAAGCAATGGGTTTTACTGTCTCAGTACCTCTTCCTGAACCTGGGCCATATCTAGAACCTTGAAGGTGCACGCCCAAAGGTTACTCACCCCTACTCCGGAGTGTTACGCGACCCGTGCTCATCGGACGGTTTGCAGTCAGGGGTTACCGACTGTATTTTAACGGAGCTTCGCTGATACCTGGGCACCTCAGCGAGTAGGTAGAGGCAGTGGGCCGCCCTTACTGCGTTACTGGGGGCTATGACGCGGCTGACATTCTTTCCCCTACACTCGTGGGACCAAAAATGGAAGCAAAATTCAAGAAAAAAAATAAACAAAACAAAATTCGAGGCTCTGCCTCACAGTATGCCGCTAGCTCAGCTAGCAGCTGCTCAAAGGCTAAGACCCAGGAGTCTGGCCAAGTAAAAACTGCTGCGACCTCTGGTCAAAGCTCAAGTGGGTTGGGGTCCGCTGTCGGTCCGAATTCAATCCTCAGCATCGGCAGCAAACCCATGGTGGCTACGATCAAATCCGGTCACCTTGGAACAGCTGCTAAGGAGGGGTCTATGTCTGCCAAGACAGGGGGTAACAAAGTCCGTCCGTCTAAGGTAAGGTACAACCAGAGAATGTTGTGCCTAAAAATCATCGAAAGGTTGGGAAAATTAAATCCAGCGACGCTGTCTGAAAAACAGAGAGAATCGCTCACATGGGCTAAGAAGGTCACTGAAGAACAGGACCTCTTAGCTAAGACAAGTGTTCCTGGCAGCAATAGCAATCAGGACACTTCGAAGACGGCTAAAAGGTTGCGCTCGCCAGATGAGAAACCATTACCTAAACGTACTAAGGTGGCCGGCAATGCTGTGCCGAAGTCGTTTAGCCAGGTTATCAAAGACAACCTTGTAATGGCAATCATTAACAGGGGAGATGGAGATGGCACTATCCCCAAGGACAAGTGGAGTTATGTGGACATGCCAGGTCCACCTCCAACCTGTCGCGACGCAGGCTGGTATCAAGGCCGCGCAAACTTGATAACTTTTGCTGATCAACGATCAATAGACCTATATAAGGCTGCCGTCAGCAAACTTGGAGAGCTATGGCCGGGAGCAAAACTGGATGTCGTGCAAAAGCATGACATCCCGTCCCGACCTAGAGCGCATGCTTGGATTCCGGCAACTCCCGGGGACGCTGAATCCGTGTTAAGGATGCTGAAGGTCTGCAATCCCAACCTTCCAACACACAATTGGCAGATTGGTAGATTTGGTGATGCGGAGGGGAATCGGAGACAGGTAGTACTACTACTCAATGTCGAATCCCTCCCGCATTTAACCGGGACAAACGGCATAGTTTCCTACGGCTTTGGGCAGATCCAAGTAAAAGTCTACAAGGGCGACCAAGGACCAATCACGGAGATTGCCAAACCAGTAGAAAAATCTGCTGGGGAGGGGACCACAGGTGAGGTCCATGCTGAGGAGAGCTCCCAAACAGCCATGGAGGAAGGATACTTAACATCCAACTCCGAAATGCTGGGGGACGCTTCTGGCCTATTTGGTGGCGAAGATGACCTCCTTGATAGCACGGAGGACGAGGCCGAAATCACGGTGATGGAGATGGATGTGCAGGCAGCTTCAGATGATGCGGCTCCTACAGATAAATCTCCATCACTGTAAAGCCGCCACGGCTGCACTTCTACTTCGCCTGACGACAGGTGAAGTAGACATAGTCTTCATCCAAGAGCCCTGGGTTTGTGGAGGCAGGGTTTGCGGACTGAAGACGCCTGATTACAAGCTGTTCGTCGCTAAAGATAAAGGTACACCAAGGACCTGCATTTTGGCGAGGAACAGCCTTAATATTTTCTTTTTATCTAATATCAGTGACAGGGATGTAACAGCGGCCAGCCTGGAGCTAGATGGGATATCAATCTGGCTCTCCTCCGCCTATTTTTGTGATCCTGGGCCTATCCAGCCAGTCAATGTGGCAAAGCTAATCCGGGAAGCCGAAAGGACTACACATCAACTAGTGCTGTGCTGTGACGTCAATGCACATCATCCGATCTGGGGAAGTACCAATGTGAACGAAAGAGGTGAGTTACTTTTGGAGTTTTTATTTAGTACTAACCTATATATATGTAACAAGGGAAATGAACCGACTTTTGTAACTAGCAATCGTAGGGAGGTTCTTGACGTTACCTTTGTATCGGACACATTATTTGATAAAATTGATAGTTGGAGGGTGTTGGACGACCACTCCTTTTCTGACCATCGATACATTGAATTTTTGCTTAGAGGAAACGACCCGGTGGAAAGTGTCCCCAGAAATCTGAAGAGGACAAATTGGGTTAAGTATAGGAAAACCTTTGCCGGGTTATTGGCGGCAATACCCTTATCTGAACCGCGTAATTCCGAGGACATAGATGGTCTAGTGGATCACATTACGACGGTTTTGAACAAATCTTTGGATGTTTCTTGCCCCGCGGCAAGGCCAAAGGGCAAGAAGAAACCACCATGGTGGTCTAGCGAGCTGCAACAGGGCAGAGACTCCTGCAGGAAACTCTTTAACAAGGCAAAGTCTTCAGGAGCGGACGAGGATTGGTTGGCCTACAAGCTGCAGCTTAAGACCTACAAGAAGAAGATTAGAACGGCAAAATGTGATTCTTGGAAAAAATTCTGTGATAATATAGAAGACGTTTCCGAAGCATCCAGGTTGCGAAAGGTTCTGGCTTCTACCCCTCACACATTAGGTTATCTGAAAGATCCATTGGGGGTGTGGGTTATCTCTAGTGGGGAATCACTTAGCCTGCTACTGGATACCCATTTTCCGGGCAACTCCCCTACGTCGCTTCGGGCGTCAGGATACTCAGACGCTAGTACGACGGATATTGCTTCGGAGATAGTCAACATACCAACACTGAACTGGGCGATTGGAAGCTTCAAACCTTACAAATCTCCAGGACCTGACGGTATCATTCCAGCTGAATTGCAGCACGTGTCGGACTACATTTCCCCTTGGCTATGTAGGCTTTTCACTCGCTGTATCAACTTAGCTTATATACCCCTGAAGTGGAGGGAGACGATAATGGTGTTCATTCCAAAAGCTGGAAAAAGTTCACACAGTGTCCCAAAAGACTTCAGACCAATAAGTCTATCATCGTTCTTATTGAAGACAATGGAGCGCTTGATAGATTCTTACTCACGAAGAGTTATTGATCCTAAACTGCTGTCGACGCGACAGCACGCTTACAGCAAGGGAAGGTCAACCGAAACAGATCTTCACGAGCTTGTGAGTACCATCGAGAAATCGCTCTTGGTAGGAGAAAACACCATGACAGCCTTTTTGGATATAGAAGGGTCTTTTAACAATGTCACACCGGACTCGATATTAGCGGCACTATCTGGTCTAGGAGTGAATTCCGTGATCATCTCACTGATTGGAAATCTGCTTGCCAACAGGCGGATAACAGCTAAATTGGGAACGACTCTAATATCCCGATTCGTGAACAGGGGAACGCCACAAGGAGGCGCTCTGTCACCACTTCTATGGAACTTAGCGCTGAACTCAATACTACTTTCATTGGAGAGACAAGGCTGCAACGTGGTCGCCTATGCTGATGACGTGGCCATAGCCGTAAATGGGAAGTTTCTATCCACACTTTGAGACATTCTACAGAGGGCTCTCACTATGCTATCTAGCTGGGCAAGTAGTTGCGGTCTGGGGGTAAATCCGACCAAAACGGAACTTGTTATTTTCACGAGGAAGTATAAGATACCTACCTTCGACCCTATTTCTCTTTACGGTGCTGATATCGCCTTCTCTGATGGAGCCATGTATCTTGGAGTATTCCTGGACAGGAAGCTGAACTTCAGACGGAACTTGGAGGAAAGGGCGAAGAAGGCGGCTATAGCTTTATACTCCTGCAAAAAGGCCATTGGTAAGCGGTGGGACTTCAGCCCGAAAATTGCTTACTGGATCTACACAGCGGTGGTTCGCCCAATACTGCTTTACGGGGTCATCGTCTGGTGGCCTGAACTAGAGAAGGCCTCTAATACCAACCTTCTTGCAAGGGTACAGAGAATGGCTTCCATGTGTATTACTGGTGCCCTTCGTACCACACCTACGGATGCCTTGAACATCCTCTTACACCTAATACCGTTGGACATATTAGGAAAGCAGTCGGCGGCCTCATCGGCCATTCGACTAAGAAGCATAATACAATGGCGTGGTCATAACTGTGGCCATGGAGTGATCCTGAATAACAGGAACTTACCATTGAACGTGGATTACACCACTCCGAGGAGTGTATTCGAACGACACTACCAAACTCTGATACCGACCAGGGAATCCTGGGCAGGGGGGGTTCCAGGTAGCAGGCGTTCGATAAATTTCTATACTGACGGATCGAAACTGCGTGGTCAAGTTGGTTTCGGAGTCTATTCATAGGAGCTTGGACTAAATCTGGCTCGCAGGTTGCCAGACCACTGCAGTGTTTATCAGGCAGAGGTACTGGCAATAAAGGAAGTTGCTGACTGGTTGGGTCGGAATATTCTGTCTACAACCGCAGTCAACATCTACTCTGATAGTCAGGCCGCGGTAAAATCCTTGGAATCAATGTTCCTGAAAACAAGAACCACCCTTAACTGCCGCACGTCTTTAAATGAGATGGCCAAGCAGTTCGACATCAGACTCATTTGGGTCCCAGGGCACAGGAATATACCGGGAAACTGTAAAGCTGACGAGTTGGCAAGACAGGGCACTACCTTACGGGTTCCACGGACTTGGAATGTGTTGGTATACCCCTGGAATCTTGTAGGCTGGAACTTCGGCTTCACACCGCCGGCATAACCGACAACAGATGGGCTAATGGATCAACGTGCAGGATCACGAGACAGATCTGGCCGGCTCTAAATCATAAGCGCACTAGCGCGCTACTATCACTCCCCCGTAGGGAGATTTCAACAGTAGTTGCTGTTATCACTGGGCACTGCCTCATAGGGAGACACGCTGAACGCCTCAGGGTCTCGTCAAATGACTTCTGTCGTAGCTGCATGGATGTGGAGGAGGTGGAGAGCATAGAGCACTTCCTTTGCTATTGCCCGGCGCTCTCCAGAACGAGACTTCGAACATTGGGATCGCCGTTTCTTCACGATCTCTCAAATGTGGACATTTCACATATCAGGGGCTTCATCAGGAGCTCAAACTGGTTCTACGGTGGGGACTGAGGGGAACACCTATTCGTCCCGTGGTATCACAATGGACCCCAGAGTTTAAGTGTGCTTTGCCTTTGGTTTAGCAGCCACTTTCAACCTAACCTAACCTAACCTAACATTTTCAAATTTAAAACAGTTTCATGAGATTATTGTTTTTCACAACACTAATAGTTTCAAAACTACTTAGTCTGTTTGTGCTGGGACTACCCTTGTAAATTATAGTGTCATTAAAATGATCGTTTATAACAGCCATGACCAAGCTACGGCCCGCGGGCCACATAAGGCCCGCCAACATATTTTGTGTGGCCCACTGTGTATAATAAAAAAAAACAGTTTATATGGACCGCTTACTTAATAAAAATTCAAAATTAAATATTCTTTTTTATTTTACAAAATAGAAAAAAATATTTTTTTGCCAAAACTTCTAGTACAATTTATAGAAAGAACGTTAAAACTCCCTAATATTAGCAATAGTATCATTAAGACGTGTTTTATGAATTGCATCAATATTGAACTTGAAACTGAAACTTTGGGAACAAAAAGAAAAGTCGATAGTGAGTTCGTGTATTCAATGAATATTGGAAATGAAAATGTTTTTTCACGGTGTTTAGGAATTAACCATTATGACTAGTTTGTCGAGCAACGGTTGCAGTTATAAAAAAGTACAATTAAAAAAAACATTTCTCTAAATCTAAATGATGAAGGGCATAAAGCCCATGCCAAGAATCTCGAAAATATATTGACAAGTTAGCAAAATATTTTCACGCGGCAAGATAAACTGCAAGAAGCAGCTACAAAAGCTAGCCATTTTGTTTTTGCAATATTACGAAACACGGTAAACCATTTTCAGATGGTGATTTTATAAAAAATTGTATGGTAGGTGTTAAAAAATTTCTGTATCCACAACTAGGTTAAAAATTTGAAAGTATGTCCCTGTCAAGGCAAACTGATATGAAGAATTGAGCAAATCAGTGATAGTGAGCAGCTGTCAGAAAAATTATAAAATACAAATAAACCATACTGTGCTATAGCTTTAGACGAGAGCTGCGATATAAGAGATATTGCATAACTATTGATTTTTGTTCGTTCAATTAATGATGAACTTGAAATTACACAGGAGCTGTGAAAAATAGAACTACCGGTGCAGAACTCTTTAACGAAGTTGAAAAATGTCTTTTGAAGTGTAATATTAAATGGGAAAATCTTGTTAATGTGACTACCGATGGATTCCCAAACTTAACGGGTTCAAATATAGGCCTGCTGAAAATAATGCAAGACAAGGTTCACACGATTGATCCAAATAAACAGCTTATTATGGTTCACTGTATTATATATCAACACGCATTGTTGAAAAATAGAAAATGTAACTGGTAAATTTTCTTCGATCAATAGGTACAAGACACAGACAATTTATATATTTGCTTGAAGAGCTCGACGCTGACTACTCAGCCATGTTCGATGGTTAGGCTTTAGTAAAGTTCTGCGACGGGTATGGGATCTTAAAGAAGAAATAATAACCTTTTTATATTACCCGAAAAGGAAGACTTTCCTGAGTTTAGCGCTTTCAGTCGATCTTACATTTTTTACGTCCTTTAGCAAATGAAATTAATCGAAGATTTAATTGTTTTCGTATAATTGAAAATGATTTGTCAATTAGTCGTATTCCAATTGCTACTAATGTCTAGTGATTCAAGTGATATTCACCTGGAATTAATTGATTCACAATGTGGTGCGGCTATGCAAGATTTAT
This sequence comes from Cordilura impudica, assembly GCA_963682025.1. NCBI lineage: Eukaryota > Metazoa > Arthropoda > Insecta > Diptera > Scathophagidae > Cordilura > Cordilura impudica. Next base: position 148,630,246 of record OY821519.1, on the reverse strand, counting down.
TTAATCATCAAACGGGCAACTTATAAAATTTTCATCGCCTTCTATCTAAATAAAAAGAAAATACTAAAATATTCGAAATTTGGCATAAAAAATGTTGGTTATAATGAACCAAAATATAAGTCCATCGCGATTTAGGACAAGTGATGAACATTTGTGTGAAATACTAAGAATTTTGAACAAGTAATTTTGATTCAGATATTGAAAAATTAAGCACTAATTGTAAACGACTACATTTATCGCATTAAATAAAGACTTTCTAATTAAATTTGACTATTTTATTGCTAAAAAATTAAATTAACTTTATTTCAGCTTTAAAAAAATTTTTTTTTTGGCCCCCGAGTAATTTTCCAATTAGATAATTGCCCGTCAGTCGAAAATTTTGGCAATGGCTGGTTTATAGCAATATAATCCAAAAGTTTTCAGTTTGTGTTTCCACAAAGTCACTTGCAAAAGAGAAGATGCATTTGGAAATTAGCTATTGCTCATATATGTTGTATAATATACTTAAATGCAACAGATAATATTATGACAAACGATGTTGTCGAAATTTGTTTTGTGAAAAACGAAATAATTCAGAAACTACAACTATTAATTACGCTTGGCAACAAATTCGGTTGGCTTAACAAATCTGTATTCATTGCGAACTGCTCTTCTATTAATAATTTGATGGTGGCAATAAAACAAGGGCTTTATACATATTTATAATATTCGATTTTCGGATTTCAATAGAAATATGGTAGGATTTTATAAAATTTTTAATAGTGCAATTTCTAGGAAATTTTATTTTTCTTTAAATTTTTTCCTTTCAAAACTCCTCCGAAACTGCTTGACCGATTTATACAAAATTTTGTATGTTTGTGTGGTAGCTATGCGTAAAGGTCCTAAGGTATATTTCGTATCGCTAGGTGATTAGGGCGTGGCACCTCCCATGCAAAGTGAATTTTAAACATCAAATATATTGAATACTATGACTGGGAGAACTTTGCAAATTTGTTATAGGTCACCCATTATTAATTTAAGTAGCCATACCGAAAATGGGCGGGATCGCACCAATGGGCGTGGCACCTTCCATACAAAAAAATTCAATGTCTATGTATCGGGTACTATGACAGCCACACCTTTGCACATTTGTCTGAGGTTATCGATTATTAATGTGAGTAGTCGGACAAAAAATTTGTGGGATCGGACCAATGGGCGTGGCACCTCTCATACAAAGTGAATATTTAATATCATATATCTCACGTACTATGACAGCCACACCTTTGCACATTTGTCTGAGGTTATCCATTATTAATGTAAGTAATCGGACACAAAATGGGTGCGATCGGACCAATGGGCGTGGCACCACCCATACAAAATTAATTCTAATATCATATATGACAAGAAGAGTTTGCACATTTGTCTGAGGTTATCTATTATTAATGTAAGCAGTCGGACAAAAAGTGGTTAAGATCGGACCAATGGACGTTGTAGCCCCCATAGAAAGTAAATATTAAATGTCATATATCTGGAGTACTGTAATAGCGAGAGCTTTTAGCCTTTTCATGAGCCAATAAGTTATTCGTGTGATTCGTTGACTAAAAAATGTGCGTGGTCGGAGCAGCGGGTATGGCGCCGCACATAAAAATTTAATATATACATAATACCATATAACTCAAGTACTATAAAAAAAGCATTGACACTTTAAAAGAGTCCATCAGATATTAATGTGAGTAGTCAGATAAAAAATGGGTGGGATATTGTTATTGGGCATGGCACCTCCTATAAAAGTTTGTGATTAGTCGTGAAAAATATGGGAGGAATCGCCAAATTCAAAAATCGCAAAATTCAAAAATTTAAAAAGTTGTCTAATGATATTCTTAATTCATGCATTGGCCGTTGCATCATATGGTATTGCAGCAACTCTATTGGATGGAGGCAGAACAGCTCATTCAGCATTTAAGCTGCCACTGAATATTAAAAGTAACCCGGACGCAGTTATCAAGCTTATTTGTTTTGGCTAAAGATGGACTGAGAAAAAATATAGTGCACTCAATTGCTCTTCGTGGTGAATATTGATTATCTTTGTTTCATTTTCATACTTCAGAATAAAAAATATATTACTTTTTACTTTATGTTTACTTTTAAAGAGAAATACATTGTATTGAGAAAATAAATTGTTGGTGTTTTTGGTTTTCATCGGCGAATATGGTCTATAGCGATCTATTCCTCTTTCTATCATAGATCCAATCACCACACACTTACCATACATTCGTAATGTTTTAATTAACAATAATAATATTAACCAGAAATAAGTTATAAGGCAAAACAACGTTTGCCGGGTCAGCTAGTGTATATAAATAAAAATTTATGATATAATAAATAATTTTATAAGAGCATAAAGTTATTCTAATCTATTGAAAGCAATTCACAATTTAACACAGGGCGTGTGATACATAATTATAATGAATTCTGTTGAATTGTGAATTAGCAAAAATTGAATAACATACCTTTAGGCTCTTATAAAATTATATATTATTAATATTTTATTTAATTTAATTTAATATATTTTAACACATATTATACATATATCTTAGAACTCTGCACTTCTCCTCCTCATGAACTATAACTATGCCAATTTTCACACACCACCGTGCCCGCATTATGCATAAAAAGGGATGAAAAAAATTTCCTTCGCGTATTAATATATAGATTAGCTAAATATTGATGTTAGTGTTTGTCTAAGAAATAAGATTCTTGTCACCATTTTAAATAAACACAAATTTAGTTGTTTCAGTCATACAGACATCTTCATAAAAAAGTTTATACAAACAACATTTATCAAATCCCCAAGTGCGGCTAAACATCAAAGTCGTTCAATAAATTCATTTTTATGGATTTTCTTCGTTTTAAAGTGTATAACGAGTATGTATATAAATTGATATCATTTTGTGTTCCTTCAAATCTTAAATCTGATCGAAATTGTGGCAATGATGTGCAAAATGTTATTGAAATTAATTAATCACTTTAAAACAACAAATGACAAGTAAAATATACATGGACAGCAAATACAACATATCCGTATCTGTATAGACATATCCAAACGCATAGAGGAGATCAATGCGACAGCAACAGCAGAAACAAATAAACCAATATGTTTTACATATCAAAACAACAGCAACTCTTAAATATCAACAACAACCACATCCCAGCCATATGTTTAAGAGACGAAAGGAATCATTTCGATATTATTGACTTAAAACGACTTAAAAAGATAAAGAATTTAACAAAATAAAATCGTCATCCAATGTTGTCTCCTGTTGTAAATGAAATGATGATGTCGATGATGACAACATCGCGGAAAGTCATCAAAGGAAAAGAAAAGGCGTCTGCTAAAGAAACACGTTGTATACAAACAACATACAATCGACTAACACCATTTATATTTTGTGTGATGAGTTCGTGGCTGAACGTTCATTATCATATAAAAGTGACATGAGAAAATGCATTACTCAATATCATTCATCTTAAATAGATGAGTGTAAGAATGATTTTAGTCATAGTACCCATATGAAGCAGCCTCACGATGTTTAGTTGTATCAAGCAAAAGCCTTAAATTTGGTTGTATGTGATTTTCCAAGGAATAAGGAACCTTGAAAAATATGGCCATGTTTGATGATGCCTTCAGCATTGTTGTTAATTGTTCAGATTTACCATTTGATGCCCGAACTTAAATGCTAAAAAAAATTTAATTTTTTTCTGCGGATTTGTGCTCATCGACTCGAAATTTCTACGTAAAAATGAATGTCGTCAATATCTATGATATTAATAGGCAAGGTGGTGACAGATGTAAGTTTCACAGTTTTAACCTGATTTTGACAAGAAATGTATCATTTGAAAGTATTTCTTTTTAGCTGTTACCCAGGTTTACAGATTTTTATCGGCTGGCATATTGTTTTGGAGTTATGATCGTTAAAAGTTGCTACTAACACATACATAAAATTATGCAATGCTATGTGTATGTTTATTAAATTTGTTAACGTGTTTGTGTTAATGTGTTGAATTTGTTTTCTTCATTTAAAATGAGTTGAATTGTGAAGCATATCTTTAGGGTCTTTATTAAATAAAAAAATAAAATTTCCTAGAATTTGCACTCGAATTTCGAGTGCTGGAATCTGCTAGTTAATATTAAAGCAGGTAAGTTTTAACTTACGCTTTAAAGGACAAAGAAAAAAAATCCATCTAAATATGCAAAAAAAAAAACAAGAGCAAGAGTCTTCGGTTCAACTCATTTAATATAGCCCTTTCAGATATAGCTATACCAGTTGTGAGATCTGGTTTAAGTTGATTAAAATATATACAAATACATATTTTTGGTTATTTTTATGATATCTTTTTGTGATTGTGAGTTCTCTCGTGTGTTGCTTGAACAAAAGAGAATTAAAAAAAAATAAATGCACTGTAAAATAATTTTTATATTGAGGATTTTACAATGACTACAATAGTTTTACTACTCAGGTCTGAAAGGGATAGAAAATCAGCATAAACCAAATTTCCATGGTATTGTTATTAATATGAATAAATAATATATTTTGGAATTGGGGTTCACCCTATCAATACAAATTAGATTGAAAAATGTGTGAAATACAATAAAATAAATATAAATGGGACATATTCCAACCATTGCTCGCCAAAGGACTAAAGGTGAAATTCTATATTTATTCTCGCTTGGAACAATTACGCCTATTAAACATTGTTGTGTATTTCAAATTATTACATCAACTTGGAGTTTCGCAAATTGTATTTCACCCGTCCATCTCTAGTGAATGTTCTAAAAAGAAACAATATACCGATACTTTTACGTTGTTGTTTACATAAAGGATGTTTATGTATGCCAACATACACAACTACAATCATATACCAATGAATCTAAAGTTGTTGTAGCAGATGATAAAGATGACGAGTGTTTCATGTTTGTTATGGAGTAGATGTATGTATGGATGAGAATGTGAATGTATGTTTTTCCACTGGTTACAAATATAATTTTTATTTAACAGATAGGTATCTTTTATTTTCGATGTGAGTATAAATACTTTCGATGCATTTAAGTATCCGCTTTAAATAAACAAATAAACATTTTGAATGGTTTCACTGATACCGCAAATGTGATTATTATAGATGAGAAATTTATGGCCTTTAGGGTTTGTGTAGAGTTTTATTTCTATGATTTAGGATGCGGCGGAGAGCCAATGGAAGAAAACGTACACCTTTTGATTTCCTTTGACTATAAATATCTCATCATCATCCTTGTTGTAGTATTGTAACATTGCTTGCAAGTGTCACATTGATCAAAGCAAATGCGTCCGATATTGCGACATGGAATGACATCATTTTTTTTATGGGTTCTTGTGAATAATTAGTATAACTTCATGTTTTTCCTGAATCATTTCTTTATAACATAAGCTTTTTAATATCTATCACCCTCTGGTTGTCAAAATGTTAAGTTATCGTCTTGAAAGCTTTTCTCATGTTTAAAAGCTTTTTTCGGTTCTGTAGACATTTTACAACCCAACTGAACCTATCTGATGCAATTGAATGCAATAGTTTTTTGTCCATAACAGCTTATGGCACTGGAGAAGCTTTTTTTGAAAACTTAGTGTATAGAAATTTAACAGAGACACTATAAAATGCAGAAAAATGCATGCATACCAAATTCGCTTAGACTATTTCGACAACATTCACAAAAAAAGCATAATATTGAAAATACGTTTTTGGGCCTTAATGTCTTGCCTTCTTATCAGATGGAAAAATTTAATAATAGTGTTTAAAAAAAGCTGCACAAGTATTAAAATTAGGTCAGTCAAAGTAGTTTTGGTGTAAGTAATATGGACAATATTAATGATATTGTCATTAAATATGTAGTGCCCAAATAAATTTGCGGTCGATAATTTTGTCGAATTTTATCTAAATAGAGAATTATTAGGCATTATGGGCATAAGCATGAATAAAAAAGTGAATATAAAAGTGAGCAGCAAGTATAGATCCTTAAGATTTACTTTCCGATTTTTTGTAAAACTATTTGTGAACAAATTATGCTTTATTCTTCTCTACCACGCACCATTGAAACATATATTAAAATTTGCACATTAATTACAGTCGTAATTGCAATATGTCTGAAAAATTACTTCAAATCTTAGAAACAAAAATTTTCGCTCCAAAAATCATCATTTCAAATTTATGTAAAAATTGCAATATGTAGTGTGCATAAACCGTACATAAAATATGGCAACTCTCACGAAACTGAGAATAGTGGAAATTAGAAGTATAAATGCATAAATTTCAAAATTCAAAAATAACGATTGATTGTTTCCCTGAGATTAATACAAAGTAAAAACTGTATGGTATGAAAACTGATTCTAACCACACTGTTCGTAGGCCTGACTTTAGGTGAGTGTGTTAAAGCACTGACCAAAAAGTGTAAAAGTGCACGGCCGCTCTAAGTAGCAAAATTTCTTATAGAAACTATCTATTCAATTTTAACATAACAATTATCATAATATTCAACAAATCGCTGGTGAAGGCTGAAATGCCAGAAACCGGTCCGATTAAGAATACAGTGTACAGTGCATTTTTCAAATATATGCTTTCTTCTTCTCTACCACGCTCCGTTGAACAAAAATTAACATTTGCATATTAATTACAGTATTAATTGCAACTAGCAGATTCCAGCCCTCGAAATTCGAGCGCATTTTCTAGGAAATTGTATTTTTTCATTAAATAATGACCCTAAAGGTATGCTGATCAATTATAGCCAATTCACAAATCAACACTAAAAAACAAACTCATTTTTATTACAAACACATTAACAAATATAATAAACACACACATAGCATATGTGTAATTTTATGTATGTGTGAGTAGCAACTTTAAATGCAATTTACTCACAATATAGGAAAAAATTTGAAAATCTGTAAATATATAAAATGGCTAAAAAGAAATACCTTTCAAATAATTTACGTTTGGTCAAAATCGAGATAAAACGGTAGAACAAAACATCGCCTAGCCTATTAATATTATAGATATGTCTGAAAAATGACTTCAAATCTAACAAATTATGGAAAAGTTTAATGAAACTGTATTCGAATGCATAATTTATCAACTTATCTAAAATTCGAACCCGATAGACAATATCAAATGCATTCCCAATATTCAAAGCCTTAGTAGCATACAACATAATATTAAAATTTATGTGAAGCAAAGAAATTGAATGACTATTTTTAAATCTAAATTATAAAGTTGGAATTGAATATCTGTACTGCTGTTCAATTTCGCCCATATTTTTTATCAATAAAAGTTTTTCCAGACGTCACGAAAATAGTATAGGAGTTACATTTTCACAAATTTTTGGGCACTTAGTGTCAAAGTGTCACATTAATCTGGAGTAAAGTAAACGAGAGTGCAGATTAACTTGTACAACCTGGCATGAAGCGAAATTGAAAATCCCACTTTTACTACTGTTAGACATTACGAGCCTTCTGAATTTTTAAAAACCACAATTCACCTGAATTCTTACACACCGGCAGAAACGAAACAAACAAATTTTTGGCGCCCACTTCCCAATCTACTTACCTTACAAAGCAAAGCACTATTTTTTAGCTATATTTTTTTTTTATTTATATACTAGAGAACCTCTGCTGCTCCGCAGCATTATATTATGTTATAGTAATTTGTATAATATAATACCAAAATTAGCCAAGAGAAGTTAACGTGCAGTAATGCCAAAATATGCCAAGAGAAGTTAACGTACAGTAAAGGTAAAGTTAATAGCTCAAAATAAAGAGCTTGATCCACTGAGTGTTTTTATGTCAACAGTCTACATTAATTAGAGCTCTAGTTATAGAGGTTTGAGTGAAGGAAATATTGAAAAAATCTTGAAAAAAGTATAACTTGAGTAAGGTGGGAGTTGAGTAAATTCCAATGCTTGATAACATACATATCTCTGTCTAAATACCTTTCACTTAAAAAAAAAAACGAAGGAAATCGGCCGGATAGAACGGCCAGACGGACTAACTTTAGTTTTCATAAATTCGTTTAATATATAAGATTAGGATCTGTCGGAAATCATGATTTACCAAAAAAAAACCCTCATATCTATGCTAATATACTAAAGAGGTAATTTGTGTTTATTTGTTTATTTGTGTGAGATAATCTCCGAAACTTCTGATCTGATTTTAAAAATGTTGGTTCAATACTTAGAATGGTCCTTAAGGACGGACATAGGCTATATTTTTTTTACATCGTTAGTCGGTATATTGAGTACTATGACAGTGAGAGCTTTGCAAATTTTGTGTGATGTCACCTATTATTTATGTTAGTAGCCATGCCGAAAATGGGCGGCTACAGATAAGTGGGCGTGTCACCTTCCATACAAAGTAATAAATCAATATTATATATCCCGAGTACTATAATAGAGACAGATTCACAAACAAAAAACGGGCGCGATAGAAGTAGTGGGCGTGGCAACGCTCATACAAATTAAATATATAATCGTGTTCTATAAAAGCGAAAGCCTTGACACTTTGCACGAGTCCATCATATATAAATGTGAGCAGTCCTATTAAAATTGGGCGGGATGCGATTAGTGGGCGTGGCACCTCCTATACAAAAAATATGAAGTACTACGAAAGCGACAGTCTTAAAACAAGTACATTAATTATCAATGTGAGTATTCGTGAAAATATGGGCCGAATCGCCAAAATACAAAAACCGCCAAATAAAAAATCACTAGAATTAAAAATCGTCACATCCAAAAATAGCGAAAAATAAAAATCACCAAAAACAAAAATCTCCAAAACCAAAAATGGGCAAAATAAAAATCGCGAAAATCAAATAACGCCAAAATCAAAAATCGCTAAATATAAAATTGGCCAATTGATATTCTAAATTCAAGGCCAATAGTTCAGTGTTAGCAGATTTAATTTTGAAAATACATGTTCTTGCACGGGCAATTATATGTACATTGCTCCAGAGTAGAAACGCGAAAAAGTTTGATAATTGTTGAACCGAATGAAAGCACAAAAAAAAAACAAAGATTGATATAAAAAAGTATAAAAAAAATTAAATAATGCATTTTAATTGCACATTACAAACTTCCTAAGAAAAATTGATAATGATATAAAACATGTAAATAAGTCTCGGTAAGTCGTAGCGAAGCGCGACAGGGCATACTATTGCTATAAAGAAGAAACAAAAAATATACCCATGAAATTTAAAAAATTATACCAAAAATAAACAATTGAACTAAAAAAAAAAAAATGTAACAAGGGATTTATATATATATGTATATACATATATTTTTTTAATTTTAATTACACCCTCCACTCCAGTGTGCAGAGGGTATATATAAGTTTGTCATTCCGTTTGTAATAATTAGAAAAAAATTTTTGGACCCCATAAAATATATATATTTGTGATCCTTCTAACAACCGGAGTTGATATAGCGATGTCCGTCTGTCCGCCTGTGGAAATCACGCTGACGGCATTAATCGGGCGGCTAGGTGTAATGTTGAATTAGGGTAAAAATATTATGTAAAATTATCTGTTATTTGATTAAAAATTTTCTGACGTTAAACATTTCTTTTGGGTAAGCATAAGTATTTTTTTTCTAGTTTTAATTTTTGAAACAAAAATTGCATCTTTTCGTATCCACATTTTTTTTTTTTTCTCTTTTTATTAAATAAAAATGCTCATGTTAAGCCAAGGAAGTTACTATTACCCGGCTTTAATATACAGTATATGGTTGGCGTCTCCGCTAAAACATATCTGACAATACCATTAATGATGTACTTCAATACAAGCGTAGGAGATTATTATTCTATTGTTTTATTTTTTTTTCTTATGTGGAAACTCCAAAAATTGAACCGAATCTAACCCTAGTTAGTCCCTACTGGCAATAATATTGCTGTGTCTACAATATATTCCCAGAGTTGCAAATTTGTCGCCTATCAACGCATAGCAACGCACCGTTGCACTGTAAGCAACTCGATTACTAAACTATCGACACTTGGTAGAGTTACTCAAATTTACTTAACGTTTGTCATTTCTAAGGTAATACAAAGAAATTCTTTCGCAACGTGGTTTCAACGAGGAAAGTCGTCTGGACAATTCATAAGAAATTCCAAAATTGTAAAACCAAATTCCCATTATTAACTACATAAATTAAACGTATACTCTAAAGCGTAAACTAAATAAAGAGTTTTTGTGCGGAACTAAATATAATTTTAGCTTCCTTAATAATCCAATCGCAACTACCCAAGGTATATTGAATAATATAAAGTTATAGCAAAGTTTTGCAAAAAAAAATCAATAAATTCCTTGGCAGGCTTTTATCCTCAAACGAGTGTTGCTTTACCCGTGATTATTTGGCTTAGCTTAACAATTTTTCCGTACTTAACAATTCAAGAAGATCAAAAAAAAAAAAAAAAATCACCAACTGTACCAGTTTCCTTTTGTACTTGTCCTCCAACAGGTAAAATTTTTATAAAAAGGATTTATTTTCTCCATAGAAAAATAACCACTCTTTTTTTATACAGAAACAAAATTATAACCTAAAATATTTCTCGTGGTGGACGCATATGAGCGCCACCACTGCACGATTTATTACTCTGTTGGAAGTCTTAGATCATCTCGAAACAACCGCATATTCTTGGGTTTAATGATCATTAGCAAGATACCCATTTAATAGTGTCAACAAACTGCGGTTAACAATTTCAAAGCTAGGGCATATCACAGTGGGTTGTAGTAACTAATATATTAATCGCTTTATAGATTAATTGCACAAATTGAAACCATATTCATTGAAAGACAACGACATCTGAGGACCCGTAATTTGGAGGTTACCAAGAAACATCAGCTTCCACGTAGCCCTACCTACATTGTCAGCGTCAGGCTTCGACAACCTTAACAAACCCTAGCAGTTGGAGTTAACTCAGGAAATTTCAAATAACCAAAAAAAAAAAAAAAAAAAAAAACGGAATAAGAAAAAACAAAAAAAGAATTAATAAGATTTTTTTTTAAATAAGTGTAAAGTGGAAAAATAAGTCTTCATGTGTCTATATTTTAAATACCTATAAACACAAAATGAAGTCAAAAAAAAAAAAATACCAAAATTAGGACAATATAACATAAATAACTCAGCCAGTAAATTTTTTTTAACACCCGCCACGTTATTTTTCCACTAGAACTTTCTGCTTATTTGAACATAATTTAACTAGTTTAAATTTTCGTAATATCCGTCAATAATTTTTTTTTAGTATATATATGGAAAACCCCATATAGCCACATTGTAAATGCAAACAAAATCAGTATAATCCCCTTAACCCCTTTCTTGAAGCACAGTGCACCAGCAGTTTGACGAGGCCTCATCGATCAGCGGTTGCAGAGGGTTAATTCGGTGAGTCAAAAAAAAAAAAAAATATATATAAAAATATTTATATCTTGTATAATTGTTTTGTTTTGCATATTTCATTTGTAACTAAAAAGGTATCAGAAGCAAGAATGAAGTAAAACCAATAACACTTAATGATCATCTGTGTAACATAGAGAACAAGTATTGTCTCTTTCAAATAAATCTCAATTTTTGTTGTTGCTGATTATTCTAAAATACTGGTTATGAGTTCTTGCTTCTAAATACCCTATATTACGTCGTAAGTTACATATTTAGGTTTGGTCATAATTCCTTTTTTTTTTTGAATTATAATCAATCATTATAATCAATATGCGGTTGTTAAGATGCGTTAAATTAAGCATTTACTAAAATAATTACGTTTATTTAGCGTGGGTTATCTTTCCATGGTAACTTTATAAATAATTCTACCTCACGCTTCATAAAAATTTTTTCATTGAATTATCCAAAATTATATATTTTAATTTTTAAACAATCTTTTTTGACTACACTAAAAAAAAAAAAAAAATTTGTATTATTTGCAATTTAAATGAATAAACTTTGAACTCTAACAATGGAACTCTAAATTTCTTGCTGTGGTTTCTTACTTGATGTGAACTTAATGTGATAAACATTTAAATAAGGGATCTTAGTATTAATACTGGCGCGACTACAGATCATAGGTAGGGAGGGTTACGAGCGCTTATCTCCAACGTCATTCTGGAGATAGAAATAAAAGCTATTTGGGGTTATAGACATATGTTACTGTTTGGTTGATTTAAATAGGGGTAATTAAAATCTTTTAGATAAAAATCAACTGTAGGGAGTCTATAATAATTATTTATGTATATACGTTTTAATTTCGGTAAGAGAGATCTGAAAACAACAACCCCCCCAACCGACTGACTGCTAGTGGTATTCAATGGCTCCCCTAAGTTTTTCACTTCTCTAAGAGCAGACATTTTCGCCGGATAGTCAATATCTATTTAAGAGTTTTTCCAAAACTCTAGATATTCAGTTGTTCATTACATAAATTGGCGCCCAACGTGGGGCCGAAAGTCTCTAAAAACATTGCTGCAAAGTTAATGTTAATGGATTTTCTCTGCTCTAAATTTAATTTGTAAATATCAGTAACATATCAAAGTTTAAATGTTATTCAATTCTGAGTAAATACAACCAATAAACATCAATCTTCTGTAGATTTTTCGGCTATTTGAGCTACTTCCATTCGAATAGGTCGACTCAGGAGCCCCTGATATTCTTTTGGTGGTGTGGACACGGAGTTGGGTAATACTTAGAATTTTATTGGATGTTGGTGAAATTTTTAGTTATTTTGTGTGAAATTTTTAACAGGCTATCGATATCCTGGTTTCATTTGGATTTACAATATAATTGCTAGTTGCGATTTATTGTCCAGTAAAATCAGTTCCAAGCGTATACAAATGAATATCGTTGTGTTAGATTCCAAATCGGGCTGCTAATTATTTCACTAATGTCTTAGATTAGATTTGTCACTACCATCAACCACATGAATTTTAAAGCTTTATAAAGTTTATCCATTTGTTAGCACATCAAAAAACGTAAGAAACCCAAACATTAACATTTATATTTTTGCTCCCTTTTAATTATCTATTTGGGCTATTTCAGATCCAAAAATTGTTTTTTCTTCTCCCTCTCTACTGCTCTTTTTTGGGCTTAGCAAGCCAAATTTAGTTATCATATAATCCCAATTGAAATATTGTTTAATTTTGTTTAGTAACAATTCATACAGTTTAATTTTATGATCATGATGGGACGCTCCCCTGAGAGAAACCAGGCGGCGGCCTTAATCATTTCACAGCCAGAATCAAGCTGTTTAATTTGTAAGGAGAAAATGTCGGAAGGACAAGAGTGCTTGCTCATTGCAGAATGTAATCATGCATTTCACCGCAGTTGCATAGAAACATCTATGTCTATTTCTTCCGAGTGTCCGTCTTGCAAAAGAATTTGTACTTTGTCTGAACTAAAAAAAATTACTATTCAAAACTTATATTCTGTTGTCGATAAATCAAAAACGGCTGCTCGAGGTAAACCTCGTGGTGCCCTATCAAAACAATATAACACTAGAAACTACACCAAAAATTTATTCCCGGAAGGTGCGCATACACCGTTGGTAGATTTCGGTGCAAATCTTCCGCTCGCAACAGAACCAGAGGAAGCAGCGGCTTCAACTCCCCTTCGAAACTGTCCCCCCACCAATTTTAATCGCTCCCCCCAAAATCGACCAAACCAAAAGAACAGTATGCCAGCCACTATTGACTATGAAAAAATTAACGACATGATTGAAGGATCCATATGCAGGTTGTTAGGAAATTTAAACTTAATCCCAAATTCTCAACGCCAACCACCACAACATCCTCCAACGGTTCAACCACTAAGTGATGCTATTAATCGCGATGTTAATAATCGTCCTGGTTCTGGGAGAAGTGACCCCAATAATTCTTCCCGTCCAAATTTTGAAAACGCGTCCGTGTTTGACGAAAGTTTCGCTATACGATCCACCAAGATAACTTCTATCATCCAGAACTGGAACATTAAGTTTGATGGTTCTGCTACTGGAATTTCGGTGGATGAATTTTTATATCGCGTAAGGTCATTAACCCGTGACAATTTTAATAATGATTTTACGTTAATTTGTAGAAATTTGCATGTCCTGTTGAGTGGTAAAGCCCGTGATTGGTACTGGGGATACCATAAGCAAGTTGAGGCAGTTACATGGAAAGAATTCTGTGAGGCCCTTAAATATCGCTACAAAGACTTTAAATCAAGTTTTGATGTCCATGAGGAAATTAGAAATCGGAAAATGAAACCGACTGAATCTTTTGAAGTTTTTTATGATTCTATTTCTACTATGATAGATAGGTTAGACACACCCATTCCAGAAGCGGATTTAGTCGAAATTATCACCCGCAATTTGCGTCCAGAAATCAGGCATGAACTTCTGTTTGTTCCAATTTATTCCATTGCCCACCTGAGAAAGTTAGTTCAAATGAGGGAAAATTTGTTAGGTGACGATTATTTCCGTAAAAATATATCCCCGAAAATTCCTCCAAACTATGGGGTTCGTCGTCAAGTGGCAGAAGTTGAATATACGAAGAATAGCGAAAAAAGCGATTTCACTGCGATACAGGATGTTTCGGTCGATGCCATTCAACAACCTTCTATTTCATACAAGTGTTGGAACTGCGATCAGGTAGGCCATCATTGGGAAGATTGTTTGGAGACCCGAATAATTTTCTGCTATGGGTGCGGCGAAAAAAATACCTATAAGCCCCAATGTGTCAAATGTTCTGCAAAAAAATTAATACATTCAAAAAACGGGAACCCTCCGAATGTCAGCCGGAACCGTCCATAATAACTTCTTCAAAAAAAATTGAAAACGTAGATGTAGAACCTTATAACTGTTTAGAATTAGATGATAATATAACCATATTGAAACGTATAGAGTCTGCTAAAGAATTTTATTATAATAATGTTAAATTACAACCAATTTTACCTTATCACACAAAAATGGAAAACTACTTAGCAAAACGTAAGGCAATTTTTGAAGTTTCTGCATTGTCTGTTAACCCAAAGAGTAGAAAACCAAAACGATCGTCGATTCGTTTGCGGCAATATTATAGAAACCGGAAACACACTGCAAAATTTGTAATATCTTCTATTGTAAATAAGTCGTCAGATCGGCGATACTATGCTGCGGTAAAGTTTTTAAATTTTAATGAACTGGGTCTTTTGGATACAGGTGCTAATGTATCATGCATAGGCTCTGATTTAGCCAACAATGATTTTTCTAAATTTAAAGAATTTATGCAGATGAAATCGTATGTAAAGACAGCAGATGGTAATTTCCAGCGAGTTTTAGGGTATTTGCAGGTGGATTTAGTTTTCAAAGAGCAAGTTAGGAAAATGAAAATACTGATTGTACCAACAATTACCCAGCGTCTGATATTGGGGTTAAATTTTTGGAAGAACTTTAATTTAGCGCCGGAGGTGTTTGGAAACTTTGTTGTTTCATCCGGCTTTGAAACTTCGTTAAGTATTTTGTCCGAGTTGTCCTCTTTTAGTACGCCGTTTAAAGTTGCGTCTGAAATTAATGAAGAAGTGGTACCTTCGCCATCCTGCATAGATTATCCCTTAACTAATAGCCAACGACAACAACTTGCAGCTATTGTGGACTTATTTCCGAACTTCGAAAAGCAGGGTTTGGGACGAACGGGCTTGATCAAGCATATGATTGACGTAGGTGAGGCCACTCCAATCAAACAGCGTTTTTACCCCGTTTCTCCAGCAGTGGAAAAAGTGATGTTTGAAGAAATCGACCGAATGTTGGCTTTGGGAGTCATTGAACCCTCAAATTCTGCTTGGAGCTCTCCCATGCGCTTAGTCGTAAAACCAAACAAGGTCCGTCTTTGCCTTGACGCACGAAAAGTCAATCAGGTGACAAAAAAGGATGCCTACCCGTTACCAAATATCGAAGGAATCTTATCACGACTTCCAAAGGCCAACATTATATCAAAATTGGATCTCAAAGATGCATATTGGCAAATAGGCTTAACCGACGAGGCGAAAGCGTTCACCGCTTTCACGGTTCCGGGTAGACCTTTGTATCAATTCGTTGTCATGCCCTTTGGACTATGTAATGCCCCTTCTACCATGTGCCGCCTTATGGATACCCTGATACCGCCGGACCTACGCCAATGTGTATTTGGCTATTTAGATGATCTAATTATAGTTTCCGAAAATTTTTCATCCCATTTGTCCATGTTAGTTCGGATCGCTGAACAATTTAAACACGCGAATCTGACCCTTAACATATCGAAATCAAAGTTTTGCGTTACTGAAGTAAATTATCTGGGATATATAATAGGGAACGGTGGTATAAAAATGGATCCAGAAAAAATTGATTCCATCTTGAATTGGCCGGTGCCGAAGAATATTAAACAGGTTCGGGGTTTTTTAGGAATAGCCGGATGGTACCGACGATTCATCGCCAATTTCTCCACAATAGTTTTTCCTATATCCGAAGTTTTATCCACTAAACGGAAGTTTTGTTGGACCACCGAAGCTCAAAAATCTTTTGAGAGAATAAAGATCCTACTGACTTCTGCTCCTGTGCTTTCAAACCCTGACTTTAGCAAGAAATTTTACCTACACTGCGATGCTAGTGACTTTGGCATTGGGGCTGTTTTGGTGCAGTTCGACGAAAATGGTGACGAACGACCAATCGCCTTTATGTCGAAAAAGTTAAATACTGCCCAACGCAACTATAGTGTCACGGAACGCGAATGTTTGGCTGCGCTAGAGGCTATTAAAAAATTCCGGTGTTATCTTGAAATGCAGGAGTTCGAAGTTATAACCGACCATTCGTCGTTAGTATGGCTAATGAAACAGCCAGATTTGACAGGTCGTTTGGCTCGATGGGTATTCAAGCTTCAAGGCTATAAATTCTCGGTTAGTCACAGGAAGGGAAAAGATAATGTGGTACCAGATGCTTTATCTAGAATCCCTGGCGATGATTTGGCGGGAATAGAAGTTCTTGAACCCGAAATAGACCTGAATTCACCGCATTTTAATGATGAAGATTATTCAAGTCTGAGAGCGAGAATTAATGGGAATATTTCCAAATATCCGGATCTGAAAATTATTGACAATTATGTCTACATTAGAACAAATTATTATTCAGGCGACATACTACAGGAAAATGCGTGTTGGAAGCTCTGGATTCCACGCAATTTACGAAAAAACGTAATTTCAAGATCGCACAATGCACCAGTTGCCACGCACGGAGGCCTAATTAAAACGTTAGAACTTATTCGTCGCAATTCTATTGGCCAGGTCTAGTCCGGGACGTGAGGGAATATATTAAAAATTGCGAAATCTGCAAAACCACCAAGGCTCCGAATTTTATTATGAAGCCCGAAATGGGTAGGCCTGCGGTAACAAACAGACCTTTTCAACGATTATATATCGATATTTTGGGACCATATCCTCGCAGTAAACAGGGTTATATAGGGTTGCTTATTGTTTTGGACCATATGACAAAATTCCACTGGCTTTTCCCACTAAAAAAATTTACATCCAGTACAATTCAAGATTTTCTACTTAAACAAATTTTCCACATATATGGTGTGCCCGAGATCCTAGTAAGTGACAATGGGTCACAATTTAAAGCGCATGAATTCAACGCTTTTCTTACCTCTTTAGGTATAACACACATCTACACGGCCATCTATTCTCCTCAAGCTAATGCTGCAGAGAGAGTAAATAGATCGATTATAGCTGGTATCCGATCTTATCTTAAAAGTGACCAGACTTTATGGGATCAAAATCTCACTTCAATTAGTTGTGCATTGAGAAATTCTTTTCATCAAGCCATAAAATGTTCCCCATATCATGCCGTTTTTGGTTTTGACATGATTACACATGGCAGCTCTTATGCCCTTCTAAAAAACCTCAATCTGGTTGACGAACCATCAATTACCCTCCACAGAGATGATGAACTCCAATTATTACGTAAAAATTTGAAAAGGAATATTGCACAAGCCTATGAAAATAACAGAAATCAGTATAACCTTAGAACGCGACCTATATCCTATTCCATAGGTCAATCCGTATTCCGCAGAAACTTTGCACAAAGTAGTTCTGAAAAAAAATTTAATGCGAAATTTGCACCAATGTTTATAAAATCTAAAATTAGAGAAAAAATCGGAAACCACTACTATGTATTAGAGGATATGGAAGGTAAAATATTGGGAACTTATCATGCGAAAGATATTCGCCCGTGAATTTCTTACTGATTCCTCCTTATACTATTGCCTAACAGGCTAGTATTATGCGGTTTGTAATGTTGAATTAGGGTAAAAATATTATGTAAAATTATCTGTTATTTGATTAAAAATTTTCTGACGTTAAACATTTCTTTTGGGTAAGCATAAGTATTTTTTTTCTAGTTTTAATTTTTGAAACAAAAATTGCATCTTTTCGTATCCACATTTTTTTTTTTTTCTCTTTTTATTAAATAAAAATGCTCATGTTAAGCCAAGGAAGTTACTATTACCCGGCTTTAATATACAGTATATGGTTGGCGTCTCCGCTAAAACATATCTGACAATACCATTAATGATGTACTTCAATACAAGCGTAGGAGATTATTATTCTATTGTTTTATTTTTTTTTCTTATGTGGAAACTCCAAAAATTGAACCGAATCTAACCCTAGTTAGTCCCTACTGGCAATAATATTGCTGTGTCTACAATATATTCCCAGAGTTGCAAATTTGTCGCCTATCAACGCATAGCAACGCACCGTTGCACTGTAAGCAACTCGATTACTAAACTATCGACACTTGGTAGAGTTACTCAAATTTACTTAACGTTTGTCATTTCTAAGGTAATACAAAGAAATTCTTTCGCAACGTGGTTTCAACGAGGAAAGTCGTCTGGACAATTCATAAGAAATTCCAAAATTGTAAAACCAAATTCCCATTATTAACTACATAAATTAAACGTATACTCTAAAGCGTAAACTAAATAAAGAGTTTTTGTGCGGAACTAAATATAATTTTAGCTTCCTTAATAATCCAATCGCAACTACCCAAGGTATATTGAATAATATAAAGTTATAGCAAAGTTTTGCAAAAAAAAATCAATAAATTCCTTGGCAGGCTTTTATCCTCAAACGAGTGTTGCTTTACCCGTGATTATTTGGCTTAGCTTAACAATTTTTCCGTACTTAACAATTCAAGAAGATCAAAAAAAAAAAAAAAAATCACCAACTGTACCAGTTTCCTTTTGTACTTGTCCTCCAACAGGTAAAATTTTTATAAAAAGGATTTATTTTCTCCATAGAAAAATAACCACTCTTTTTTTATACAGAAACAAAATTATAACCTAAAATATTTCTCGTGGTGGACGCATATGAGCGCCACCACTGCACGATTTATTACTCTGTTGGAAGTCTTAGATCATCTCGAAACAACCGCATATTCTTGGGTTTAATGATCATTAGCAAGATACCCATTTAATAGTGTCAACAAACTGCGGTTAACAATTTCAAAGCTAGGGCATATCACAGTGGGTTGTAGTAACTAATATATTAATCGCTTTATAGATTAATTGCACAAATTGAAACCATATTCATTGAAAGACAACGACATCTGAGGACCCGTAATTTGGAGGTTACCAAGAAACATCAGCTTCCACGTAGCCCTACCTACATTGTCAGCGTCAGGCTTCGACAACCTTAACAAACCCTAGCAGTTGGAGTTAACTCAGGAAATTTCAAATAACCAAAAAAAAAAAAAAAAAAAAAACGGAATAAGAAAAAACAAAAAAAGAATTAATAAGATTTTTTTTTAAATAAGTGTAAAGTGGAAAAATAAGTCTTCATGTGTCTATATTTTAAATACCTATAAACACAAAATGAAGTCAAAAAAAAAAAAATACCAAAATTAGGACAATATAACATAAATAACTCAGCCAGTAAATTTTTTTTAACACCCGCCACGTTATTTTTCCACTAGAACTTTCTGCTTATTTGAACATAATTTAACTAGTTTAAATTTTCGTAATATCCGTCAATAATTTTTTTTTAGTATATATATGGAAAACCCCATATAGCCACATTGTAAATGCAAACAAAATCAGTATAATCCCCTTAACCCCTTTCTTGAAGCACAGTGCACCAGCAGTTTGACGAGGCCTCATCGATCAGCGGTTGCAGAGGGTTAATTCGGTGAGTCAAAAAAAAAAAAAAATATATATAAAAATATTTATATCTTGTATAATTGTTTTGTTTTGCATATTTCATTTGTAACTAAAAAGGTATCAGAAGCAAGAATGAAGTAAAACCAATAACACTTAATGATCATCTGTGTAACATAGAGAACAAGTATTGTCTCTTTCAAATAAATCTCAATTTTTGTTGTTGCTGATTATTCTAAAATACTGGTTATGAGTTCTTGCTTCTAAATACCCTATATTACGTCGTAAGTTACATATTTAGGTTTGGTCATAATTCCTTTTTTTTTTTGAATTATAATCAATCATTATAATCAATATGCGGTTGTTAAGATGCGTTAAATTAAGCATTTACTAAAATAATTACGTTTATTTAGCGTGGGTTATCTTTCCATGGTAACTTTATAAATAATTCTACCTCACGCTTCATAAAAATTTTTTCATTGAATTATCCAAAATTATATATTTTAATTTTTAAACAATCTTTTTTGACTACACTAAAAAAAAAAAAAAAATTTGTATTATTTGCAATTTAAATGAATAAACTTTGAACTCTAACAATGGAACTCTAAATTTCTTGCTGTGGTTTCTTACTTGATGTGAACTTAATGTGATAAACATTTAAATAAGGGATCTTAGTATTAATACTGGCGCGACTACAGATCATAGGTAGGGAGGGTTACGAGCGCTTATCTCCAACGTCATTCTGGAGATAGAAATAAAAGCTATTTGGGGTTATAGACATATGTTACTGTTTGGTTGATTTAAATAGGGGTAATTAAAATCTTTTAGATAAAAATCAACTGTAGGGAGTCTATAATAATTATTTATGTATATACGTTTTAATTTCGGTAAGAGAGATCTGAAAACAACAACCCCCCCAACCGACTGACTGCTAGTGGTATTCAATGGCTCCCCTAAGTTTTTCACTTCTCTAAGAGCAGACATTTTCGCCGGATAGTCAATATCTATTTAAGAGTTTTTCCAAAACTCTAGATATTCAGTTGTTCATTACATAGGGTGCTCCTTGACATAAAAAATGATTTACTAGCATCCTGAGAAGTTTGCTATTTAAAATCGTCTAAATCGTTCGATTAGGGCCCGAGATTTGAATGAAGAACTAAAAAAAGTCTTGAAAAAACATAATTTTTTATGGTGATAATTTTCAATGGGAATGAATCACCAAATTCGTGGGAAGATTCGTATTTCAAAAATCGTTAAAATTGGTAGAACAGGACCAGGGAAATCTCTGAAAAAATTAAAAATAAAAAAAAAATTAAAAATATGATGTTTCTATATTGTTCTTGTTGTTATTCTAAATGTTGTATTGTTGTCATAGTTGGACTTGTTTGTTTTGGTGGTCATTGTGGTAATAATATAATAAAAACTTACCCTTTGTACATTTTTTTTATTAACTCTGGTAGAAAAATTTAATAGTTTCCATTGTTTTGGCATCACTAAAAAAATTTATTAGAACATTTCTGTCATTGCCACGATCTTGCCTGCTAACTTTCAGATCGATTGGGTCACGGGAAAGGGGTTTAAATCGATCCAAAATTTTTTCGACAAGCAGACACTACGAGTTAAAATATGTAAAGAGAGTAAAAATTCACCAGCATCTAAAGCAAATAATGCTAAAATACCTAGTTGTTAATAAAAAGAAAACAATGCAAATTTAGCAAAAAAAAATTTTATGTATTAATTTATTTAAAGAGAAAGACTCAAAAATAACGTTTCATATTGTATTTTTTGTGTGTAATATTTACTTATACATACATACACATATTAAATAATACAAATAATATACATGTATTCCATATATGTATATCCGTAATAACTGCGTTTTAGAAATAATTCGGTATATTATTTTATTTATATAAAATTCTGCAATATTTTGCTGCGGGGAAAATACATTTCTTTTGCATTAACAGAGTGTCACTTCATTTTGCTCAGCGTGACTATGCCACAGTAGATGGCGCCACAATTTTTGTTCTAATTAGCTTTGCAATATATAGTTATCTCTATTTTAACATGAATGTCAATATTTTCAAATAGATATCATACGGCACAATGTTAAGAGTATACACGGACTGGTCTTTTATTTCATACGTTTTTTCATTATTCTTTTACAAATATGAACATAAGTTTGGCATATTAACTTTTTGTTGTCTTTACAAAATAGAGTTACCAAGTTATCAATGAGTTTTTTGCTTTCAAAAAAGTTCTACATAGTTATATAGAATTATTATTCTGCTTTATCTGATTGCGATTTCATCTAATTTATAAAAATTGTTTATAATTACTAAAGCATTATTATTCACATAAATACAAAATTGCACTTTTTAAATTTTCCATTCAAATTTAAGAAAATATTAATTCTAAAAACTGGAATTTAAAATTTCCAATTATAAATTACAATTAATTGAATTTCAGAAAATCATAACAAAACGTCGGAAATAATAATTTTAAATTTAGAAGACATCAATTGCATCTTTAATATATAAATTTTATTCGTTAAACACAAATTGAAATTCCAGAGAAAACTCCAAATATGTTTACATTTAAAAAATGTTTACATTTAAAAAAAATATTGGCATTGGCATAATATCTTTTCAGTAACTTCTTTTAACGATAGTCGAATCGTTAAAAAAGGAAAATACCAAAATTATAAGTAAAATTTTTAAACGATATTCGCTACTGTTAAAGTCAGCTGTTGTTGTTATCTAAACGACAACCATTTTTGTGTTGTTTATTCAATCGATAAAAACTTAAATTTTTAGGTTGAAATGTCGTCATACATAAATAAAAATCATAAAATAGTGAAAATATTTTGCTTTTATTAAAAACCTTTTTTATATAAATAAAAAAATTAAATAGCATATTCAATTCATTATTTCATTTTCAAATAAATAAACAGAAATATTAATAAAAAAAAAATAGATATATTAAACATAAATATAAAATCATCCTGTCAAACACGAAGTAATTTGTTTTTTTCTATTCTTCTTTGTATTTTTCGCTTATTTTACAATTTAAATAAATAGCAAAATAGAGATGTCTACTGTCGATTAGATGTCTGTACTTAGTGAATCACTTAACCCTTAGTGCAAACAACAATAGCTGTTTATATCTTTTGCGATTGTCGGATCATTGAAATTTACAGAATCGGACTACAGAAAACATTGATTTAAATACAATGAATTTTAAAAAACCTCAAATGATATTAAAGAATTGGGAACACAAAAATTGTTACATGAATAAACGCAATTTGATGAGAATGTTATTTATATATTATTTTTCACAATTTTTTTTGGATGAAAATTTGAAGTTTTTCAGAAAATAAAGATAACAAATTATTTTATTTAAAATGTTTGGGACATTTGTTTTTTTGCGTTTGGCATCCCTAATTTGATTATTTATTATTATAAATTTATTCTCTATGTTTTCCAAATATGGCAATATTTTAATAAAAATGTTGAGAGAGCTTTTTTTTTTGGTTATTATTTTGTTACTCCATCCGACCTATATGGCCGCAATGAAGAAATATTTGGCCAGTTAAAAGAAACTGTACAGCCATCTCCAATTAGCACGATTTAATGCATGTAGCCACCCTACTCAACCATTACCTTTGCAATGGAGGTTAGGGCGAGCTACTTAATTAGCAAAAACTAAATTAAACGAGAAGTTATGTCATATAACCGGAAACGCATGCATATAGGTATATAACCTAAATGCATGCCGATCAGCAACCACAATGACCAAAAAGCAAATACCGAAATAAATCCGAAATAATAGAAAAGACGAAAACCAACCCAAAGAATTTTCTGAAATAATTTGGTATTAAGTTTAACAAATTGTTTACTTTTTCCAAAATTTTGTTTACATTTATTATCATTACTCAAACCGAGGTGGAGGGCATCAAAGAATTTAACTCTCTTATTTGTTTTTTATTTATTTTTTTTCACAGATGTTAAAGTTCTTAATCGAACAGAGCTTAAGGATTCACATATGAAATGTCCGTTTGTTTCTCCTATTTGTTTTTACTAGATTTAAAATGTCAGGAGCTTTTATCGAGAATGGAGCACCTTTGTTTTACATTCAAAATTATTTTTCCCTTCAATATATGTTTTTCATAGATTGTGTAAAAGTATCTAATTTCGTTAAAATATATGTATATTCCAAACAACATTTCTACGTCATGTATCTGGTTTGCCTACAAATAAGAAATTTCATTGTTCTAATAAGTATAACTAACAATAAAAACGCTCTATTTACTATAACTTAGCTTAATTTTGTTGCTGGGTAACAGTTAAACATTCCAGTAGGCAGCTTTCACTTCAATAACATTTTACCATTTAAAATTTACTTAAAATAAAGCTTTCGTTACCACCAACACAATAACATTACAATGTAGAACATAGAAGCTTTAATAGCAATTCGGAAATACAACACAAAACCATTTAACTTTTACAAATCCTTTTACAAACCATAACAACAACAATATTTTTTGTAGAAAAGTTTTTCAACATATTAAGGACACTAAGCCATATGAAAATGTTGAAAACTTATCTAATGCTAATCAAATTTCCCACTATTTTACAAAACTAAACAACAACACATAAAGTTACCTATTTCGATTGTTTTGTAAGTACCCGTACAAGTAGCCAGTCCCCAAAATGGCTGCTTTTTCTTATTCAAATAAAGCGATCGTCTTGTTTTCTCAGTGTGTAAAGAAAGAGTTCAACTATATTTTGGTGGAGCACACTTTTTATCTTTTATTTGCTTTGGTTTTCCTTTATATGAATTATCTATTTGCGAAAGTGTGCGTGCGCAATTTCCCCTCTTTTGCAGTTGTTGTTGTTGCTGCTGTTTTCACCAATACATATAAAATTTCATTAGTTTAGCTTCTTACACTCTTTCGCCTAACTTGTTGTTGTGTTTACTTTATTTCGTATTTCGGCTGTGAGGTGTTAACAGCTCTCAAATATAATAAACGCTTCGAAAATTATAGAAAATAAAATAACTGTATAAATGATAAAATGACAAGTTTCATTGGACGTTTAAAAGACTTTGGAACTAAATTTAATTTAAAGTGAAGCTTTGCGAATATTTTCAGACTTTTTAAGAATAAAGTTATTCAATTTAAAAAATCAATTGTTCTGGGTTAATTCTATGATGCTTTTGATAAATAAATATCTGTCGTAAAAATATTTGCACTTATTTCTAATAATACGCGTGTAAATTCAAAAGATATTTTAGCCAATCTCCACATATTTTTATGCCTAATTACTTATTTTCCACGTATAGTTTTTCGTAATGTCTTTTTGTTATTAAAAATATAAAGTGAACCATTCTTCCTATTTTGAAACAATTAGGTTAAGTGATCTTAAAAACCAGAAATTTAAAAATCTCAATATATACAATAACATATATTCACAGTACTTCAAAATTTATTAAATGCATTAATTATCTTAATAACATTTTATTTTAAGTAATTAATATATTGTTTTTTTTTTTCATATTCGTAATATGCATTCAGTAAATGCAGAACTAAGGATTAATTAAAACAAACCACAGTTAATCGTTTTTACAAATTTAATTAATTTTATATGATACTTGTAATTTTCAAAATAACAGCTTATCAAGTTTAAAGTTTATAAACTTAGCTTGTATTCTACAGGAATAATTACTCTTCAGAAAACAAAATTGCGATGATGGTAATAACCGAATTTCAGAGTGATTACGATTAAAATTTTGTTGCATTAAAAATTTTATCATTAAATAATTTTTTTTAAGTTTTTTTAACTTTTGAATAGTTTGGTTTTCGAATTTTTTTCTTTGTGATGAAATTTTTGCTAAAAAGAAAAGTGTGAGGAGCAACAACCAAAAATGAGTTATGGCTAAAATTAGGCTTGAGTTTTTACGGATATAACACCTCAAAAGCTATACACAAAAAATAATTTTTTTGTAGTTTTACTGTGAATGCGACAGTAATGTAATCCAAATTAAACCGAAATTCTGTTGGTAACATCATCGCAATTCTGTTGGCTATAAGTTCGGTAGCCAGAATAAATATCACAATTCGGTTCGCAACAAATTCAGTGTATGAGTAACTCCAAAACTAAATATGTGTTCTCTTAGGTGTTGAAATAAAATCCGTGAATTGATTAATAACAAATTAAAAAAAACTTTGGAGATATTAAATTTTAAAGATTATTATAATTTTTCTCATATCTTCCATTTATTTACTCGTAATAAAATGTACGGTACGAAAAATATTTTGGTGTAAATGAAAAAATTTCAATATTATTTTCCACATAACCTTCAAACTAAAACAGTAGGAATAAAGTTGATACCACATATAAACAAGTCAAACTACAGTCAAACTTGTATGTAGTTTTTCTAATTTTAAACACATTTTACAGTCTTTCTTAGTATTTGTTTACCTATAGCCCAAACTTAAGCTATCATCTTAAAAATTATAAGTGTTGCAGGCGTTTTGTACAAGCATTTAATATGAACAATTATAGTGTTATAGCGTTGCTAGATCTGGCCAAAATGTTGGTGAAATATAGAGTTTCTTATGTAAGTACAAATTTTAGTGGACACATTTTTTAATTTAGGTAACTTTGTTTAAAGTGCCTCGAATGACAAAACATTTTGTGAAGTAACCACAACCCCAACTTCTTTGTCGTATCAAATTCTGCAACATTTATGCACTCTTTTGTACTTTTCTATTCTTTTTACGTATTTCCAAAATTAGCACTATGTTCATGGAAGAAGTTAAAAATCGACCTTGACATATGGATTCATCGTATATTATGCTACAGCTTCCGGCATTGTTCAGCACTGTATTCAACAATTTCTTTGGCCTTTTCTCTTGTTCTTAATTTTTTATTATTTTTTTTTTAGCATTTTCATTTAGATCAATATATTTAGAACATAACCGGGAGCGTCCCACGTCCATGACCAAACATAAAGGTATAATCTTCGTGGTTTAATATTCTTGAGAGACCACAGAGTTCGCAAATCATTGGCGAATTTCTACTTTGAGACCGTGATATTTAAATTTCAATATACAAAAATTATTTAATTTATATCTTATATACACTAGCACGAAATAAAATAAGTAAGAAATAATAGTTGGTCTATACCGAATCAACGATACCCTATACCATGGTTTAGAGACCCTATCTGTTCGGTCCAACAAATTCGATACAGAAAATAAGCATAACCAAATTTGAGCGACATTATTATTAATTTTTTTGGCTGCATATATGAAAAATTACACATCGGAAGCTATATATATATGGGGACTAGGTCGAAATACGAAGTGATCCTGACCATATTTGGTAAAGTTACTTATATTTTAAAAAGATATGTGCAAACCAAATTTGAGAAAAATCTGTGCAATATTTTTGTTTTTTTAAAGATTTAAATGAAGATCGGGAAGCAGCTCTATATGGGGCCGATGACTAAAAATTGTCCTATGGGGATTATTTTTGGACTACTCATTAATGCATACAATAAACACATACAAACCCAATTTGACTGGGGACTAGGTCTGAACATGGACCGAATTTCACCAATTTCAGAAAGTGATTCTAAGTCGATCGGTATAATAAAAGATGGGTCTAGGTCAAATATTTATGGTAGTTACAAACAGCAGCACAAAGTCATTATACCCAAACCACATGGTGGTATAGGGTATAGAAAGTCTGAAAAGAGTTTTTTTTAACGAAAATTGATTTTATTTTTTTACTCTATACCATTCTATCAGTCAGGGTATTTTAAGTTGTAACTACTAAAAGTATCTAGCATAGACTCTCCTTTTATTATACCGATCGAGTCAGAATTACTTTTACAGTTGTTTTAGCAATGTCCGTCCGTATGCCTTTGTGTCCATGTAAACCTTGTAATCAACCAACAGGTCAAACTAGGGACTATGTTTCGATAAAATATTGTACGTATAAGCTTTTGCCGCTCAAAAGACATTTGCTATTGCGTTGGGTGAACTCCTCCCCATATTGAGACTTAGCCATCATGCCAATTGCTCATATGAGAGTGATTTAAATTGCCTTAAGATACAAAAATATCATATACCCATAAACTGAAGTTCCAAAATAATAACTGTTGGTCCGTTCGTAGAGATAGTCCGTATGCAAAGCTGTTTTCTGATCTTCATTAAATCTATAAAAAAAAAGAAATGTTGCAAACATTTTTATCAAAAAAAAAAAATTGTCGAGGTCGGTCCATTTTTACCCTAGTCCATATATAAATGTGGCATCACTGTTTTGACACCAACTACCCACTGACTATTTAGTACTCGGTTGCTGCAAGCAATTTGATTTTTGTAACAACACAAATAAAAACCACCACCATTCTTTTTTCATAACTCGCGTTATTCAGATCGTCTTTTTGATAAAACTTTTCAAAGTACAAAACAATAAAATTTTATTGAATAAATATTAAAAGAAAAAAATCTTTTTAATTGGTAAAACAACATTTTACCAAACTGGTGACCCCGTATACGGATTGTGCCTGGTGTCCACAAATTGCCAAATTTTTTTGCAATTTTTTCTCGAAATTTCTACTGAAAGCGGCCATTTTGTGTTGAAGGCGTCGATTGCCTGGTGCATTTGTCCGCCATTTTTTTTACAAGTGCCAGCAATTACGTAACATTTTTCGGTAAGAAAAATGCCACAAGACGGTGAAATACCAACAACCGCCAATGACAGTGGCCTTTCGCAGGCGTCTGCTGCAAATATTTCCGTCGTGTATGCCAGGTTGCCCGTTCCTCAAATGTCCAGCTCCAACATCGAGGCGTGGTTCGTCACTATGGACTTTTGGTTCACGGCTTCCGGCATAACAGCAGATAGACAAAAGACAGCAACGATATTAGCAGCTCTCGACCCTAATATTATTTCCCAGTTGGCTGACGTCATAGCAACGCTGCCACAGTCAGATCGATACGACTACGTCAAAACCAAAATTATCGAACATTTCGCCGACAGTGAGCAGCGTCGTCTCAATCGGCTTTTGTCAGAACTGCCTCTGGGGGACAAAAAACCCTCTGAGCTCTACTTTGAGATGAAACGTGTGGCTGGAAATACGCTAGGCGACGCAGCATTGAAAAGTCTATGGGCAAAACGTTTGCCTGAATTTGCTCAGCCAGTGGTAGCAGCATCATCTGGTTCCCCGGCCGAGTTCACAAGGATTGCAGACTCGATTGTCGACGCCATGACGCCAACCCAAATTAACCGTGTTCAAGCACAATCATCAAACGAAATCAGCGAATTACGTGCAGCTGTAGTGGATTTGAGCAAAAAATTTGAAAAGTTTTCAACGCGTTCACGTTCACATTCCCGTGGTCCAAATACTCAACGCACTCGTTCTCAAAATCGCCCATCTTTTACCGCCAATGCAAATAGTGAGTGCTGGTATCATGTAAAATACGGCCGCAGTGCCCGAAAGTGTCGCAGCCCTTGTAGACACAAGCGTCCACCGCATCCGCCGCTTGCAGGTGCGCCGTCATCGAATAATTGACTTTCCCGGCCGGTGGAGGATGCAGGCGAAAGCTTCTCCATCAAGCATCGAATTCTTCGCCTACAAGTTCGAGATAAGTATACTAATAAAAATTTTCTTGTTGATAGTGGCGCCGATGTGTCCGTCCTGCCTTTAACTTCGAAGTCGGTTGATGTCCGCCCTACCGCCGTCATATTATACGCCGCCAATGGTTCTCCAATTAAGGTAATTGGAGAGAAACGCATAAAACTAGACCTAGGCTTACGACGCGACTTCCATTGGTCTTTCGTAATCGCAGACGTGACGTCACCGATCATCGGCTCTGATCTTATCAAGCACTACGACTTACTCATCGACCTGCGTCGCAATCGTCTGATCGACAACATTACCGGACTTACCTCCCAGCTTACATCTTCAACGCATTCCGAAGCCGCCGTCATCAAAACCTTTGATTCGAGCAATTCTTTCGCCGACATTTTAGAACGCTTCGCGGACATCACTAAACTTTCGCCATGCGGTTTGGCAACGAAATCTTCAATCTCGCATAGGATCCACACGACAGGGCAACCCGTTTTCTGCCGTCCTCGGCGTCTGTCGCCAGAAAAACTTTTAGCCGCTAAAACCGAGTTCGATTTTTTGACGAAAGCCGGGATTTGCCAGCCATCTAATAGCAACTGGTCCAGCCCGCTTCACTTGGTCAAAAAGAGTGACGGTACGTGGAGACCGTGTGGTGATTACCGTGCCTTGAATGCCCAGACGTTGCCGGATCGTTACCCGTTGCCGTATTTAACGGATTTCACAACGAATCTAAGAGGCAAGAAATATTTTTCAAAAATTGACCTCCAGAAGGCCTTCCATCAGGTACCAATACACCCAGACGACGTCCCGAAAACGGCCATTAGTACCCCATTCGGCCTGTATGAGTTTAAGTTTATGACGTTTGGCCTATGCAACGCCGCACAAACATTTCAGAGGCTCATCAATGAGGTTCTACGAGGTTTGGAGTTCGTTTTCCCTTACATCGACGATATTTGTGTTGCGTCACCGACTATCGAACAACATCGCCGAGACGTTGCCGAAGTTTTTCATCGTCTTCAAAAAAACCATCTTACGATTAACGTGAGCAAATGCGAGTTTGGGAAAACGGAAATCAAATTCCTGGGTCATGTGGTCAACGCCGATGGTATTCGCCCTTTGCCCGAAAAGGTAGCAGCGATACGCGATTTTCCGAAACCCAAAGTGGCTCAAGAGCTCAAAAGGTTTATCGCCATGGCAAATTTTTATAGGAAGTTCTTGCCACATGCGATCTCGTACCAAATGCAGCTACAACGACTAATAATTGGCAACAAAAAAAATTATCGCACCCCGCTAAAATGGAACCCGACCGCAGAAGCCGCTTTCGACCGCTGCAAAACCGAGCTGGCTAACGCAGCCCTTCTGTCGCACCCCGCTGCCGATGCTGACTTAGCAATTTACGTTGACGCCTCCGATACAGCTGTGGGGGCAGCTTTGCATCAAAATATTGATGGCAATCTTCAGCCTTTGGCGTTTTATTCGAAGAAACTCACAGATACTCAGCAGAAGTACTCAACGTACGACCGTGAATTAGCGGCAATATATCAAGCCGTGTGTCACTTCCGTTATATGATAGAGGGGCGAAGATGCTATATAGTCACCGATCACAGGCCGCTAATTTTTGCGTTCCGGCAAAAGCTTGAAAAAGCTTCGCCTCGTCGAATCCGCCAGCTTGACTTCATCAGCCAATTTACCACTGATATTCGCCATACGCCCGGTTTGGCAAACGTTACAGCTGACGCCCTGTCCCGCATCGATTCGATCAGCCAAATGGTGGACTATTCCCGAATTGCAGCGGCTCAACAAGTTGACGAGGAGCTTCAGCAAATGCTCAAAAACGCAGGTACGCAAACAAATTCGCTAAAACTAAAATTTTTCCCAATCCCAGGTTGCAGCGACCAACTAATCTGTGATGCAGCGACGTCCCGTGTTCGCCCTTACATCCCGAAAATGTTTCGCCAACAGATTCTGACAAAAATTCACGAATTGTCTCATCCAGGCGTTCGGGCAACTATCAAGCTAGTCACTAACAGATTTTGTTGGACTGGGGTTCGGAAGGATTCTGCTGATTTTGTGCGAAACTGTCTACAATGCCAACGATCAAAGGTTCAACGCCACACTCGCTCATCTCCCGTCAAATACGAGCCGACTAGAGAGCGTTTCTCACACATTAACATCGACATCGTTGGCCCGTTTCCATTATGCGAAGGACAGCGATATTGCCTGACAATTATTGACCGTTTCACACGTTGGCCGGAAGCAGTTCCAATTCCAGACATGTCAGCTGACACAGTCGTGAAAGCTCTTTTATCTCAATGGATTTCGAGGTTTGGTGTTCCTGCTCGAATAACTTCAGACCGTGGCCGACAGTTCGAGTCTTCAGTTTTTGCAGAGTTGATGACTACAATTGGTGCAACGCATCTCCGTACTACGCCGTACCACCCGCAATCAAATGGTATTATTGAGAGGTGGCACCGCACATTTAAAGCAGCCATCCTATGTCATGATCCAACAAAGTGGGTTCAGCATTTACCAACTATATTGCTTGGGCTACGAGTAGCTTTCAAACCCGACATCAACGCTTCGCCAGCTGAATTAGTATATGGCTCAACATTGACAGTTCCTGGAGAATTTTTTCAGCAAATTCAAATTTCCGATTCTGCCAGCGATTTCGTCTCCGATTTTCGAGCAACGATGCAAAAACTTAAGCCGACCGACACCGCTCATCACACGACACCTCGACCATTCGTCTCAAAAAGCCTTCAAAACTCGACTCAAGTTTTCGTCCGCAACGACTCAATCCGGCCTTCACTAACTCATCCGTATGATGGTCCGTATCCAGTCTTAAAACGTTTCGACAAATTTTTTACGATTTTAATTCGAGGCCGGCAAAGTAACATCAGTTTAGACCGGTTAAAACCAGCTTTTACCTTAACCAACGACAGCAATGGTGATTCATCAGTTCCAGAAGAACCTTACTCTTTCTCAGATAGCAAAGCGCAGCAACAAATCTTACCTGATAGTATAGTAAACCAAGTTCCTACCCATAATGATCTCAGCCTTAAACCAAATTCCAGCCCAGCAGTAAGTTTCTCACCTGAAGTTCTGCAGTCTAAAACGACAACAAGCGGTAGACAAGTTACAGTTCCTCTAAGATTCAGGTGAGCCCGCTCCGGAGGGGGAATATTGTGGCATCACTGTTTTGACACCAACTACCCACTGACTATTTAGTACTCGGTTGCTGCAAGCAATTTGATTTTTGTAACAACACAAATAAAAACCACCACCATTCTTTTTTCATAACTCGCGTTATTCAGATCGTCTTTTTGATAAAACTTTTCAAAGTACAAAACAATAAAATTTTATTGAATAAATATTAAAAGAAAAAAATCTTTTTAATTGGTAAAACAACATTTTACCAAATAAATATAACATCCGATATGAAGTTTTCCACAAATTAATAACAATGCCACTCAAATTGGGTTTATTCATGCTTATTTTCTACATCCAAATATTTAGACTTACAACCTTCCCTTAACTCATGGTATACTGAATCGTATAGTCAGTGTATACCTACTATAATATTCTTGGTTGTGTTTTACATATCAAATACACAAGAAATTATTTATATATTTTTTAATGATTGAGTTACTTTTTAAACTCTTTATTTTAACTCAATCTCTCTGTCTGTCTGTCTGTCTGTCGTGGGGCAACCCCATTCCCCCTTATTCAATAGATCTGAAACTTGGTCCATAGTCTTGTTGTGACTACAGATTAATTTTGGGGTAGTCACGCACAGTCACGCATAGTCATGCCTAGCCACGGAGTGATATAAATGTCATTTCCCCTCATCCAATCAATCTTAAACTTGGTCGATAGACTTGCTGTGAAAAAAGATTAACTTTGACATAGTCACTCACAGTCGCGCATAGTCACGCATAGTCACGCACAGTCACGGAGTGATTTAAACCCCAGTTTCATCTCATCCAGTCAATCTGATACTTGCTCCATAGACTTGTTGTGACCAAAGATTAATTTTAAAATCGTCACGCAAAGTCACGCACAGTCACGGAGAGATTCAAAACTCATATGCATAAGGAAAGAAAGAGTTTTAATAGAAACTTTGTTTTTATGGGTTAGATTATTTACTTTTTTACTTTTAATAAAGAAAATACCTTAGCACATTTGTTTTAAAAATTAATCTATATTCTGCAAAACAGTAAAAAAGTTGAGCCTGAGCTTGATTAATTTCAAACTCAATTATTATTAAAAGATTTTTTATTTTTATACTATTCCTTGGCAACGACTTGCTGAGACTTATTGACATGTTTTATTTTATAATCAATTTTTCCTACGAAGTTTGCATTGTGCAATTAAAATATTTTGTTTAATTTATGTTATTTTTTTTTATATCAACGCTTTTTTTTCCTTGTTTTTTCATTCCATGCATACTCCATACTCTGGAGCGAGCTACATACAGCTGCCCATGGGAAGAACATGGATTTTCCAAATTAAATCTGGAAACACTTAAATTTTGGCATTGAATTTAGAATATCAATTGGCAATTTCTCATTTCAGCGATTTTTAAATTTCGCAATTTTTGATTTTGCACAATTTTAATTTTGGAGATTTTTGTTTTTGGCGATTTTTATTTTTTCGCAATTTTCGGTTTTCTCGATTTTTATTATTGTCGATTTTTTAATTTCTCCATATATCCACGATTACTCACATTGATAATGAATGTACTTGTAAAAATTTTAAAGACTTTCACTTTCGTAATATATCATATAATTTGTATAGGAACTGCTAATATTCATATTTATATCTGATGGGCTCGTGCAGTTATAAGAGAAATGGCGAAAAAGTCTTATTTAACCATTAACATTGATGAATTCAAGTAATGGTTATAATTAAAAATTATCATAAGATATAGAGTATTTTGGTTACCGCAACCAATTGAAGTGAGAAGTATTTCTTTTTTTTTTGGTCTTGAATAACTCTTGTAGCAACCAAAAAATTTTTTTGGTTATTCCTACCCGGATACATTTCGTATTTTTGATGTAATGGATGCATTTCTAAGAGGGTTGTAGTTTAATTAATAAACTACTTTCATTAAGCTACTAAAAGTTTAATTATTAGTCCACTTAACTATTAAATTATAGTTTATATATAAAATTAATAAACAATTACTACAAAGCTGCCCGTTTTTTTTTTTTTTTTTGCCAAAGATATTTTAATTCCTTGCCCTACATACCCCTTACATTACATCAAAAATACGATATGTATCCGGGTAGGAATAACGAAAAACAAAATTATTCTCGATAATGGTTATTGGTAACCAAAAAATATTTTTAGTTGCTATAATAGTTATTCATAACCAAAAATAAAATATATATTTCGTTCTTCAATTGGTTACGGAAACCAAAATACCATATATCTTACGATAATTTTTAAAATTTCCCTAAAAAAAATAAATCTAATTTAAGCAAAACATTTTCTTCAAAAAAAAGAACAAAAAACAATTATCTTCCGTCCTTGGATGTTATATATTTACTTTGTATGGGAGGCACCACGCCCATTAGTCCGATACCGCCCATTTTTTGTTCAACTGATCACTTGAATAACTTATGGGCTCAAGCCCCTCACTACTACAGTTCTCCAGATATATATATATATGACATTTATATACTTTGTATGGGAAGTGCCACGCTCCTTTGTCCGATCCCGTCCATTTTTTGTCTGACTACTCATGTTAATAATAGAAGACTTAAGACAAATTTGCAAAGCTGTCTCTGTCATAGTACTCGAGATATACGATATTGAGTAATTACTTTGCATGGGATGTACTACGTCCACTTGTCCGATCCCGCCCATTTCCGCCATAGCTACTAACATTAATAATAGGTGACATCACACAAAATTGCAAAGCTCTCCCTTTAATAGTACTCAATATATATGATATTAAAAATCTACTTTGTGTGGGAGGTGCCACGCCCACTAAAAATATTTAAAAAATTATAGCATCTAGCACTTCCCGTATCCGCAGTAAGACTCTGCAAAAATTTCAGGATGATCAGATAAGTAGTTACGGAGATTACCTCCTACAAACAAACACACAAACAAACAAGCACACATTTCCTCTTTATTACAGGGACGGAAACTAATTGATATTTTTTTTTCTTTCGGAAGAAAAGTATACGTTAAATTCGCTTTATTTATTTTAGGGCATTTTTAAAACAATTATCGTAAGATATAGAGTATATTAGTTACCGTAAACAAATGGTTACGAATAACCATTATTGAAAGTAATTTTATTTTCTGGTTATCGCTACCAGGATACGTTTTGTATTTTTGATGTTGTTGGCGGCAGCCGAGGCCTTGGTGCACTTACAAAAATTCTTTATTTTTACTTGTTTGCAATTTTTGATTATTTAAAATACCGTAACATTTTTTCTTCTAAATGAAGCATACATTTGTATGTAGATACATATTTTTGTTATTTTACTTTGTTGCTCTTGTTTGTAAGTTTGCATTAGTACATATTTATACTTGCATGCATATACTCACTATCGTGCATATTAATAACTCTTATACTCAGTAATAATAATACTCTTATAGAAGAATACTTGTAAATTATGTATATGCATGTATGTATGTACATATGTATAATTGTTATAATTATGTACGCATATTATTTATTGCCAAACTTCTTTAATTTTAACTTTAATATTGCCTTTCAATTTTGTAAGTTCAGTCGTTAAATAGCAGTCAGACAATAAAGTTTTAAAGTAGATTTGCTGTCGTTGTTTTTTTTTCTTTCGCATCATCTTGCAAAAAATATTGCAAGATCGAAACATTGGTGACCCCGACGTGATATATCAATTTGGATATTTTGATTGCGTTGAAATATCAAATTCGATATTTATTTGTGTGCCAATATCAATTCGGATATTGACAAATATTTGTAGCTCATAGAGGCACTACAACATTGAACATATTTGCTGTAAATTTTCAATTATAGTATTGAATTAATCGCAGCCTTTGTTTGGGAAAAATGGCAAAGTGTGACCAAACGCTTAAATCATTGGACTTAGCGCCTTTTCGTTCGAAAGTGGTCGTAGTTTTGAAACAGCTGCAGGACTTAAATGCAAATTTATCAGCAGCCCAATTAGGGCAATACGATGAAGCAGAACTCTCTGTGCGTCTTGAATATATTGAGGAAATTCAGAAAAATTTTGATAAAGCCCAAGCATTAATAGAAGAAAATGAATGCAGTGGTTCGGTAAGCAACGATCGCTTGGCGTTCATCTCATTGTATTTTGATGTGAAGGCTAAGTTAACGCGCCAAATCGGAATCATACGTAAAACAAATGATAATCAACGTTCATCAACTATGCGCCAATTTTCTCTGGATGAATCGCCATCTCACATAATGTCCCGACGAACAAAGGTGCCTGAAATACAGATTCCTAAATTTTGTGGTTCATACTCAGAATGGCCAAATTTCATTTCGTTATTTTCTACCCTCATACATGACAACATGGATTTAAGTACGCTTGAAAAATTCCATTATCTACGCGCGAGTTTAGAAAATGTTGCTCTTGACACAATCGCTTCATTAGAAGTCAATGATGGTAATTATGAAGAAGCTCTAACGTTGTTAAAAAATCGTTTTGACAACAAGGTTTTAAATTTTCAAACGCACATAAAAGAAATTTTTGTTCTGAGTTGTGTTGAAAATGGTTCAGCAGCAGGGCTACGTCGGTTAAGCGATAATATCAATGCTCATTTGCGTGCTGTTCAAACAATTGGTAATCAGCAGCAATTGGTCGATGGGTTATTAATTCATTTGGTATCAATGAAGCTGGATACCAAATCGCTTATAAAATGGGAAGAAAATTTATCTGTGAGTGAGTTACCAACTTGGGCTTCAATGGCAGCATTTTTGGAAAGACGCTGTCGAATGGTTGAAAATGTAGAGAACTCAGCTGCAAGTAAAACAACAAAGCAGCAAGTTTTGAAAAAACCTAATCAACATAATCGCCACGTTCATGTTTCGGTGGCAACTTCTAATAAATTATGCAACTTTTGTGATTCGACTGAGCATTTTATTAATTCTTGTTCACGTTTTTTAAATTTGTCGCCTCAACTTCGCTTTAAAGAAGTAAAAAAAATGAAGCTGTGCCTTAACTGTTTAAAAAAGGGACACATGTTAAAAAGGTGTACTTCAGGTTGTTGCCGTCAGTGTTCCTTGAAACACCACACATTGCTACACCTCGACATTGCGCCAGTAGAACAACCCTTGATTGAACCTAGTGCATCGCAGACAGTGCTTGTTTCGTCAAGTGATCCAGTGCCCGCTGTTGGTGTCTTGTTAGCCACAGCCATTGTTATGGTTAAAAATAAATTCGGAATTTTTGAACCTTGTCGCGCAATATTAGATTCCGCGTCGCAGCTTAATTTAATTACAAATCGTTTTGTAAATTATTTAAGCTTAAAATGCCATAAGAGCTATGCAACTATTTCGGGAATAGGCGAGGGTTGTGTCACAATCGAAAAATCTGTTGAACTTGCAATCAAGTCAAAGAGTGGTGAGTTTTCAACATTTTTAAAAGCTATGGTAGTTCCCAGCATAACAGACTATCAGCCCAGTATTAACACCAGTATATCAGAATGGAAAATACCCAAAAATATAGAGCTCGCAGATCCGTTGTTCGATAAATGTGGTCGTATTGACATTTTAATTGGAGCCGAGTTATTTTTTGATTTAATGTCAATTGGACAAATAAAATTAGCCGAAAATTTGCCTGTTCTACAAAAAACATTGCTTGGTTGGGTAGTTGCTGGTGGTAGTCCTCGTTCTCATCATTCGTGGTCCTTAGCCGTTACTTCCAGTATAAAGCAGGAGGATCAATTATGCTCTATAGTAAAAAGCTTTTGGGAAGTCGAAAACAATTTTGACTCTAGCGATTCGTTTACTAAGGAGGAGATTTCTTGTGAAAATCATTTTCTAAAAAATACCATTCGCCTTGATTCTGGTTCTTTTTCTGTTCGTTTACCAGAAAAAGAAGGACACGGCACACATTTGCTTGGCGACTCGTATCAACGTGCCTTACAACGTTTTAAAGCCTTGGAAAAGAAATTAAAAAATTATCCGGAGGTCAAGGCTCATTATGCAGAATTTATGAGTGAGTACATTTCTTTAAATCATATGTCATTAGTTTCATCACAGGTGGCCCAGAAGAAATATTTTTTACCACATCATTGTGTACATAAACTTGATAGCACAACAACCAAGTTAAGAGTTGTATTTGATGGCTCAGCAAAAACTACATCTGGTGTTTCCCTTAATGACATATTGTGTGCTGGCCCGACCATACAGCCCAAACTTTTTAATACACTTCTGCGCTATCGCTGCTTTAATGTTGCTCTTAGTGGGGATATTTGTAAGATGTATAGGTGCGTGCGTGTTTCATATCCAGACAATTACCTACAATGCATTTTGTGGAGGGAAAACGAAAATGATGAAATAAAAATCTATAAGCTAGATACAGTCACGTACGGTACAAAGCCCGCAGCATTCTTAGCAATTCGTTCAATGAATCAGTTAGCAAGCGAAGAAGAAAATAATTTCCCGATTGGTGCAAAAATTATAAAGCGTGACTTCTACGTTGACGACATGCTTTCCGGTGGTGATTCTGTTGAAGAAGTTGTCCAAATAAGGCACCAGGTTACATCTTTATTACAGCGCGCTAATTTTGTTATAAGGAAGTGGTCTTCAAATAGCCCCACAGTTTTGAATGGTTTGCCCCCAGAGCAATGTGAAAAATTTTTAAAAATTAACGATGGCACAGATGTCACTAAAACACTTGGTTTAATTTGGGACCCTAATGGCGATAATTTTATTTTTTCGTTTAATCCTGTTGACAATTCTAAGCCAGTGACAAAACGTTCAATTCTCTCTTCGATTGCTCGTCTCTATGACCCTCTCGGTTTAATTGGCCCAGTTATAACAAAAGCAAAAATTTTTATGCAACAATTGTGGAAGCTGCAGCTACAGTGGGACGAAAGCCTTCCCCAATCACTACACTCATCATGGCTCAAATATATCGCTCAATTTAATTCTATTCCGCAATTTAAGTTTCCTCGATGTGTTTTGGCATCAAATTCGAAGCTTCAAATTCACGCATTTTGTGACGCCAGCTTGGCTGCTTATGGTGCATGCGTGTACATAAGATCTGAATCTAAAAATTTAATCAAATCATCATTATTGTGCTCTAAGTCGAGAGTTTCACCCCTAAAGAGTTTAACGGTTCCAAAGCTCGAGCTTGCTGCTGCTTGTCTTTTGGCAGAACTTATTGACGTTGTTGTTAAAACTCTACCGTATAATTGTGAAGTACATTGCTGGTCGGATTCCATGGTAGTACTTTCGTGGCTTAAGGATCAACCCTCGAATTTCAACGTTTTCGTATCGAACAGGATTTCTCGTATACAAGCAATTACAAACAAGATGACGTGGCACTATGTTCCAACCAACTTAAATCCAGCTGACATTCTCTCGAGAGGTGCATCGCCTGTAGAATTGCTGCAATCAACCTTGTGGAATAATGGTCCAATATTTTTGTGTTCTAAACCCTCAAAATGGCCCGCCAATATAACATTTTTAGCTGAGCTACCTGAGCGCCGTCAAAATGTTATGGTGATGACTTCGCTGTCCGATTTGTCAATGCAGTGTAAGTACCATAATTCTTTTTTGAAAATGCAACGAATTTTTGCTTATGTATTCAAATTTGTATTCCCTAAACTGAGCAACAAAAATGAAGTATTGACTCCAAATGGCATCAAGGTCGGAACACATCTCTTAATAAAAAATATACAGTTAGTTCATTTTGCTGCTGAATATAAGTATTTAAAGCAAAACCAAAACGTACCTGCATCAAGTACGCTTCGCTCACTGATGCCTATAATTGACTCTTTTGGCTTAATTCGTGTAGGCGGTCGTCTACAAAATTCATCTCTTAATTTTGATGCCCAGCATCCTATTATTTTGCCTAAAAATCATCCGTTCACATCGGCCCTTGTAACGCATTTTCATGAAAAATTGTTGCATGCTGGCCCACAATTTTTATTGGCTTCAATAAGGCAGCAGTATTGGCCTATTGGTGGTCGTAAATTAATCAGCTCTATAATCTCTAAATGTTTACGTTGTTTTAGAATGAAACCAATATTAAGTCAACACGTTATGGGTAGTTTGCCGGCTGATCGAGTGAGGCAAAGTAAAACCTTTTACATTACTGGGGTTGATTTTTGTGGTCCTTTTTACTACAAGTCTGACGTGAGAAATCGCCCTCCTGTCAAATGTTGCGTATCAATTTTCGTATGTTTTTCAACAAAAGCTACACACTTGGAAGTAGTACAGGATTTATCCACACCATCGTTCTTGTCAGCTCTTCGTCGTTTCATCGCCATCAGAGGCAAACCTAAAACAATTTGGTCCGATAACGCAACAAATTTTGTGGGAGCTAAAAATGAGCTTGCCGATTTGAAACGATTGTTTTTAAGCGAATCACACCAGAAAGAAGTACATGAGCAGTGCCTTGAAGACGAAATAGAATGGAAATTTATCCCGCCTAGGTCGCCCCATTTTGGAGGATTATGGGAGGCGGCAGTGAAATCTGCTAAGCAGCACTTCTATCGCACAGTGGGGCTCAATACGTTAACATTTGAGGAACTACGCACTTTGGTTTGCCAAATTTCAGCCATTTTAAATTCTCGCCCACTGTCTCCGATTTCTGAAAATTGTAATGATCTTGACGTACTGACACCAGGTCACTTTTTAGTGGGTGGCCCCTTAGTCTCTATAGCTGAGCCTAATATCACCGATTTGGACATTAGCCGACTAAGCAGATGGCAAAAGGTTTCACAATTACATCAAACATTTTGGAATAAATGGAGCTGTTCGTATCTTTCTCTTTTGCAAGAGCGTACAAAGTGGCGTGAAAAAGGTAAAAATATAATTTGTGGCTCAATGGTAATTTTGAAAGATGAAAATCAACCACCACTAAAGTGGAAAATAGGCCGCGTATCGGATTTAATACTTGGTGATGACGGTGTAGCTCGCGTTGCAGTCATACGCACAAGTAATGGTCTAATCAGGCGAGCAGTCTCAAAGGTGGCAGTTCTACCAGTGGAATAAGTTAAAAGCCGTAGCCTTTCAACGGGGGGAGGATGTTGGCGGCAGCCGAGGCCTTGGTGCACTTACAAAAATTCTTTATTTTTACTTGTTTGCAATTTTTGATTATTTAAAATACCGTAACATTTTTTCTTCTAAATGAAGCATACATTTGTATGTACATACATATTTTTGTTATTTTACTTTGTTGCTCTTGTTTGTAAGTTTGCATTAGTACATATTTATACTTGCATGCATATACTCACTATCGTGCATATTAATAACTCTTATACTCAGTAATAATAATACTCTTATAACGGGTGATTTTTTAAGAGCTTGATAACTTTTTTTTAAAAAAAAACGCATAAAATTTGCAAAATCTCATCGGTTCTTTATTTGAAACGTTAGATTGGTCCATGACATTTACTTTTTGAAGATAATTTCATTTAAATGTTGACCGCGGCTGCGTCTTACGTGGTCCATTCGGAAAGTCCAATTTTGGGCAACTTTTTCGAGCATTTCGGCCGGAATAGCCCGAATTTCTTCGGAAATGTTGTCTTCCAAAGCTGGAATAGTTGCTGGCTTATTTCTGTAGACTTTAGACTTGACGTAGCCCCACAAAAAATAGTCTAAAGGCGTCAAATCGCATGATCTTGGTGGCCAACTTACCGGTCCATTTCTTGAGATGAATTGTTCTCCGAAGTTTTCCCTCAAAATGGCCATAGAATCGCGAGCTGTGTGGCATGTAGCGCCATCTTGTTGAAACCACATGTCAACCAAGTTCAGTTCTTCCATTTTTGGCAACAAAAAGTTTGTTAGCATCGAACGATAGCGATCGCCATTCACCGTAACGTTGCGTCCAACAGCATCTTTGAAAAAATACGGTCCAATGATTCCACCAGCGTACAAACCACACCAAACAGTGCATTTTTCGGGATGCATGGGCAGTTCTTGAACGGCTTCTGGTTGCTCTTCACTCCAAATACGGCAATTTTGCTTATTTACGAAGCCATTCAACCAGAAATGAGCCTCATCGCTGAACAAAATTTGTCG
Organism: Cordilura impudica; assembly: GCA_963682025.1. Taxonomy (NCBI): domain Eukaryota; kingdom Metazoa; phylum Arthropoda; class Insecta; order Diptera; family Scathophagidae; genus Cordilura; species Cordilura impudica. Next base: position 148,587,222 of record OY821519.1, on the reverse strand, counting down.
ATAAAAAAGCGGATTTTCTGCCAACTTTTCTAGGGCCCATTCACTGAAAATTAGACGTTGTGGCAGATCGTTCGGCTTCAGTTCTTGCACGAGCTGTATTTTATACGGTTTTACACCAAGATCTTTGCGTAAAATCTTCCATGTGGTCGAATAACACAAACCCAATTGCTGCGAACGGCGACGAATCGACATTTCACGGTCTTCAGCAACACTCTCAGAAACAGACGCAATATTCTCTTCTGTACGCACTGTACGCATTCGTGTGGTTGGTTTAATGTCCAATAAAGTAAACTGAGTGCGAAACTTGGTCACAATCGCATTAATTGTTTGCTCACTTGGTCGATTATGTAGACCATAAATCGGACGTAAAGCGCGAAACACATTTCGAACCGAACACTGATTTTGGTAATAAAATTCAATGATTTGCAAGCGTTGCTCGTTAGTAAGTCTATTCATGATGAAATGTCAAAGCATACTGAGCATCTTTCTCTTTGACACCATGTCTGAAATCCCACGTGATCTGTCAAATACTAATGCATGAAAATCCTAACCTCAAAAAAATCACCCGTTAGAAGAATACTTGTAAATTATGTATATGCATGTATGTATGTACATATGTATAATTGTTATAATTATGTACGCATATTATTTATTGCCAAACTTCTTTAATTTTAACTTTAATATTGCCTTTCAATTTTGTAAGTTCAGTCGTTAAATAGCAGTCAGACAATAAAGTTTTAAAGTAGATTTGCTGTCGTTGTTTTTTTTTCTTTCGCATCATCTTGCAAAAAATATTGCAAGATCGAAACAGATGTAATGGATACATTTTTAAAGTGTTTAAATGATAAGGAATTGAAATATCTTCGTAAAGTAAATAAAATTTAATTTTATAAATAAAATATCATTTAACTAAAAAGTTGATTAAAAATTAAACTTTAAGTAGTTTAGTTAAAGTAGTTCAATAATTTAACTACAAACCCTTTAGAAATGCTTCCATTACATCAAAAATACGGTATATTCCGGGTAGCGATAACCAAGATATAACAAGTAAGGAAATTATAGTCGGTCTAGACCGATTATACGATACCCTATACCATGGTTTATCTCTTCGGTCCAACTAATTGGATATAGAAAATAACCATAAACCAAATTTGAGTGGCATTGTTATTAATTTTTTTGGCTGCAGATATGAAAAAGTTCATATCGGGTGCTATATTTATATGGGGACTAGGTCGGAAAATGAACCGCTCCCGACCATATTTGGTAAAGTCACTTATATTTTGGAAAAACATATACAAACCAAATTTGAGAAAAATCTGTGCAATATTTTTGTTTTTGCTCTATATGGGCCCTATGACTAAGAATTGTCCTGCAGGGATTATTTTTGTACTACTGATTAATGGACATAATAAACACATACGAACCCAATTTGACTGAGATCTATATGATAATTTGGATCTTATGGCAATTTATGTCGACTTCATAAGAGTCATTTGTATGGGGACTAGATCTGAACATTGACCGAATTTCTCCTATTTCAACAGCGTTCATCCTATGACCGATGAAAGCTTATTTGCCAAATTTCATCAAAATATATTCATGTTTGCGACCTGTAGTTTGATTACAAAATTTATATATGGACACACAAAGGGACAGACGGACGGACGGACGCACATCGTTAAATCGACTCAGAAAGTGATTCTGAGTCGATCGGTATAATAAAAGATGTGTCTAGGTCAAATATTTTTGCTAGTTACAAACAGCAACAGAAAGTAATTATACCCAAACCACATAGTGGTATCGGGTATAAAAATATTTCTCGCCTATATTGGTTTCGATGATCAAAATTAAATGTATATCAAGGTTCAGAAAATACACACATGAAACTCACAATGTTCTGTGCCTAGCACAATCATGACTGTGTTTCGTTTTAATATTTCGTTATCTACACGAACATTTTTCTATCACGTAGTTTTTGTTTCGAGCACACATAAAGAACACAGATTCGAGTGTAGCTTTATTTTAAGTTCGTTTTCTTGCACGTTTACTGTTAAAAAAACTGAACATGTTCTTCAATTCGTTCATCTTAATATTAAAACATTACCCACTCGCGATCGGAAAAAATTTAAATTAATTCATAAACAACATTTAAAATTTCCCTGTTTTCTATTTTATTACTATGTTTTTATTTTTATTTATTTTGTTATTTTTATTATTATCTTTTTATTTTTATTTTTTTTATAACTGCTAATGAATTATTTTAGATTTTTTTAATAAATTTGGTTGACACAATTGTTGTCATTATTATAGGGATGTTTCAGATTTTTCCGATATTTTAGAAATTTATCAAATTCCTTGTTTTGCTAATGTACACTGTTGTAGAGACGATGGATATGGCGGTACATCGTTGTATTTTAATAAAAACTTACATTATATGTTGTCGTGAGAGGTATGTTGAACTTATAGCTCTTACATTGTATAATTTTAAAATTAAAAATAATTTATTTTTATCGATCACAAAAATGGAATATAAATGTTTCTATAAATATGTTTGATATTATCTTGAATGATCATGCTCTAAACCCAATAATTATGGTTGGATATTCAAACATTGATGTTTACTAAAGTCCTCATTATATAGAATGGTCCTCAACGTTCGGAAATTATGACTGTAATAATGCTCATAATCTGATTACAACACCTATCTGTAAAACCTGTATAGATCATGTTTTTAGTAACTTTTCTGAGAGCATTTACATTGATTCGATTGAATGTAACTTATCAGATCATAATATGCTCAACTGTAAAATTAAAAGCAATTTCAAAATAAATAAATATATAGAAATCGAAAAAACACATTGTGATTATGAAAAGGCCAGAGATTATTTAAAAAATAATTTACCGGTTAATTTTTCTTTATGGAATGCTTCAAGCTTGACAAGTTGTTTGATTGCCTGTATGAAAGCTGCAATAAACAATTCGACGGTAATTAAAACGTCTAAAATACCGTTAAGTATTAAACTAACCCCTTGGATTAACAAAAATCTTCAAGAGTTAATCATATTAAAACAAAAGCTTTAAAAAAAAGACGTAGGTCGAAAATTAATCATAATATGAATGAAGTGTTAAAAAGAATAAATAGATTAATTAAAATTGCTACTAAGAAATGTAGAGATAACTTTTATGTTGAGAGTTTAAATAACATAGAAAATGATCTTAAGAAATGTTGGAATTTTATTAATAATTCTCTTGGTCGATCAAAAATCAGCGAAATAAACCTAAAGGATTCAGATGGTACTTTAATCTCAAATGAACAAGTAAAAGTGGATTGTTTAAATAAGTAGTTTCTAAAGTCTGTAGCAGATCTTAAGAAAAAATATTTAATTTGTCTGGGTGACACCGTAAATTCGCTACAGACAATTTCTCAAACAAATCACCGTTTGAATCATAACTATAGTAAATCAATTGATATCCTTGAAGTTATAACAAACATGAAAATTAACAAAAGCCCAGGTTATGACAATATATCATCAAAATTTATTAAGGAATGTCGGGAAGAAATAGCGCCATTTTTAGTTCATATTTTCAATTCTATGATCAATACTTAAATATACCCAAATAGTTTAAAAGTACCTAAAATAGTTCCCATACCCAAAGAGATTAATACATCAACTGTTCATAAATTTCGACCAATTGCTGTTCTTTCTTCAGTTGATAAAATATTTGAAAAATTATATACGACAAACATTTATTGTACCTAGAAAAGAATAACTTATTGTATAACTACCAATTTGGTTTTAGAAGAGGGTGTAGTACTGAAGATGCTGTAGTAAATGTTGTGAGATGTATCTGCTAAGGTTTAGATGAAGGTTCTGGTGCAATTTTTTTTTTATTTTACTAAGGCATTCGATCTTGTTGATTAACAAATATTGTTAGATAAACTAACATATTATGGCATTCAAGGGCCAGAACTCTTGCTGTTTAAACTAACTAAATTGATTAGATTTAGACCTCATGCTTCAAGCATTAATAATGATTTCTTTGTAAATATTGACAAAAATTCTGTTTTTGAAACTCATTCAATACGATATCTTTGAATAACATTACAAAGAAACTTGTCCTGGGAATTACATATGATGGATATAAAAAAGAAAATTGCACCGGCAATTGGTATTTTGTTCAAATTCAAATACAAGTTAAATGAAAAGGACAAATTGTTGGTATATCAATCCTTAATACATTCTCATTTTAATTATTTAGCGATTATTTATGCTGAAATCTCCTACAATGTATGCAAAATAAAGTTTTAAAAATCATTTATAAATTACCATTAACTTATCCAATTGCTGCATTATATAAAGATATGAGTAAAAACATTTTATAAATTTATGGATAGCATGAATACCAAGTTTTGAAGTTTGTTTTTAAAAGTATTCACAATGTTGGGCATACTACCATACCATTTCTACAAAATCAATTTTATTATAGCACACGCAAAAGATCGAATTTCAGAATTCCTAGATGAGATTGTAAACAACAAAATAACATAGATTTTATAGGTAGTAACAAATTGAACAATTTACCTGAAGTTCTTCAAAAATTGGGGAATAACTTCATGATAAACAAATTCCCAAAAAAAGGTCCCCAAAAGGAATGAACAAATTCCCCATACTACTCTCGATATCTGTCCTGCAATAAACGTATTTAAAATCTGTATTCTTTTCAGTAGCATCATTTCAGGGCGCAGAAGCGACGCGCGGACAAGTACGCGACACGATGCGCTCGCGCAACACAGCTTAGCTAAAATATCGGAATGATCTGAAAAATATATTTTGGCAATTAATATAAGTTGACAACAACTGCGCGGCATCACTGGTGTGGCTGCCAAACGCACGGGAGCTGCGCGCAGACGAGACGCGCTCGCGAACACAGCTCAGTAAAAATATCATAATGATGTGAAAAATATACCTTAGCGAGTGTGCTGCCAAAATGCGCGGATGAGGACGCGACTCTCTTGAGGAACACAGCTCAGTGAAAAGTCTTATTATAAATTTTATCTACGTATGTGCAATAACTAGCTGTTGATCAAAATAAGTCAAACATATACATTTTTTAGCTATTATCTTTTTGGCAACACTGGTTTAAACAGCTGACGCACGTTTCGTTTTTTGTTTCATTGTCAAACATCTTCAGTTTGGTCAATAATTTAACCATGAATTGTCTTACAAACGAACAACGCTTGCAAGTTATTGAATTTTATTATCAAAATGCGTGCTCTTTTAAGAAAGTTCATCGCGCGCTTCTTCCATTTTATGGTCAGTTTAACCGACCCACTGAAATAAGCAGAATTGTCGTTTTTGGAGTGAATATCAGCCAGAAGCATTGGAAGAGCTACCAATGCATCCGGAAAAAGTCACAGTTTGGTGCGGTTTATGGGCTGGTGGCATCATTGGACCGTACTTCTTCAAAGATGATGCGAATCGTAATGTAACTGTGAATGGTGAGCGCTACCGATTGATGATATCCATTTTTTTTTGCCCAAAATGCAAGAGCTTGACTTGCATGACATGTGGATTCAACAAGACGGTGCCACATGCCACACAGCCCGCAACTATGGACTTATTGAGAGGCGAGTTCGGTGAACATTTTATTTCACGTTCGGGACCGGTCAATAGGCCGCCTAGATCGTGCGATTTAACGCCTTTAGACTATTTTTTGTGGGGCTATGTTAAAGCTCATGTCTATACAGACAATCCCGCTTCAACTGACGCATTGGAAGACAACATTGAAGCATTTATTCGTGAGATACCAGCCGAAATGTTGGAAAGGGTATGCCAAAATTGGACTAAGCGGATGGACCATTTGAGGCGCAGTCACGGTCAACATTGGATGAAATAATCTTCAAACATTAAATTATATGGACCGTACTATCGATTCAAATAAAGATTTCATGCATTTTTCTGAATTTTATGTGTTTTTTTTTTTGGAAAACTTTCCTATAGCTCTTAAAAAATCACCCTTTATAAGCAGTTGCTTAAAGCAACCTTGCGGCACAATTTTAAACGTCGCATTCCTTTTCCATTTTTAAACTTCTATAAATTTGAAGCCTCTGCTCAATGATGATCACTTATTGAATGAGGTAATTCAATTTTTAAAAGTTCTGATTCTTTTAATTTGCAAACAATTCCGTTATATTTTATGTTTACAAAATAAATAAACTTCAAAAAATGAACTTAAAGCATTTTCGCAGCTTATTTTTGAAGCGTTTTTACTGTAGCGTCTTATAAAAAAAACTTCTTAACTAAAAAATCAAATCAAATCATTTTGAATACCGGGCAAAACCGGGTAAAAACAGCTAGCAGATTTATAAAAATAGAAAATAAATAATTATTTTTTTAAAGTATTTTTCTTAACTCTCATTGTATTACAAATAAATCAAAAACAAAAAATAATGACATTTATTACTAGTTTTTTCTTTCAATTTAACATCATCAACGTTTTTTAAATTTTTTAAAAATAATATTATATTTGCAACACCAAAAATGAATTTCGATCGATTTCGTCAACATGAAACGAAATTCTTAGGATAAGTTGATGTGGAAATTTTCATGTGATAATCGATCTTTGGAGTATAGGGTCCAGCTCTGGGCATATAGTACAATGTACATGTACTAAATTTTGTCAATGCATATATTTTTGTTGAAAACTTTAGTACAGACAGACAGAAAGTGATTCTGAAAATGATATAACAACTGACTCATATTTCGGTATAATCTAGTTCAAATATATTTTGTGGTTACAAATACTAGCACAAAGTGGTATAGAAACCATACCACTTGAAGGTCAATTTGATCCACAGTAAGCCATAACAACTGGAAATGCTTATCTGATACAATTTATTTGCAAAAGCCTAAAATCCTTATACGTTAGGTCATGACTTAATTGCAAAAACCTTTAGCCAATAATTCATATACAACATTAATTTGAAAGAAGTTATTACGATATTCAGATTGGCTGATTTATATTAATTTTTTTAAATACCGGATATCAAATGTCTGCATTTTTGTAATATCCAATAAACAAGTTAAATATTCCCAATTGGAGACATAATTTGCTTATCAAATATTTTGGAAATAAATTAATTAAGTTATGCTCGTGTGTCGATAACAATGAACAAAAACTGAAAACAGAGGAAATTAAATTTAATATGTTTATTAAATATTATATTTATCAATAACGCATAAAGAAATATTAATTTTAATTAAATAGTTTAAACAAATATTTATATAGATACACAACTTTATAGCTGGCGCCAGCTTATCTTAAAGATACAAAACAACTTATAATAAATATAATGGTGACAAAATATTCGGGTACAAAGTGCAGTTTTCTTTTAGCGAAAAAATATTTTTAACGAAAATATGAACTATAAAATATAATATAAATATAATCAAAAATATAAGCTAAATACACCGATTTAATTTAAGGAACCTGATATTTATTGCAGAAATAACTCTTCACAGGTTCAGTGGAACATCGTATAGTCGAAGGACTACTTTCCTATCGAGACAAAATCATCCTGAAAATAGCCCAAGGCAGACGATATTTAATTTTCGTGATTTGATGAAAATCGATAATTTATCAATCAATACTTATAGCTGCACGCCGTTACGAATTTAAATCAATATAAATTTTAAGTTAAATGCAGTTTTTTTGGTGTGTTAACACAACCATAATGAAAACTTAAGTCGTTCTAAATGAATCACATTTTTATTGCTTCGAAATGAAGAACTGCTTTCGATGTTATTTTTAAGAACTTACAAAGATTTTATTACATAGCTATTATGAAACAAGTGAAATAGAAATTGAGAGTCCAAAATATTGGATAATAAATATTTATAATATGATATTGACAACACTTATAAAGTTTTTCATTTATTCTTCTTCTTTAGTCTTGTAAAAACTGAGAAACAATAATACACATTTTTTGAATTGAATTTTATTAAAGACTATTAATAAAAATGTAATGATATAAAAGAAATAAAATATTATTAAAAAGTAAAAAGAAAAACTATAAAATATTTTTGTATTTTTAATATTTTGTTAACCAATATTTCGACCAACTTTGTTAGTCATCTTCATGGAAGTATTTTTTAAAAGATCCTAAGAGAATTAATTCGTCTTGCTCTAATGTAGAATACTTTCGAACTTTTTTTTATAAGAAACTGATATTGGAATAATGATAACTGATATTAAATTAAAAGTTTATATTCAAAAAAATCACCATTAAAATAGTTTTAAAATATATTTTCTCAGGAGATAAAATGCACACAACACAAACTTTAAAAGACAACTTCCGTTCTAAGACAACTCAATGTTAAGTTTATTGTTGATGAAAAATATTCACAACATCTGGGTCCAACTGTTTCACTTGTTTGGATGTTCTCGTTTTGCTTAGAGTCGTGGATGGTATATTACACATCAGACTATATATGTATAACGATATTTGTAATTTGCATGCTTAATTCTACACTCACACTCATATTCATCATTTTCAATAAGTGGGCGAGGTAGACATGGTTTAATGTTTAAATAAAAACGAAAAGAGCTTCTATGGTATTATATATGTTCTGGGATCCATAAACGTGATTTTTTTTTCATTTTGGAAATTTGGTGGAACTTTCGTTTTTGACAGAGCTGTGTGTGATTGTCAGGCAAGCTTTCTGAGCTGATTTAACTAAGTCCGTTCACACGTCATTCAGTCTGTCTGTATGTTTAGGTAAATCTTATTATTAAACTGTATTTCGCAAACAGATAGCTGTTTAATTGAAATTTGGTACAAACGTATTCAGTCGCTTAAGAATGATCAAACTTGGCTCGAACACAATTGTGTGAGTTGAATTTAACTTCTTCTTAGCTCCAGATTATGGTAAAATTTTATGTGAGTAAATTTAATCCATAACATAAGTCTAAAACAAGTGAGAAATTTATAGTCTGTTTAAACCGATTTTGCGACACCCTATACCATACGTTTAGATAATCGGTTTTAGGGTATAGAAAATAAGAATAAACCAAATCTGAGTGGAATTTTTATTAATTTTTTTGCCTGCAGATCTGAAAAAATTCATATTAGAGTGCAATATCTATATAGAAACTAGGTAAAAAATGTACCGATCCTAACGGTATTTGGAAAAGTAATTTATTTTTCGTTAAAATGTGTATAACCAAATTTTAGAAAAATCTGATCTATATTTATACCCTATACCATTATGTGGTTTGGCTATAATGACTTTGTGCTGCTGTTTGTAACTACCAAAAATATTTGACATAAACCCATCTTTTACTATACCGATCGACTCAGGATCACTTTCCGAGTCGATTTAGCGATGTCCGTCCGTCCGTTTGTCTGCCCGTCTGTCCGTCCGTCCGTCTGTGTGTCCATGTAAATTTTAATCAATCTACAGGTCGCAAATATGAATATATTTTCATAAAACTCGGTATGTAAGCTTTTATAGGACGAACCCTGTTAAAATTGGTGAAATTCGGTCCATCTTCGGACCTAGTCCCCATACAAAGGACCCCCACGAAATCGACATAAATTGCCATAAGATCCGTATTATCAAATATATCTCAGTCAAATTGGGTTCGTATGTGTTTATTATATACAATAATCAGTAGTCCAATAATAATGCCTATAGGACAATTCTTAGTCATAGGCCCCATATAGAGCTGCTTCCCGTTCTTCACTTGAATCTCTCAAAAACAAAAATATTGCACAGATTTTTCTCAAATTTGGTTTATATGTATATATTTTTTCAAAACATAAGTGACTTTACCAAATATAGTCAGCATCGATCCATATTTCGACCTAGTCCCCATATAAATATAGCATCCGATATGAACTTTTTCATACCTGCAGACAAAAAAATTGATAATAATGCCACTCAAATTTGGTTTATGCTTATCTCTATATCGAGTTGGTTGGACCGAAGAGATAGGGTTTCTAAACCATATTATAGGGTATCGTATAGGTGGTCTAGACCGACCATAATTTCTTCCTTGTTTTTTTTTTCGTTTTTTGATTGATTTAAGTGAAGATCGGGAAGTAGCTTTATATGAAGGCTATTTTGCATTAATGATTAATGGTTGTAATAAACACATAAAAACCCAATCTCACCGAGCTCTATATCATAATTTAGCTCTTATGGCAATTTAAATCGATCTCATAGGGGTCATTAGTATGGCGAATATATCTGAACATATATAGTATAGAATATGACATAAACGCTTATGAAGGACTGAGCTGCGTTGTGCGAAAATCGGTTCCAACATGCTGGGGAGAGTAATAAGAACTAATATTTTATTTTGGCGAATGGTTTATTTAGAAAAAAGCTACACTTGGAGTTTAAAGATCGAATAATTTCACTATAGTTTTCCCAGGCTGATATTCCGATCAAGTGGACATCTGGCAACGTTGAAAATATTTTATCTATTTAAAATCTTGAGAGTAGGAGGAACATGGCTTATCTTTGTATTCAACCTTGCTAACGGTGATGTTGACTCGAAGTTTCTTGTATCCAATTTGAATTTTAACATACCTTGTAAACTAATTATGCAAGCTAGCAGATTCCAGCGCTCGAAATTCGAGTGCAAATTCTAGGAAATTTTATTTTTTCATTTAATAAAGAACCTAAAGGTATGCTTCAGAATGCAACTCATTTTAAATGAAAAACAAGCTCAGCACATTAACACAAACACATTAACAAATTTAGTAAACACACACATAGCATCCCGCCAGGAAGCCTGGGGTCAAGTGTCCCCAGTCACCACTTTTGGCTGCTATTTTGTCGACATTGTCAACTAAGCGTCCACACTATTTACATTGCTTTATCTGTCAAAAAAAAAATTTCATAGAGAAGTTGGGAGTTCTGCTTCTTCTTGATTTCTATAGTTTTGTTTGAAAAACAAGTAGTTGATGAAAAACTAAAGTTTTAAAACAAGATATAGGAAAATTGAATCTAAAAGGTAAATAAAAATATATTTTATAATAAATCAAAGAAAAAACATTATAAGTTAACGAAGTTATAAAAGAAAAGCGAAAGAACAATCAAATTTGTATCTAGTCACTAGTAAATCTCTGGAATTACCTAGTCACTACCTAATCAATAGTACCAATGTCACTAGTGATTTCAAATGATACGTACATATTAAATGTCTATAGAAAATTACATTGTCTGGGGTATAATTGGTCAGTAGTACTGCTGACAAAGTCAAGAGTGAATCAATACGATTTCACTATTGACATTTCATGCAGGGATTGTATAATTTTATGCATGTGTTAGTAGAAACTTTAAACGATCTTAACTCCAAAAATATTAGTATTATAGATTCTTATCCTTTCCCCTGAAATTGTCATGTTTATAATGTGTTACACAATTTCGTTGGTTTTAATTATAATATATCGGAGGAATAACGCGATATACTTGAATACCTTAATTAATTATTATTTGTTGTTTTTATTTAAATTTCTATTTTCACTTATATCAGAAGATAAGCGCGATATAATTGAATACCTTATTTGTTGCTTTTATTTAAATTTCTCTTATTTACTTATTACATTATTTACTTGCCAGCTCTTGCTTGGAATCCGACAGGGTCAGGACACTGATATGTGCGCGGTCTGCACGTTAGAGAGACGTGCCCTGTCGGTCGGCAAGTGTGAGTAAGTGAGTGGCAGGGATGTTCGAGGCAACAACAAAAAAAAAATAAATAAAACATCTTTGGGTAAATTAAATATTAGCCTATTTTAAATCATAGTTTTACTTGAAAAATGGATCTCAAATTTTTATCATTTGTAACGTAAAATTCTAAAAATATTTTAAAATTTTCGAGGAGTGCTTTTAATGCGTCTTTCTATACTTTCGTCTTTCTATTCTTTCTATACAAATTTTTTTCAATATTGTTTTGTATAGTTTTACAAAAATTATTGCTGTAAGTATTTGACAAATATTTCGTTTTCAACGATAAAATTCAATAACTTTTATTAAATTGGCAATATTGTTGAAAATATAAGGAAGACAATACATATTACATGACATAAAGATAATGACGCCCTAGTCCTAAAAATTAAGACTTAGCGATTTAAAAATAAATTGCACCAGTTTTAGCATTTTTACATGTTTGTGTGTTTAACTTAAAAGACATACATACGTACATTCAGTTATTTTGTCTCGTGATTAAATGGTTATTTGAAGACAACTACTACAAATAAAGATATCATGGAAATTGTAATGAAACACAAAAGCGGCAGATAAAGGCGGCAAAGGAAAAGAACTACAAAAGCAGATAAGTTTTATTTATTCTCTTTCTAAATTGACCATATACAAATATGTTTGTACATTTGTATACAAAAGAACAGAAATGCGAAGCACCAACAAAACATTAGTAAATAAATATATTACTTATTAATATTAAAAATTCATAACGATCAACAGATAATTGAAAAATGATAAGAGAAATAAAAACGACAAAATTACAAAAAAAAAAAAAAAAAAACACTATGGTCGACGACGAATCGGCCGTTTAAGTGACGATATATTGTTGACATATAAATCATCAAACGCTAGTGAATATTCTTTAACCCTCCTATGAACCCCATTCGCCGAATATTAAAAACTAGAAATTGTTTTGTTGAAGGAAAATAAATTATATAATTTATAAGGATTTTCAATAAATTTCCATTTTGTCAGACAGGGGCTTGAAATGATATTTTCTTATTAGGAGAACACTTACTTAAAGAATGATTGCAGCCATTAGAAAAACAACTGACAAACTTTGATATTTGTTACAATATAAAAACGAGAAATAATATAAATTATCATTATTTCTCTAATCTTTCAACTTTAACGTGGGTCGACCGCTTGTATTTACAAAAATTGTTTGGTACATTAGAGGGTTAACTTACACATACATACATACATATTATTGCTCTTTAGCACTTAACAACATCAAAGTGACAACAAACATCAACAACAAAACATATACTAAATACAATAAGTTAAATATACAAGAAAGTTATCATCAACATCATCTTCATCGCTAGTTTTTATTATTAAACAATAGAGAAAAATCAAAAGCGAACAACAGAAAAAAAGAAACAATATGCCAACCATTGAGTGAAGACCGAAGGCAAGACAAACACAAACAAATAAATAAATACCAATAATCGATTTGAATCGAATCGAAGAACGATTGTTTTTTTAAGACATTTAAAGTGTCAATAATTGGTAAGAAAATGAATTGTATGTGACAATATTGTAATGAAATGAAAAGTACTTGTGTGGACTGACAGCACCCGCTCTTACAGTTCGTAATAATCATAATCATATGAATAGATAAAGAGAAAGATACCGACGCCAAACACAAAGTCATAACTTAATAAAATCACAGACTCGAACAGCAGTATCATGATTTTTGTTCATGTGTTTTTCATTATGATGGCGTCAACTAGGCGCTAAAAAAAGTAGACACATGTAGAAAAAACCAATACTCTCACTCGTAAGCAAAGAAAATAATATCACTGATCAAAGCAATTTATTTATTTGCATTCAAGGATTTAAATGTTGAATTATATATTTATTTTGTTTCTCAAAGTTTCAGTCAAACCCTTATTTAGTAGTTGATTGTGTTCATTAAAATGTAACCTTTTGTTAGTCATTCTTAATGCGTTACCAGGTTAATCCTGAGTTGCTCCCCTACCCGTCTTCTACTCAATTTCAATGTTTTTGTGAATTTTTAAAACATGTAATTACATACATATTCATGTTTGAAGTTTTATTTTCATTTAAATGTCCGAAATTTGATACGGTGTGTGAATGTTCTGGGTGCCTTTTGACATAAGTTTCATAAATATACGACAAACGTAAAAACTTTATTTTTATATAAACAAATAGTATGGGCTAGAAATTGTATATGTACGTATAAACTACACTCGTAAGAAATATATTTTTTTCATTGCCAATGAAAAGTTGTCATCAAATGATTATTTGGGCAAATGCAATTTACGTACAATTGTCAAACCTTGAAATGTTAAGTCCTGACGCAGTAAGTCGCCTCTAGTATGTTCTGAGTTTCTAGCATTTGGATGTTCTTAAGGAAAAATTGTTTTCGCAACTTCATACTTAGACATAAAGACTTTATTATTTCTCAAAAATCGGTAAATGATTGAGCGACATTGCTGCCCCCGACCTACTTTGTATTCTGTGCAGTGATAACTGACATTGAAGATGTTCGATAGCAACAACCACAGACAATGCCTGCGAAACCATATGGTCGTCGTTACAGTTCACAATGCAGTTGCTACAAAGCTACATTGTTGTACGATGACAGCATATAAAAGTAGCCTGCAGTGAATCAAAAGGGTCTCTTCTTTTGATGACAGGGAACAGCGAAGTTTTCTTATTTCTTCAGCAGCGAAAGGAGTAATTTCACCAATCAACAGAGAAGCGAATTATATTCATCTAATTTTTTAGCTTACATCAAACCAGAGTGGGCCCAAGTAAGGTAGTGGCATGAGTTGGATTATATCCAGCCAAAGATATTCTTCCGTGGGTGATATTGCATCCAATCCCAGCATATGAAACAAGTAATTCAGCAGATCGGGGGCATAATAAAATTCAGAAAAATAGTAGGGACGGATAACATCCGTCCAATTTCTTGGATTAAATCCAACCTCAACAAGAGCAAGGGGTCGATGGGATAGCGAAAATCGAATCGACAGCAGCAACAATACTATTAATATAAACCTCATTGTAAATACAGAAAAAACTGAAGTGGAAATAAATTCATACAAAAGAAGTGAAGTGTTCCATTTTATATACCCTATACCTCTATGTAGTTAGGGTAACATGAGTTTGTGCTGATGTTTTGAATTACCAAAAATATATGACCTAGACTCATTTTTTATTATACCGATCGACTCAGAATCACTTTCTGACTCGATTAGTATGTCCGTCCGTTAGTCCGTCTGTCACAAATATGAATATATTCTGATAAAATTTGGTATATAAGTTTCTATCTGCCATACGACGAACGCTATTGAAATCAGTGAAAGTCGGTGAATGTTCAGACCTAATCCCCATACAAATGACCGTTATTAGATCGATCTAAATTGCCAGAATATCCAAATTATCACATATATCTTGATCAAATTTGGTTTGTGTTCGTTTATTACACCTATTAATCCGTAGTCAAAATAAACCCTGTAGGATCATCTCAGTCAGAGCACCCATATAAAGTTGCCTCCTGATCTTCACTTAAATCTATAAAAAAAATTATTGTACAGATTTTTCTCATATTTGGTTTGTATAGAATATGTTTTTGCTAAAAGTATATAAATAGAGCTTCCGATAAGAACTCATTTATATCTGCGGGCAAAAAATAAAAAAAAAAAATTGCCACTCATATTTGGTTAAAGTATTTTCTATATCTACGCCTTTTCCAATTGTATTTCTGAAAACATCAACTGAATTTCAAAAAGAATCACTTGCATTTCAGAAATAATCAATTGTATTTCAGAAAACATCAATTGAGTTTCAGAAAGTGTCAATTGCATTTCAAAAAGTATCAAATGTATTTCAGAAAACATTGAATCTATTTCAGAAAGTATCAAATGTATTTCAGAAAACACCAAATGTGTTTCAGAAAACATCAAGTGTATTTCAGAAATACTCAAATGTGTTTCAGAAAATTTCAACTGAATTTGAGAATTAAAAAGGAATTTACCTTACAATACCGAAAAGTTATTATTTTTTCTATTAGTTATTTGGAGTCAAAGAAAATGTTTGCCAATATTTGGACTTATTCTTTATGAACTGGAAAATAAACTATCAAGGCCAGACTCTTAATGGTAAGAAGATGAGGACTTCATTTTTTAATCAGGTACAATATAAAAACCAGGACAGGAATTGGGAGTAAAGTTTTTCCTGCATCGTGATGTCCTTTTTTGAAGTCATAATTTTGAAAAAGCACGTATATAGTTTACAAGAAATGTTACAAACCCATTCTAATACTTAAAAAAATATGTTTTTGTGTAGCGTTCTGACTATTTTTCTGAAATTCAATTGATATTTTCTAAAATTCAATTGATGTTTTCCGAAGTATATTTGATATTTTCTGAAATACATTTGCTAATTTCTGAAATACATTTGATGTTTTCTGATATACAGTTGATACTTTCTGAAATTCAATTGATGTTGTCTGAAATACAATTGGAAAAGGTGTAGACCGACTATAAGTTTCTAACTTGTTAATAAAAGTTTGACGTAAGTGCCCAAGGACAGCTGAGTTATCTAAGATTCAAACCCAGATCAATAGTTCCTTATGATTTGTACATGTCATCCATGTGAAATTACAATAATGTGTAATTATATGTTAATTTAGTGTTTTATTGATTTATATTTATATTTTAAGGTAATATATTTTTTTGTGAATTTAATTTTCAATTCTCTCTCAATTTTCAGATGATCCAGATTAAGAAATAACAAAACGTTAATTCGATAAACAATTTTTTTTTATAATATATCTCGTTTTCTTATCATTTATTCCTTTACAAATAAATCGTTTGATTACTTTATTCTTCTGAAAGAAAAAAGCTTTCGGAATTCAAAAGATTGTTTTTACATAAGCAAGCCCCTATTAATATTCCTAGTACTTCTAAACTACTTCACCTTCAATAAAACTCAGTCAAAAAACTCAGAGGAAATTATTATCAAAAATTTCTAAATATATTGATTTTGATTTGAATGAAATTAAAATTTCATATGTAGTTTAGAAAATTATGTTGAACTTTGACTGAATCTATGTATGTGTAAATTTAAGTTTATTTTATGGCAACACTGTTACAGATAGAAAATACGCAATTATTTGAATGTAATTTAGGACTTGAATTTTAAAATATTATTCAAATTTATGTAAACCGTCAGTTTTAAACATTTTAAAAATAAAAAGATTGGAAGGATGATGTTATTTTAAAATTTAGTTTTTAAACTTCTATTTAACGCAATATACTTCCAAATTAACTGGTATAAAATTAAAGCATATTTTATAAAATTTCCAAACATTTTTCTTTGAGTGTGCTCTTAGTTTCTGTATCCTGCTTTATGTTTATTTTTTGAAAATGAATGAATTTAATTTGTTTTACAAGAAAAAAAACTAACCTTTTGCTTTTTGTTTGCGGTCATTTATGGAGGCTTATATTTTAAACTATTATCAAACTTTGCCTTTCTAACTTATATGTAGTGTAACGAACCTTCTGTCAAAACTTCACCACAACATAAAAAGGATTGTTGAACAAAAACATTGTCATTTAAGTAAATAAAAAAACTAAAAAATTATTCGGGAGTTAATGAAAATTCAACAGTCTAATTTATGTAAAATCCTTACCTTAGTTTTTATTATAAATATATTATTTAACAGATTTAGGTTTACTAATGTTTATTAAGAAAATTAATTTATAACTTTTTAGTAATACATTAATAGTTATTTAAAGTTATTTTTGAGATTTTTTAACTTATTTGATCTCAATAATTGCAAATCAACTTGTTAATCGGAATAAAAAATTTCTGAATATTGCAAATCAATTTTTTAAGTCCTGCGTCACTATTTTCTGGAATTATATTAAGTTAATGATTCACTAAAGAAACTTCTAGATCCTTGTTTAATTAAGTTTAATTTTTTTCCGTATTTGTAATTGGATCCTATGTTGTGGTTTAGTGATGTTGTATGGAATATTGTTTTCTTTCGAATTTGGCTTCGGCTGTAAACGCGATCTATGCATATAAGTAGATGTAAAAATACCATTACTAATATTGTATATCGATCATCCTCAGCTATTTAAAAAAAATATAATAAAAAAAAATATCGTCAAAAATTAAATTGTATAAAATCTGTTCTTTTCTGAAGTGATTGCGGACATGCCCAGAATTTAAATTTCTGAATGAACACTATTAAATTAATTCCATTTGTAATAATTTAAAAGAAAAAGAACAGAACTCCATAAAATATATATATATTCGTGATCTTTATAACAAGAGATTTTTTTTTGGAAATCAACATTTCAACTGTGTTTCTCATTTTTAATGGAAATTATTCATTGACATCTTGAGCAGGTCGGTGTTTATAATAATCGAAATCGGTTCCATAGGTCACGAATTATCACAGAAAATATAAAATATTTTTGAAAAAATATGATATTTCTATGTTGTTATTGTTATTGATGTTACTCTAAATTTTGTTTCCTGCGCATGTGTAATAGTTGTTGTAGTTGTGTACGTTAAGTTTGTAGCATTTGCTTCATGAGTGGGTATGTATCGTTATACTACACGTGTCCAAAAATAAATGTCATGTGGCGGCTTGGCACCAACATTGTATCATTCTTTGGTACTGGAGCCGCCGCACTGTGGACCATATTTTGAGGAGGCGGCCAAAAATTATTTTTTTTATGGTTACCGATTTTAAAGTTATGTTATTCATTTGAAAGTAAATACCAGTGAACCTCGGGAGCCAAAAAATTGCGACTCTATTTTAAGTATATCACAGCGAATAGGGTCTTCGAAAATGTTTTTTCCCAGTATTTTGCTAAAATTAATTTTTTTTTTGTAAATTTTAATTTTTAAATGACTGTAACTCTTTGGTGTTAAAAGATTTTAAAGTAAAATAGATTTTGTATAATTTTGTAACTTCCAAGCTATTAATGTTAGAAACATGAGTCTTTAGAACTTTAAAAAAAAAATCCGAAAATCTCCTACTTAATAGAGCATAACTCCTGCCCATCAAAAGTCATCGAAAAAGATATTGCATTCTTCTGTAGTCCGCGCTCGCCCCTATAATCCTATTCCCCATTGTATATCCGCCACTTTCCGCCCGTGTGCACCAGAACAAATTTTCTGGTCCAAGGTCAGATAATTTGTGCAAAATTTATGAATACAAAAGTTTTCCACTATGTGGTTAGGGTATAATGAGTTTGCCCTGATATTTTTAACTACCAAAATATTGGACCTATACCCATCTTTTATTATAACGATGTCCGTCCGTCCGAAAATTCATCAGTTGCTAATTTATTAATGGTATCTTTCGTTCCATTGCGCTTAACAAAAATTTATAGCGCCTTAGATTTACCAACTAGTAGAGCAACATAAACTGATGTATGGAAAAATTTAATTCCTTCTTCAGCAAAGTATTGAGAGCATTAAAATTTGCATTCAAAATGAAAACCAAAGATGTCATAACTGAAGAATTTCAAAAAATTAAAAAATCAAATTAAAGAAATTCAACCAGTAATATTTAAATTTGATGACCAAGAGATTGAAATAAAATTTAAATGTGTCTGACAATGATTGATGGAAAAGTTGCACAAGCTTTAACCGAAAAAAAGTCATCGTCAAACAAAGACGTCAAGTCGATTTAGCCAACCCCCACCACAAGACGATAGTTTTAAGGAAGCCTACGAATTTGGAATGTCCCCTCTTCATGCTGGAATAAGTTTTATGGAGCACATTCTAAAATTGCGTTATGATTTGGAATTTGGTGGAATTAAGAAAAAAAAAAAAGCCAAAAATAACAAATTCAAGAAAAATATCTACAGCCTCATAATCGTCAAACCAAAACAAGGAGAAGGAAACTCAAATGATGGAAATACTGCAGATTTTTTTCCAATCCAGAAACTGCAGCATCTATCACAGGTGTATATCATGAATTAATAAGACGATTCAAAATCATATTACTACTTCTAGCATGCAGCAGAAAGATAAATGCAAAAAAATTTGGAGAGTACGCCAATAAAACAGCTATACTTTATAACGCAAAATACTCTTAGATATATATGTCATCCACAGTTCATAAAATTTTGTACGATGGGGAACAAATAATTCAAAACAATATGCTACCAATAGGGGATCTATCTGAAGAAATGCAAGAAAAGAGGAACAAGGATTACAGATTCTTTCGCAAGCACAACACAAGACAAATGTCCAGAATTTGCACTAATGAAGATCTTATCACTATTTTGTTGTGCACTTCAGACACACATATGTCCAACGTACGACAAAAATGGAAAACTACCTCTATTGAATTAGATGAGAAAGCTAAACAACTTCTAGAAGATGAAAATCAAGGCTATATAGAAGAAATATTTACTAAAATTGTTTTATTTAAATTAGTTTTTCAGTACACGAACAATAATCATACTCTTTTTTATATAATTTACAATTTTTCTTGATTTAAAAATTTATGAACTTTATTTTACAATAAAAAATAAAATAAAAATAAAAATTGATATATATAGTATATTTAAAAAGATACTAGAGGACCCCTGCTGCTCCGCAGCATTATATTATATTATATTAATTTTTATAATATAATATCAAAATTTGCCAAGAGAAGTGAACGTACAGTAATGCCAAAATATGCTAAGAGAAGTTAACGTACAGTAAAAGTAAAGTTAATTGTCCACGTATAAGTTTCCTCAAACCCAACGAATTTGCTAAGAGAAGTTAACGTACAGTTATGCCAAAATATGCCAAGAGAAGTTAACGTACAGTAAAAGTAAAGTTGATTCTTCACGCATAACTTTCCTCAAACCTAACGAATTTAAGCAATTAATAGCTCAAACGAAGGAGTGTTCTTAGACCTATGTCAACAGCCTACGTTAATTAGAACTCTAGTTATAAAGGTTTGAGAGAAGAAAAATATTGAAAAAAATCTTGAATGCAAAGTTTATATATAAATTCTTTTAATATAACGGGTGATTTTTTAAGAGCTTGATAACTTTTTTTTAAAAAAAAACGCATAAAGTTTGCAAAATCTCATCGGTTCTTTATTTGAAACGTTAGATTGGTCCATGACATTTACTTTTTGAAGATAATTTCATTTAAATGTTGACCGCGGCTGCGTCTTAGGTGGTCCATTCGGAAAGTCCAATTTTGGGCAACTTTTTCGAGCATTTCGGCCGGAATAGCCCGAATTTCTTCGGAAATGTTGTCTTCCAAAGCTGGAATAGTTGCTGGCTTATTTCTGTAGACTTTAGACTTGACGTAGCCCCACAAAAAATAGTCTAAAGGCGTCAAATCGCATGATCTTGGTGGCCAACTTACCGGTCCATTTCTTGAGATGAATTGTTCTCCGAAGTTTTCCCTCAAAATGGCCATAGAATCGCGAGCTGTGTGGCATGTAGCGCCATCTTGTTGAAACCACATGTCAACCAAGTTCAGTTCTTCCATTTTTGGCAACAAAAAGTTTGTTAGCATCGAACGATAGCGATCGCCATTCACCGTAACGTTGCGTCCAACAGCATCTTTGAAAAAATACGGTCCAATGATTCCACCAGCGTACAAACCACACCAAACAGTGCATTTTTCGGGATGCATGGGCAGTTCTTGAACGGCTTCTGGTTGCTCTTCACTCCAAATACGGCAATTTTGCTTATTTACGAAGCCATTCAACCAGAAATGAGCCTCATCGCTGAACAAAATTTGTCGATAAAAAAGCGGATTTTCTGCCAACTTTTCTAGGGCCCATTCACTGAAAATTAGACGTTGTGGCAGATCGTTCGGCTTCAGTTCTTGCACGAGCTGTATTTTATACGGTTTTACACCAAGATCTTTGCGTAAAATCTTCCATGTGGTCGAATAACACAAACCCAATTGCTGCGAACGGCGACGAATCGACATTTCACGGTCTTCAGTAACACTCTCAGAAACAGACGCAATATTCTCTTCTGTACGCACTGTACGCATTCGTGTGGTTGGTTTAATGTCCAATAAAGTAAACTGAGTGCGAAACTTGGTCACAATCGCATTAATTGTTTGCTCACTTGGTCGATTATGTAGACCATAAATCGGACGTAAAGCGCGAAACACATTTCGAACCGAACACTGATTTTGGTAATAAAATTCAATGATTTGCAAGCGTTGCTCGTTAGTAAGTCTATTCATGATGAAATGTCAAAGCATACTGAGCATCTTTCTCTTTGACACCATGTCTGAAATCCCACGTGATCTGTCAAATACTAATGCATGAAAATCCTAACCTCAAAAAAATCACCCGTTATAAGATAAAAAAATTTTTAACTAAAGTAACAACACGACTTTTTCATTGAAACTTCTCTGTCTTGAACCAATATCAGGTAACTTTTACATTCGCTGCTTAATAAGTTATATTTTAATTCGGGCTCTTTCAATTTCTGACAAAATTTAACTTACAAAATTTTTAAAAAGTATAAGTTGTAAAACTGACAGAAAAAATAAGACATTATGTAAAAAAAAAAACTTTTTTAACCTTTTAACACTTCACTTCTGTACTAAAATTCAACTAAAAATAAAAATGTATTTTAAACCCTCCATAAATTTTTATCGGTCGATATTTACCTTTTATAGCAAAAATTAAAGGCTATAGTCCCTCATACCAAACAGAAAAAACCGCATATCAAAATTCCAATCCAATCAAAAATTATGGATTTTTGACCGCCTTCTCGTGAAATGGTCAACTGTGCGCCGCCGACATAGTTAGAAGACTACGTCTTATATTTACTTGCTGAATTAACCATCTTAGTCAACATTTAATTTTTACATATTGGTACAAAAAAATGATTTGATAACCAGGGAAAATGTATTTAAATTAAAGCATTAAAATTAGAAAAACTTCCCTTTTTACCCCGGTTGGGTTGAAGAGGTACTTCTCTTTGGTCCCTTAATAGTTTTTCTACTCTAATAATGGAAAAGAGATTAAATTTTTCAGAAAGAAATTGATTCTTTCTATGGAATAGCAACCATCCATAGGAGAAATGATCAAAACTAATCAAAATTATTGAACTTTAGAAAGATTTTTAATACGATTTACATAAAAATTTAACTAAATTAAATTTGGTAAATTGGTTCGTAGAATTTAGGCAGCAAAATTCTACGAACCAATTTAAGCAGCAAAATTCTACGAACCAATTTACCAACATGAATAAATTTTTATGAAATTTCGTATATAAGCATTTATTGGTCATAGGATGAAAGCTATTAAAAATCGATCCTTGTCCAGACCTAGTCCCCATACAAATTACCCCCATGAGGTCGACTTAAATTGCCATAATATCCAAATTATCATATAAATCTCGATCAAATTGGGTTTGTTACTGTTTATTCCATCCATTTATCAGTAGTTCAAAGTAAACCCTATACGACAATTATTAGTCAAAGCCCCTATATGAATCTTATTCCCGATCTTCATTTAAATCCATCAAAAAACAAAAATTTTCGTTTGTATATATTTTTGCAAACACTAAGTGAACTTACCAAATATGGTCAGGACCGGTTCATTTTTCAACCAGTCGCTGTATATAAGGCAAAAAAAAAAGTAATAACAATGCCACTCAAATTAGGTTTATGCTTATCTTTTATATGTAATTAGTTGGACATAAGAGATATGGTCTCTATATGCATGGTATAGGATATCGAATATTCGGTACAGACTGACTATAATTTTCTTAGTTGTTCTTGTCTTGTTTTAATAATAGCTTATTGAAATTTTGATATACCTTCTAATGTACTTAGAATTTCTGTCAGTATTTTGTACCAACCAAATCAAACAAAATGTATAACATCGACTGTGCTTTTTAACTGGTCATGTTATTATTCAATTATTTGATGGATAAAACTTCAATTAATTTATATTTTTATTTTTAAATTAACCTATTACTAGCTAATCCGGGTATAACTATTATAGTGTTTTTTAAATATTAACGTCCGGACATTTTGCTGAGAAAACGCCAAACTATAATTTAGAGAAGTTTTTAGTCAAGACCAATTTGAAACTTTTTTTGAATTATCGCACGACTTCTAAGCTCTCAAAATATTGTTATGGGGATAAAACTTTATTTTGGGTAAAGTTGAATAAAGTATTCGTCTTTGTTGTCCTATAACGAACTAAGAGAACTTACAGGTTATCCATTATTTTTGAAATAGTAATGAATCTTTCAACGGAAGACAGCATCATTGTTTTTTATAACAAGATATTATAATGATACTGGTCACTAAAGAAAATCAATTAACTTAACATATAAATGGTATTGGAATTTGTAGGTTAAGTATTGTCAACAGTATTAGAAAGGTAGCCGTATCCAACATAAGTTGTATTATTGAGTATAAAAGATTCGGCACTGCCGAATTTATCATTTTTATTTGTTAAACCCTCCACACCGCTGTGCGGGGGGTAAACATAAGTATTAGGTTGACAGCCATTTTTTATTTTGGAATTTCAAGACGTGCGGGTCGGATTATTGTGACACTGTATCTGGAACTTTAGTATGCAAAATTTGTGCCGAACCGGACAATGCTTTCTGGACGCGCATTGAGTTCAAAGTTCAAATATGCATTTATATATAAAAATTATCAAAAAAAAATAAATAATAATTTTTCACAAAAATTTTGATATTAATAATTTCGCTTTAAATAAATTAATTAATAAGCCGTAATCTAGAGTAAATTTTATTTTTACTAAAACAACAAATTTGAGGAATTTCATGAATACATTAATTTTGTTTTACTTAAAAAAAAATCCTGATGAAGAAAATATTTATAGATTTTCATAAAGAGTCAATTTGACATCAGAAAATCCAGAATATTATTTTCTAGAATTATTAAAATATTATCAACAAGTTCTATCGAAATCGTTCCACATATATATATTATTTCGATATTTTGTTTTAAAAAAATTTAAATCTCATTAAATTTGAATGTTGACCTTAAAGAGTGGCAGTTTATAGTGCTTCAATTTAAACTTAATTTATAAGATTGAGAACTTTTATCAAGTAGTATAATATTTTTACAAATATGAAAACACCAAATATGAAAACACCAAAAAGATGTAGACTAAAAGTTGAAAAATATTAATAATAGCGCTTTAAATAAATTAATTAATAAGCCGTAATCTAGAGTAAATTTTCTTTTTAATAAAACAACAAAATCTATTATCGGTTGAAAGACAGCCAAGTTACATCAAGTTCCCCAGGCAATAAATGCGGCGCAGACCACTTGATTAAGAAAATCGAGCTCACATTTTTAATGACATTGAAATAATTTACAGCAACAACAGTTTTGCATTCTTCTGATTCCAAGATGATCTTACGTAAAGTATTTTTCATCTCGTCTGTTGTTATGCCGTTCTTAATTAATGTCAAAATGTTACGTATTTTTTAGCACTATTTCAAAATCTCCAATTTTACTTTTTCAAAAATTTTGTTCCAGAAATTTACAGAAATCAACGACTGGACTTTAAGGTCTTATTAACAAAATATATGTGATTCAAAATGCCAAATATTGTTGGTATCGTGCTCTTAATTTGACGAGGGGAGCGTTTTAATCTCAGCGGATTTGAAGAAAAATCTGATTTTTCATAATTTTTATACTCTTAGGCTACATCTTTTTGATATAAGTTCTCAATCTTGTAAATTAAGGTTAAATGCAAACACTATAAACTGTCCCTCTTTAAGGTCAAAAGTCAAATTGAAAGAGATTTACATTTTTTTAAAACAAAATATCGAAATATATATTTGAGGAAGGATTTCGATAAAACCTGTTCATAATATTTTAGTAATTCTAACAAATAATATTCTGGACTTATTTGTAGAAACTAACCCGTGTGGTACTGTTGGTGTCAAATTGACTCTATCAAAATCTATAAATATTTTCTTCATCAGGATTTTTTTTAAATAAAACAAAATTAATGTATTCATGAAATTCCTCAAATTTATTCGTCCAGAAAGCATTGTCCGATTTGGCTCAAATTATGCACACTAAAAGTTCAGATCCAGTGTCACAAACCCGCACACTTCAAATTTCGACCAAAATTTTTTTTCATACAAATCGCTGTCAACCTAATAAGTATATCAGTTTGTCATTACGTTTGTAACGGATCGAAAAATGCATTGGCGACCCACAATTTATATATATTCTTGATCTTTAAAACAACTCGAGTCGATATAGCGATGTCCGTCTGTCTGTATATCTGTTGATATCGCGTTCCTTCTCAAACTAAACCACAAAAAAAATCTGAGTGAATTTAGGACAATATTGTTTACCATCAATTCAAGAAAGGCGGTATTTCAAACGGAGTAAATCGGACAGCATTGTGTCGTAATACGGCCTAAAATATGGAGACACATCTAAAAAATGCTAAAAATGCAGGATCTGCGTGTTCATAAATTAGTATTATGTTTACCAAGTTGATTACTTTTTCAAATATTTTGCTTTGTTTTGTTACAATAAGTCCAATTATTAATGTAAACATAAAACCCAAGTTGAGGGTGTTATGGTTTTGAGTGGGTTTTAAAATTGCGGTATATATTAAAGTATCTCTCTTGAAAATAGTCGTAGCTTTGTTAAAAATAGGTCATCATATTATTTACGATGTGAAATACAGTCATCCCTCTATTTTCACGACCGATGCTTTCTTAAGAGAAACATTTAAATCGAGTTAGCATATTTATTGTATCAAAAATCGTTTTAATCGAAAACTGGAGCAAAATGATCAAAAATAATAATCATATTATATATAAATTTATTATTTTTAACATAAATTCAATAATTTAAAATAACTTAACAGTATCAGTTTATTTACTAACAATTATTTATTCATAAAACAACAACAAAAACAAGTATCAGTGAATTTATATACAAATGCTGTACAGGGAAACTTATAAAATACAATTAATTCACTGATTTTGTATAGGCTACAACTCACTTCCATTAGTAGCTAGTATTATATTGCATTTTCTTTTGTCCATTTTAGATTTAACTAGATTTGATAATATAATCGTTAACATTTAATAGTTTCAAAAATGTGTAAAACAGTAAGAAAAACGAAAACAAAAATATGTCTCTAAAATTGAAATTGTGTAAAATATAATATGGTGCAAATCGAAGGATAGGTGTAATACATTTAAGAACAGCATAAATCGTACATTTTAATAGCCCCATCAAGGTCGTTAACTAGGCCTTGAAATATATTGACATGAATTTTTCACTCTCATTTATGCATTCATGGGTACAGAACTAGTGGTGCATTACACTCATACTTGGTACTTATATATGTAATAAGGTGTGTTGATAATTTAAGAACACGTCTGAGACCTTACATTTTTTTGGCGAATATAAAGGTTAAGATGTAGCACTTTCGGTTAGGCATAATTTTCTAAAAATTTGTTGTTTGTTCTTGAACAGCCCTCAGCTTTTTTTATTGAATGAATTTTCTAATATTAAAAAAGTCACACACAACCACTTTAAATTTTATGAATGAACCAAGAAAATACTTTATTAAAAAAAAAAAACACTTGAATTTGCAAAATGTTGCTTTTTTTACTGCGTAGTACATTTCCGGTCTTATTTAAAACTCAGTTGACGATAATTTTTTTATTTTTTTTTTGTATGCAATTCATTTGCAAAGACCCTGTGGTTTTAAAGTTTTTGCATTATAAACAAATTTTTTTTACATAAAAATATTTATTGATTAATAGTGACTATTTCAAAGAATAACTTTGGAATTTTTGAAATTTCAGTGGTCTCGCTATTCAGTAAATAAAGTGCGTGCTATTAGCAAGTGCATATACATATATGCAGATTAACTTAAAAATCACTTTTTTACAAAAAATATCTGGAAATGTGAAATTAATGTTTAGGAATTGAAAGTCTTAATTTTCATCGTATTCCACGAATTAAGTTTTGATTTGATTATTGTTTTACTTGTATTCCTGATATTAAGTTTAAAAATTTTTAAACTGAATTTATGAGATAAAATACATATAAGCTGCCTCAATAAATCAGTTTATATATATTTTTTCAAATGATTTTAAGATATTATTTATATAAAGTCATGAAATATTAAATGGACAAATTTTTAATAAGATACAAATGCAAATTGATGAATTTTTTTAGTAAAATAATTTTGGGAAAATCTTTTTTTTTAATTTTTAAACAGAATGTATTCTTCTGAATACATCAGGCATCTCATATTTATATTTTTCAATCCATCAATTTCTATTTTTCGAACAAAAACCCTATCACCTGCATTCAAGCAGATATAAAAATTTAATAATTTTGCATATATTTCCAACACAAATGAAAATAATATTTGTAGATTGTTGACCACAATATATTTTTTTATTTTGGCTAAAGATATCATTCCGAGATAAGACTATTAATTAGTTCGCATAAAATAACCAGTTTCTAAAATTATTTTAAAAACAATAACAATTTTCGTCTGATAAAATTTTTATTGCTGATTATGATTTTTATATTTTACCATTGTGAATAATTTTTAAAATTGTCTTCAATATAATTTCAGGACATTGTGTAATTAAGCTATGAAAATAAGGTTTATGTTACCAACATAGTTTACTTAATTACATGATCATTTGATACTTGTTGCATGTAAAATGTCATGTTTTTATTCAAAAAGTTATGATTATTTTCGATCGTTTTCCAAATGGTTTTAAATTTCAGCGTAGCATATTTTTATTTAGCGAGTACAAAAAACTTTATACTGTCTAGCACGACCGTATCATACCCTACCACATGTTCGATACATATTTGTTATTTTAAATTGAGCAAAGTTTACCTGTTCTCAATATAGTCCCGTAAAAGGGGCTTGTCATTAAAATATTTTTTTAAAATTAATTTATTGTTTTGTTTTTAAGACGTCGGTTTATTAAAACTTGGTTTTGCGTAGCAAGCAAACGAAATTTTTCTGTCGATGGTTGTTTTTTATTTTTTTTAATTTTAACAATAGAGACTTTTTCCATTTTTGTTTGCTCACAACTTTTACTTGGTATGGTATATAAACTTGGACATGTTATTGGAGCGATATGGCTACACTTTCGGATTTTGTTTGAGTTTGAACAATTTTAGTACGTGGATGCATGAATAGTTCGTGACCGACTGATAACAAACGCTATTATGTTTCCTTTATCATAAGAAATTCAACAAAATCATTTTCGAAAATAATAGGAATAAATTGAATATTTTATCTTTTGAATCGGAGTTTGAAAAAAGATATTAGGGCTTTTTTTTCTTTTGCTAAAGGTTTATTGTTTGTTGTTTCTTTATTTGTAATCAAAACGTAATTATTTTAGAAGAAATTCTAACTTGTATCCTGGGTGATACAAAGCTGGTGCAAGAATTGCGCCGATACTGTTTTGTTAATATTTGGTGTAGTTATTCTTATAAACACACATATTGTGCTAGAGCATCAGATTATGAGTCTATTTTTACATTTGTCTAGCTTTCCGTCTGTATTTGCGTTCATGTAAACCTTGCCGAAAACTACAGGTCGAAGATGCAAAATTATATTGATAGAATTTGGACCAAATTCTTAGAAAATGTCTCCATAGAAAAGTCACCGATAAGATTGGCCTCAATTTCATTAAAATCCACATTAAAAAATATGTCGGCCTTGACTGTTATATATTTATTATATCCATAAATCAGCTTTTAAAAAACAACGACTGTAGGATTAAGTCATAGTCCACATATAAAATAAACTACCGATATTCACTTCACTATTTTTTAAGACTTACATATTTTATCCAGTTAGACTTACATATTATTTTTTTTTTGATCACATAAGCCACCCATTCATTTAGCTAGGCAAATTATTTTTTTGCACAGATCCCTGAAATACATATGTAATACTAGGGTGGCCCTTAATAAAAAAAGTATTCGAACTCTCGGTGTCACCCCCTAGAAATATGCAAATAGCAAAAAAAAACTGAGAAATACAAGTTTTGGGCCAATCAAAAAACATTTAGTCGTGTCTCAACGCGATTGAAAATTTCAAGTGTGTTTATATGGGGAAAATATGACTTTTTTCAGATTTTACGAAAATTTCGTCCTATTATTTACTTTTTCCGACAAGTTGTTACATAATTCGGGATCAGTATTAAATTGTCCTTTCAAAATGCTATAAAACTTCAAAATCGAATAAAACCTCGCCAAGAAATAGCAAATGCCCCAAATGATAAAAAAAAACTAGCTCATGAAATTTGATGGTATTTTTTCAACTTTGAGAAATTGATAATTTCCTTTTTGGTCTCTATACTTATAAGAACTCAGATATGAAGTATTGTTTTATTACCACGTTGTCTACCTATTGCGCATTGAGACCAAAAATGGGAAATTTTTTTGATAAAATGTTGAAAAATCCTTTTTCAAATTTTAAAAAATTTTCTTTAACAAAATTTAAAAAACTGGATCTTAAGCTTTATGGTTTTATTAAGTATATGTTACAGATTAACTGTGTAAATTTTTAAGTAAATCCCTATGCTAGGATTTTTTTGACAAGGATTTTATTTTTGACGATTTCAAGAAAAATGGGATTTTAGTAAAATATGCTGTAAATGTACTCTTTCTAAATACTTTGTATCAAAACTTCATCACTTTTCTACTTTTAAATGTTATATTTTATTTTAATAACCTAGGGTTTCGGAAAAAGATAATATGACCCCATTAACCCTTTTGTAATTGGGGTCGCATATGACCACAAGCTAATAAAATACAAATTATTCAAAAAATTCAAATATTTATTAAGTGCTGTTGAATTTTTAGATGCGATTTTTAAAATATAATAAGCAAATGTGCAGAACTTCCGTTTCTAAAGTTTGAGGTAAATTCGAGAACGTTAACCCATTATTTGCCAAGACCAGCTTTGGATTTTAAGATATTTTTAAATAAAAATTACCGAAAACGAGTTTTTCTATTAAACTCGATAAAACCACTATTTAGAATTTAAGAAAAATAATTCGGTTAATTTATATTCATTTAACCCTTCAGTGCTCCTGTGATCAAAATAATCCATTGTGATATATATTTGATGCAATTATCTGCTTATTGCTCGCGAATATAAATTAAAACAACTTTTAACCAATTTTGTTATAAAATTATTTTATGTAAAAAATTATCTATTGTCTAGCCACAAGGTGGAGGTAATGATATTTTTCTTATAAATTAAAAAAAAAACTTTTATTAAGATTTTTTTCGATGTTGGTACATTCAGAAAAAGTTTGGACCTAACACTCTTGGACATATTTGAGGAACATTGTCGAACCAAATTTTTTGGTTTTAAGGGTCAAAAAGGCAATTTTCGTGAGCAACATATAAATAACGGTATCTCTTCAAAAAATTCAAAAATGAAAAAGTCATAGAACCAACTTTGTTTCTGATACCCCAGAGATTAATTTTCAACAATAAAAAAAAGTTCTTTTTCGCAAAAAGTCGATTTTGAGATATTGCTAAATATATCAGAAATATTTCATATTCATGTATATTTTTTTTTTTTTAATTTTACACAAATGCAAATCAAAAACTCATGATTACTGAAAAAATAATCTCTGATTTAAAATTTGTAATGTGTGATAACAAATATCGAATGATCATGTGGCTAGAAAAGGTCTGGTGTGTCTTACTAAGTATGGTATTTATAGGATAATTTATACACCTAGACGCCGATAAGCCTAGCCCGAATATGACTTTATAACGGGGTTTTTTCGTTTTATACGGCAGACAAGTATACATGGATAGAAGGATGTGCAGAGGGCATTAAATTAATTAAAAAATTATCATGAACCTATGCCCCTGTGTAATGTCGTGCATTCAAACAATATGTAAACAATTGTAGTATTCAAGTACAAAACTAAATAACAAAATGGAAAAAAATAAAGAAAATTTAGTCGGTTTCGACCAAATATACGATACAGTATACCATGAGTTTAGAGAAATGGTCGTAGATCCAACTGTGCTGAGGTCATAATTCCATACAAAAATAAGATAAGAATAAATGAATTGTTATTAATTTTCACCCTGCAAAGATAAGATATTTTTCTATGGCGATCAGGTCAAAAATTGTAACAGATCATTACCAGATTTACTGAAGCCATTATTGTACTCAAAAACATATTCTAATCAAAGTTGAAAAAGATCTGTTAAAAAATTTTTTTTACTAGATTTAAGCAGCTTTATATGGGAACTGCGACTAAAAATGGTCCTTCAGGGTTTATTTTTCTACAAGTATGTGTAACAAACACATATTAACCGATATCAATATGATAATTTTGATCTTACGGTAATTTGAGTGCATCGGCTAGGGGTTATTTGTATGGGGACTAGGGCTGCACAAGGACAAATTTTCACTAAGTACAATAGCGCTCGTCATACAGCCGACAAAATCCTATATACCAAATATA
The DNA here is from genome assembly GCA_963682025.1 of Cordilura impudica. NCBI lineage: Eukaryota > Metazoa > Arthropoda > Insecta > Diptera > Scathophagidae > Cordilura > Cordilura impudica. The sequence continues at coordinate 148,554,950 of OY821519.1, read as the reverse complement.
AAACTGTATGTACATATGTTACCTGCAGTTTGATAACAAAGATTACATAGACTTACAGACAGGCGGACATCGTTTAATGGATTCAGAAAATGAATCTGAGTCGATCGGTACAATAAAAGGTGAGTCTAAGTAAAATAGTTGTGGTAGTTACAGACATTAGCACAAACACATTACCACATAATAGTACAGGGTGCAAATATATTGAAGGTAATGCCATTATTTGAATACTTTTTATTACGTAATTGTAAACCAGAATTACGTTAACTAATTTTTAAATTTTTAAAATCCATCGTAAAGAACAATTGAATACAGTGAGAGTAAAAAATTATTATAATTTGAAGTAACGTAAAGTGTAAACCAATGTAAATGAAAGTGTTATTAAACAATAGCCGAAGATTGGCTGGTGGCGACGTTTAAATAAAATATTTTTGCCTGACCTCTACCCAGATCTATTACCCAGGTTTTCTAAAGTCAGTAACGTTTAATTTTAAAATCTTTTCCTTACAATTACAATCATGATGGTAAATCATTAACAAATAAGTGTTTATGTAATCCGTAACCTGTACGGCACCACATTCTTTCTTTTCAATTATTTGAATGACAAGTTAACATTTTTAGTTAGTTATTTTTAATGTTTTGCTATTTATCTTTAGCAACTATTTACTTTTAAGTAGCAATTTTTAATACTCCACCTATTTTCTTGATGTAAGAAATTTTCTGTTTGAAAATCAAAACTCTTCAAAGCATGTTTTACTGCCGTTGACTATTTCTGATTTAAACAATGTTCTAAAATGCCACCTACACCTTGTCTCAGTTAACATTTGTTATCTTAGAAAAATGTTACAAATGGTTAAACAGACATTTAAGTTCGTTCGATTTGTACTGAAGTAAAACATGCGACAAAATTAATTTCATATCATTGAAACATTTAAACAACGGAAAAGGTGTTACAAAAACGAAAAGTTGTTGCGAATGATTTAAACACACCTAGCTCTAGTTAATGTTCATCAAAATTGATTTGTGAATATATTAAGATAACTACTTAGCACGAAAAATGGAAGGGGATAGAAAATAATATTCAGAAAAATTTTTTATGTAAGTTGAGGGAGCTTCTTTGAATTTTAATTGGTATATGAAGCTCTGGCAGAATTACAGACATGATTTGTTTGAAGACATTCTTCGTTGAACACAGATAATTAATTCTGATGCTACATTGGACGATTACACCTACAACGCGGTTCTACTTATTATTGAGGACAAATTGATATCGATAGTGGAGAAAGAAACAGGCCAGTTTGGTATTTCGCGGTCAGTTAGGTTACAAAATGTGACCGATTAGTTGTCAATAGTAGCCTCCCTGCAATTAACGCAGCAATCGCGGAAAATATGCCTAGATTGCTCCTGGTGGCACATGGAACACATTCCTACTAAATCCTTTATTGGCATATATCCTTAAAGACTCAACATCTCCATTGCAGTAGCTTACTCAAGGGTTGCAGCAACTCATCGAAGTGGTGGTATAACTGCACACTCTGCTCTCAGATTACCCGAGATCGATGCCCCATCTTGCAGCATTCGTAAAAATATCAGTTTGAAAGTTTCGAGTCGATTGAACCATGTCTTACAAGCGTGCAACTGATGCCTTATCTCGACGTCTGCAGGACATCTTGCAGAAGAGGAATTGTGACTGATGAAATTAATTTGGAAATAAGTTTCTAGATTAAGCGTTCCCACCAATATGCGATCTCATCTATTTAACGATTATTTCACTGCTGGAACACATGCAGCGGAATTACTAAAAATTGGAAATGGTAAAGCGGTTAAAGGCATCAATGGAGAAATAGCCTTTAAACCACAATTCTGAAATTCGTATCCTCTGAAAAACAACTTCTATCCGAACTCTATCCGGAAATTAATCGAAAAATGTTCGACAAATCCTGGTTACGCGGAAGCGCACTGTTATCACCAAAAAACATATCCATATCAAAGCAAATAGTAGTAGCTTGAAGGTAATTTTCACAATGATCACACATTAGATAATGTTTTAATCTGGATTTAATTAGGATAGCTGAAATGAAAAAAATGCCATCAAATTTCATGACCTATTTCTTTTTTGGCACAAAAGTTGTCTGGAGCATTTGCTATTTCTTGGCGAGTTTTTATTCGATTTTGAAGGTTTTTGAAAAGATATATTAATACTGATCCCGAACTGTATAACAATTTGTCGGAAAAATTAAACTATAGAACGAGATTTTCGTAAACTTGAAATTTTCAATCGCGTTGAGATTTGTATTTCTCGGTTTTTGCTATTCGCATATTTCTAGGGGGTGCGACCGAGAGTTTGAACACTTTTTTTTTATTAAGGGCCACGTTAATGTATATTAGACTGCACTTAAAATTTTTTTTTTCCAAAATGAGTGTACCGCCCCCTCAAATTGTTCCTTTTTACGCCAATAATGACTGATTGCCCTAGGTTAAGGCGTGGCACATGCCCACTAAAGTGGCTAAAAGTGGTTCATATGGTCTTTTCAAGAGACAAGGCACGAAAATATAAATAAAATTTTTTCATATATGTTTGTAATATATTATTGAAATTAACTTACTTGTAATGATTACTATTCTTGATAAACATTTAAACTTAATAGCAAATGTCTGATTTATTAATGCTACCGTACTTTTTTCGTATAATTAGTTACTGTTTCCATAAGAGTTTTAAAACATAAGCTCTAAAAAAAAATCGCAAAAATGCAACTCTGTAAACAAATATTTAATTGCTAAATAAAATGTTGGCAACAACAGAGGAAAGTCAACATCTGGTCAATACCGTTATTTTTGAGCCACGTGGCAATTAAAAGTGCGTAAAAAGTGGAGTGTGGCTATTTTGAGCTTTGAATCATAGAAACATTATTGCTATAAAGAGAATTGATATTGATGGTATTTGCAAAATTCCTGACAGCGAATGATTTGGGTGACAATACAGAAGAACTAATTGATGAATACGATAGTGATGAAATACTGATCAAACTGTAACTCTCAACAAAAAAAACAGAAAACGAGGAATGAAACATTTTATCACTTCAAAGCTTGTTGCGACCTTAGACAAGTGCAAGGTAAGTGACAGGGACGCAGTTCGTATTCTGATAGCTGCCGCTGAAGAATTGGAACATGATATCAGTGCATTTGTAATCAGTAAGATATCGATTCGGCTTTGCCGTAAACAACTTCGTTCGGAAACTGCTGCAAATCTGGTGATGGATTAAAAAAAAAATATATAAATCAAATTACGGTACATTGGGATGGAAAAATTTTCCAATCAATCACAGGGAATGCAAAAGTGGACAGATTACCAGTTGTGATAACAACAAATGGCATTTGAGTACCTGCCCTGTCAGCTGGTACTAGAAAAGAACAGACATATGCCATACTTAAACTATTAAATGAATGGAATCTAACAGAAAAGGTATTTAAAAAACAATTTCTTATAACAGTAAATATAAACAACATTCTTTCCCAAAAAGGTACAAGCTTTATGTTTTGATACTACAGCGAAAAATACTACCTGTATTTGATTGCAAGGTACTTGTATTTTATTTGAACAACACCTCATTAGACAATTGTTATATCTCCCTTGCCGTCATCACATATATGAACTCTTGCTGAAATGTGCTTTCGTGAAATATGATTTAAAATTAAGTGGACCATCATTAGATATTTTCCAGCGTTTAAAAAAAAATTGGCCCAACATCAATCAACAAAAATTTGCAAGTGGAATGGTGGAAAAAAAATAAATCTTGCGCTTAACAAAACTGAACAATTTGCTCATAACTATGACACTATACAACATCCCAGCGCAGACTACAAGGAGTTATTGGAATTGAGTCTTATATTTCTTAGTCGAAACACAGAGCCTGTAAGGTTTAAATCACATGAAGCGATGCATCATGCCCGATGGATGGCTAAAGCGATATATACGCTTAAGATTTTTCTTTTCCGCCACCAATTTTCAATGTCATCAGATGAGGCAAATGCTATACAAGATATAAATGTGTTCATTTTGAAAATTTATTTGCGACCGTGGATTGAAGCGCCAATTGCCGCGAAAGCATCCTTAAATGATTTAAATTTTATTAAAAATATTATTAAATTCAATGAATTGAATGAAATAATAAGCAATGAAGTAACGCGCAAGTTTTCGTATCACTTGTGGTACCTGACACCAGAAGCAGCAGGTCTTTCATTTTTTGATAATGCTGTAGACGTTGGAGAAAAGAGAAAAATGGTTGAAAATCTCAAAGAAGAACAAAATAATGAGAATAAAAGAATAGTAACCAACATGAATAAATTAAACCAAAAAAAATATTTCAGATTTTGTTAATAAAAAAACATTGAGCTTTTTCGAAAGATTTAATATTGAAACAAACTTTCTAAAACTTGACCCTTCCAAATGGCACAATGAATCCGAATTTCAAAAGGGAATGAATATTGTACAAAACTTACATGTTGTTAATGATACTGCAGAGCATTTTGTAAAACTAATGGAAGAATATAATGCAGCTTTAACAAAAAACGAAGAAGAGAAACAATATATCTTGCAAACACTAACTGATTTTAGGAAAAAGTACGATAGCATTAATAAATCAGACCTTTGCGATTAAGTTTAAATGTTTATCAAGAAAAGTAATCATTAAACGTAAGTTAATTTCAATAAAATAATATATTACAAACATATATGAAACATTTTACATATATTTTCGAGCCTTGTCTCTTGAAAAGTCCATATAAACCAGTTTTAGCCACTTTAGTGGGCATGTGCCACGCCTTAACCTAGGGGGCGGTACACTCTTTTTGCAAAAAAAAAAATTTCCCATACAAAAAAATTTTTTGCAACTATCGAATTTGTTACTCTCAAATAACGCTAAATCAAAAAACTGAATTTTGCTTAATTTCAAACCCTGTTGTCAAATCAATCGATATTTTTAATTGATATAAATTACATTGTTGCTGTTGAGTTTCTGTTGTGGCAAATGAATTTATTTTATTTATAAATAAATAAATAATAACTAAATAATTGTTTAAAGAAAATTTTGCTACAACCTTGTAGAAAGTTGTCCAACTCTGTGTGCAACATTTTACATATAAGAATTAAATGTAACTTGTTTTGTAACAGTTATGGTGGGGGGAGGGGTAAGGGCTTAAAAGCGAAAAAGGCGCAATTTCATAATTTTTTTATAAATTTTTTTTGATAAAATTTTCAGTTAAAAATTTTAATAAATAAGTCCGTGACAGCGAATCTCCCGATGCATTGTTTGCGCTGAACATCATAACTCGTAAGAGGATCATGTCAAATTAAACAAGTAAGAAAATTATAGTCGGTCTAGACCAACTATATGATACCCTATACCATGCCCTATCTCTTAGGCCAAACTAACTGGACATAGAAAATAAGCAAAAACCAAATTTGAATCTGATTTTTATTAATTTTTTTGGCAGCAGATATGAAAAAGTTCATATCGGATGCTATATCTATATGGGAACTAGGTCCAAAAATGGACCGATCCTGATCATGTTTGGTAAAGTCTCTTGTATTTTGCAAAAATATATACAAACAAAATCTGAGAAGAATCAGTGCAATATTTTTGTTTTTTAATAGATTTAAGTGAAGATCGGGAAGCAGCTCTTTATGGGGCCAAAGTGATCATTTTTGGACTACTCATAAATGGACGTAATGAATGCATATAAAACCCAATGTAAGTAAGATCTATATGAAATTTGGATCTTATGCCAATTTATGTCGATTTCATAGGGGTAATTTGTATGGGGGCTAGGTCTGAACATGGACCGATTCTCACCAATTTTAATAGCGTTCATCCCATGGCCGATAAAAGCTTATATACCAAATTTCATCAAAATATATTCATATTTGCGACCTGCAGTTTGATTACAAGCTTTACATGGACACACAGACGGACGGACGGACGGACGGACGGACGGACATTGTTAAATCAACTCAGAAATTGATTCTGATTCGATCGGTATAATTAAAGATGGGTCTAGGTCAAATATTTTTGGTTGTTACAAACAGCAACACAAAGTCATTATACCCAAACCACATAGTGGTATAGGGTATAAACACGGTTTTTGCTGTAAAATTTCGGAAAATTTGTTGTTAACAAATGTGAAAGAAAGTGGTTACCTGATGATTTATGTGTAGAAATAGTGTGTAAAATTTCAAAAGAAGCGGCCAAGTAGATTTTGAGTTATGATGTTCAAATATGTTATTTGCGAGAAAATCGATTAAAAATTTTTTCAAAAACTGATTTATTATAACGGGTGATTTTTTAAGAGCTTGATAACTTTTTTTTAAAAAAAAACGCATAAAATTTGCAAAATCTCATCGGTTCTTTATTTGAAACGTTAGATTGGTCCATGACATTTACTTTTTGAAGATAATTTCATTTAAATGTTGACCGCGGCTGCGTCTTAGGTGGTCCATTCGGAAAGTCCAATTTTGGGCAACTTTTTCGAGCATTTCGGCCGGAATAGCCCGAATTTCTTCGGAAATGTTGTCTTCCAAAGCTGGAATAGTTGCTGGCTTATTTCTGTAGACTTTAGACTTGACGTAGCCCCACAAAAAATAGTCTAAAGGCGTCAAATCGCATGATCTTGGTGGCCAACTTACCGGTCCATTTCTTGAGATGAATTGTTCTCCGAAGTTTTCCCTCAAAATGGCCATAGAATCGCGAGCTGTGTGGCATGTAGCGCCATCTTGTTGAAACCACATGTCAACCAAGTTCAGTTCTTCCATTTTTGGCAACAAAAAGTTTGTTAGCATCGAACGATAGCGATCGCCATTCACCGTAACGTTGCGTCCAACAGCATCTTTGAAAAAATACGGTCCAATGATTCCACCAGCGTACAAACCACACCAAACAGTGCATTTTTCGGGATGCATGGGCAGTTCTTGAACGGCTTCTGGTTGCTCTTCACTCCAAATACGGCAATTTTGCTTATTTACGAAGCCATTCAACCAGAAATGAGCCTCATCGCTGAACAAAATTTGTCGATAAAAAAGCGGATTTTCTGCCAACTTTTCTAGGGCCCATTCACTGAAAATTAGACGTTGTGGCAGATCGTTCGGCTTCAGTTCTTGCACGAGCTGTATTTTATACGGTTTTACACCAAGATCTTTGCGTAAAATCTTCCATGTGGTCGAATAACACAAACCCAATTGCTGCGAACGGCGACGAATCGACATTTCACGGTCTTCAGTAACACTCTCAGAAACAGACGCAATATTCTCTTCTGTACGCACTGTACGCATTCGTGTGGTTGGTTTAATGTCCAATAAAGTAAACTGAGTGCGAAACTTGGTCACAATCGCATTAATTGTTTGCTCACTTGGTCGATTATGTAGACCATAAATCGGACGTAAAGCGCGAAACACATTTCGAACCGAACACTGATTTTGGTAATAAAATTCAATGATTTGCAAGCGTTGCTCGTTAGTAAGTCTATTCATGATGAAATGTCAAAGCATACTGAGCATCTTTCTCTTTGACACCATGTCTGAAATCCCACGTGATCTGTCAAATACTAATGCATGAAAATCCTAACCTCAAAAAAATTACCCGTTATATGATATACCGTATGAAGCCAGCCGCTGGAAAAAAGGGTTTTTAAAAACCCCCCCTCCCACCTAAATAGGCATTCAACTGATTATTGATCAGACAAATTACTTCGTAATGAAATCAGACGTTAGAATATCTATAATTATAATTATTAAGATTTTCCCCTTTAATAGTTGTTTATTGATCATTAAGATTTAGTGTGTTGTTGTTAAGTGCTGCTGCTCGTTTAATATGATAATTTTACAAACTTAATTGCAAGTTTTTTAATTATATATATTTAGATTATGTGGTAGACAACAATTTTACTGGTTTATTATACATTTACTTATTGACAATCGTGCCAACAGTAGTGTTAAATTTCCAATATCGGTCTACTTGAACATATCGGAAGCCAGTTAATATTTGTAAATGAATGTTTGTCAATTTTTTAGATTTAAATTTCAAGTTTATATAAATATATATTTTTTTTTATCTGCTTTTTTCTAAATAGTGACAATTTCTGTTTTGACTTTGGCTTTTTTTTCGTACATTCTATTTACTGTTTCAATATTATTCTGAAAACATTATCGAACAATCAAAAATTAAAACTAGATGTAAATACCAGGTTTTTGTATGGATTTTATTAATGGCAGGAAATCAGGTAATCACATCAGGAGCTGAATTGAGATAATCCTCCATTAATTAACCCAATCTGAACCAAATTTAAGTAAAGGTGATTCGCTAAGCAATTAAACGTTTGTGGCGATTCCCATAATAACATCGACAATATCAAAAGAATATATATATGGGGGATTTCATGTCAAGTGCACCAACTTTTGAAACCGATGTCTTCCGATCGGGATGAAATTTGCACCAAGGTTAGTCCTATTGGATAGTAGTTTAGACACAATTTTTCAATAAGATCGGTCCAGATCTCTCTGAGTTAGAGGGGATCAAAATTTGACATTTTGGCCAAACAGGTGTTTCTTCTCATCCATGTAACTTATTACCTATTGTTCTTAGAAAATTTTCTCCTGAAGAGTTTAGATAGCTATTTATTCAATATTTCGGAAAAAAATACTTAAAAAAAAAAAAATTATAGGCTTTTTTTTTGCTAAATTAAAGCATTTTTTGCCTTTTTTTTCAAAAAGGGCATTTTTTTTCTTTTTTTTTTCATAAGAAAGCTTAGGATTTTTCTTTTAAGAACTTTTTGGTCGCTTAGTGGGATGGGAGTGGGATATCTATCAAAATAAATGTTTTGTAACTCAAGACAGCGGTTTTTCAATTTTTCACAAATGCACTATTTTGAATTTTTTCCTATTTGTGTGTAAAACTTTACAAATAAAACTTATACTGAGAAACTAGACAAATTAACCTTTCCGAAGGTATGTAACATACCTTCATAACATAACAGAAGAGAATGGTTATCTGTAACCTGATAAAGTTATTTGCACATTTCAATCTGAACACGAGGATGTTAGAATTGGTTTCTCGAAATTAACCCAAATGAGGCCAAAACATTGCGTTTTGGCAGAAAGCAGCGGAACTCATACAGTGTGCGTTTGCATTTACCATGAAAATCTTAAACTGATGATGAACGAAATCTACTTAAAGTATTTAATAGATGATTCGGCAGAAGATTTACACGATTACCGCGATTGCCTTAAATTGACTATGTGTCCTAATGAAACAACTTCTTGCCACTTAGGTGAATGTACCAATTGCCCGAAAACCACATTCATCAAAGAAAATTTAATCAAATCTTTAGATCGAGAATATATAGAGGAGGTCAAATTTGATTCTTGGATTCAGACTGACAGATGCACATTGAAAACAATCATTTTAAATGTGGATGATTTTGTGGAAGAAATGTGTACAGGATTGCTAAACTTGAGAAACCATGACTTTTTAGTCAAAGAGCAATGGTCATTCTTCAAGGATTTGAAGATATATTTGAAGTCTGGTGCATTCGTTATTTCATATGATTTCGCAGAAAACTATAAATATGTTCTTCAGGATGCCATACAAGCATTCCACTTCAATAACGACCAAGCAACTATATTCACAGTAGTTATTTACTGCATGAAAGATGAAAAACTGGAACACAAAAGTATGGCAATCATATCCGACGATTTAAAACATGATACCGTTGCAGTTTATGAGTACCAGAAGAGAATACTAAAATTTCTAAAATCTAAATTTACAGTAAAGAAGGTATACCACGTTTCGGACGGAGCTCGTCAACATTTTAAAAACAAAAGTAGCTTGGCAAATCTTATGGCCCATGAAAAAGATTTTGGAATGCCAGCTGAGTGGCATTTTCATCCTACTGCTCATGGTAAAGGAGCATGTGATAGTATTGGAGCAAACCTTAAAAGAAATGCAGCGAAGTATAGCCTCCAGTGCTCTCATCAAGATCGCATCTTAGATGCGACTGCTTTATTCCATTAGGCAAAAAGTTATTGTAAAGAAACTAAAATAGTTTTTAGTAGCAAAGAGGATCATCAGGAAACATTGAAAACACTGAAGAGCAGATTCGATGCTGCGGTAACAATCGATGGCACCGCTGAATACCATGCTCTTATACCGCTTGTCGATGGAAGACTCAAGTTGAAAAAGTTTTCTGCCTCTATTCAATGCGATTTCTTTCCAAAGACAACAAATAAACCAGCAGCGAAATCAAGAGCTGAACCTAGTAACGCCAAGAAAGGATTGACAAAAAACGCAGTAAATACAGGCGACAAAAAAGCTGGATGAAGGACTGGGTATTTAAAAATTTACAAGACTTAAATACTTCATCAGCTACAATAAATTAAGTATAAAAATAGTTATGATATAAATGGATCTAATGCAATTAAGATTAAATTTTAATAAATTATTTATCTTTTTATTTTTAATATTATTATTATTATACATTAATTTAATTATTATAAAAAATAATAATTTTTCAACATTTCTATAGAAAAAAAGCGATTTTTTTCCTGAGGTTAACATATTCTGGGTATTACAGTATCGAGGGTATAAAATTTTAGTTAGGTATGTTATATACCTTCGGAAAGGTTAATTTGTCTAGTTTCTCAGTATAAGTTTTATTTGTAAGGTTTTACACACAAATAGGAAAAAATTCAAAATAGTGCATTTGTGAAAAATTGAAAAACCGTTGTCTTGAGTTACAAAACATTTATTTTGATAAATATCCCACTCGCATCCCGCTAAGCGACCAAAAAGCTCTTAAAGGAAAAATCCTAAGCTTTCTTATGAAAAAAAAAATGCCTTTTTTGAAAAAAAAAAGGCAAAAATGCTTTAATTTAGAAAAAAAAAATCTAAAAAATTTTTTTTTTTAAAGTATTTTTTCCGAAATATTGAATAAATAGCTATCTAAACTCTTCAGGAGAAAATTTTCTAAGAACAATAGGTAATAAGTTACATGGATGAGAAGAAACACCTGTTTGGCCAAAATGTCGAATTTTGATCCCCTCTAACTCAGAGAGATCTGGACCGATCTTATTGAAAAATTGTGTCTAAACTACTATCCAATAGGACTAACCGTGGTGCATATTTCATCCCGATCGGAAGACATCGGTTTCAAAAGTTGGTGCACTTGACATGAAATCCCCCATATATAAAAATGTAAAAAATAACATTAGCTATATTCTCCACAATAAAAATTAAACTATTTATTATAAAAAGCTTTTAATAAGTTTTTACGTTATAACAACAAAATTTTTAAATACTTTTTTAATGTTCCTTAGGGCAAAAAGGTTTAAATTTTATTGGTACACCTCCATGAAAAAAAAAAAAAAAATTCAGGATGATGTGCACATAAACTCTAAAAGCATTTAGGTACATGTTCTAAATAGTGTCTCACATTTATATGGTTTTATGATATTACTGCCATAATTAAATATGTTCTGCTGTTTTCTGCGGTTGATTTTCTAAACTACAAAAAAACAGCTTTACATAAATGTACAATAACTACGATATTTTTAATATGCATTAGTATTTGTCTGTATGCGTAGCAAAGATGTTGTCGTTCGTGATTAAAGGTTATTACACTTACAATCATTTATGAACTTAAATATACAGCACCTGATCATTGAATTAGGTCAGAAAGGTTAGGACAGAAAACCAATTCATTATGCGAATTTCGGGTAAGATTACAAGTCAATTTTCTACAATACATATTTTATCATAGTCGCGAATAACTGCTATTAAAATCTTTTTGATCAATTGGAAAACAGTTGTGGAACATAGGACCAATTTTTTTGCGTTGTATATATTTATGACGTTTTTGCAGAATTTTAGTCTGAGCTGAATTATTAATTTGCTCTTATAACCAGTGTTAAGTAGGGTTACCATTTGAATACTATTTCCGAAAATTTACACTTAAATTATAATACCATTTCAATCTTAAATTAATTGTTTTAATTTTTTGACCAGTATTTATTATAATTTCTTATTTATAAATTTTTTTACAGAAATCAGGAATATATCTATTTGAAAAATTGGGTTATTAGAGTTGAGAAATTTATAAGGTCCCTAAGTTCTTTATGAGAAACCAAAGTTAATAACTTTTTTAAAGTAGCCTTCATTTCAATACGCCAAATCAAAGTAAGGGATCAGACTGTATAATATTTTGGGAATTTAAAAATTATGCTACATTTAAAAAAAAGTCTAAAAAATATTGGCAATTTTAGTTTTGCTTTATATTAGTAAGATGTCCACATATTTACCTAAAAATAGCCAAGCGGAAGAATTATAGTCAATCTACATCGACAATACGATACGTTTCGGGAGAGGGTCCTAGATAAAACTATGCTGAGGTAAAAACTGTAAGCATAAAACAAATTTGAGTGATATTGTTATAAATTTGTGGCATAAAATTGCGAAAAAGTTCATTACTGATATAACATCTATATGGGAACTAGGTCAACAAATGGACCGATTACAACAAAATTTATTAAAGCCATTTCCGCCTCTCAAAATATATATAAACTAAATTAAAAAAATCCATGCACTATTTTTCTTTTTTTTATATATATTTAGGTGAAGATCGGGAATCAGCTTTATATGCAGACAGATAGCCAGAGAGGCATATAGACGGACAGACAGCCCTAAATGGACTCAGAAAGTGATTCTGAGTGGATTGGTGTATTGAAAGGTGGGTATAGTTCAAATATTTTTGGTAGTAACAAACATCAAGTCAAATTCATTATACCCTGACCACATAGTAGTATAGGGTACAACAAATTGTCAAATATGTTTATTCGGATTAGCTGGTAATATATTAATTTGATCGGTCTATGCTGGCTCAAAAATATACCATATAGTAAAAAAAATCGGAAAAGTAAAAATTAAAAAAAATAAGCTCATCATTGCTGAGGTAAATGTATAATTGCGAACACCATAAAAATTTTAGTCATATAAATTAACATTTAGTGAAATTTTTCATGATGATTACAATTTTAGGAAATAAAATTTAGACCGTCCAGACCGACTATACGATATCTTATACCATTAAATTCGAGTGGCATTTTTATTAAAAAGTTCATATCGGATGTTATATTTATATGGAAACTAGGTCGAAAGATGGACCGATCCTGACTATATTTGATAAGGTCATTTATTTTTCGCAAAAGCATAATCAAACCAAATTTTAGAAAAACCTGGGCAATATTTTCGTTTTTTGATAGATTTAAGTGAAGATCGAAAAGTAGCTTTATATGGGGGCTGTGACTACGAATTGACCTGTATTGTATGTTTTTGGACTACTGGTAAATGGATGTAAAATATATACACAAATTCAATTTAACCGAGATCTATATGATAATCTGGATGTTATGACAATTTAAGTCGATGTCAAAGGGGTCATTTCTATGGGAACTAGGTCTGAACATAAACCGCTTTTCGTCAATTTCTATAGCGCTCATCCTATGGCCGGTGGAAGCATATGTACTAAATTTCATTAAAATATATTCATATTTGCAACCTGTAGTTTGATTACAAAGTTTACATGGACACACAGAAAGGCGGACGGACGGACGGACAAACGGACGGACGGACATCGCTAAATCGACTCAGAATCACTTTCTGATCGATATAATAAAAGATTGGTCTAGGTCAAATATTTTTGGTTGTTACAAACAGCAGAAAAAGTCATTATACCCAAACTACATAGTGATATAGGGTATAAAAAGCGGTTGTTTTTTCTTGTCAAAATAATTATAAAAATACACATTTCTCTAAAATAATTCTTCCGAGAGTCAGTCAAAATAAACTCTTCCCGAAATAAAAATATTATAAAATTATGCACGGCCTTGGATATCCACCGGGCATGGTGAAAGATTATTGGCATTCTTAAATTAAACTCTGGAACTGCCCGTCCAAGAAAAACTATAGCCAATTGAAGAAGTTCCTTGTTATCGTCCCGTGGTTGCTTTTCTTTTATATTATTTAATGCCAACCTCAACTCCAGTTTTAAAATTATTTTTATTTAATTTAATCCACACTTCTCTAAATCTACGAAAAAATGGGTGAGACGACTTTTGCAGTTTCTCATCAAAGACGCCCCGCAAAAGCATTTCAAGAATGTGATGATGACACGGAAAACTAACGAGATATTTGTCTACTGCTTGCTCTTAGTTGGCTGCTGTGGTATTGCAGAAATGAGCTTTTACCTTTTCCTTAAAAAAAATTAGAGATGTCTTTGGACTATGTGTACGGCAAGGTAACTGGTGTCGGAAATATTTTGACCAGGATGATGCCAAAGGTAGGAGGACAGCGTCAGAGTTGAAGACTATTACTCTTTGTTGACGGATCACCGGTATGGGAGAGAGCTCTCAAGAAGACAGCCAAGAAGGGCATGATGTTCATCTTCAGGAGAAGCTGTTTAATAGTGTGTTCTGAATATCGCACGATTTCTTTGCAGGTTGCTAATATTGTATTCGGGATCATCCCAATGGATACAGCAGCAAAGGAGCTATCGGAGATATACGATGCAAGGAGAGAACCTCCGGCCATCCCGGAACGCACCATATGAATAGCTGAAAGGTTAAGTCAATCAAAAAATGGCAAAGAAGATGGGAAAATGGCATGTACAAAACCGTACATCACATATGACAACTCTTACGAAAACTGAGAATAGTGGGAATTAGAAGTATAAATGCAAAAAATATTCAAAATTCAAAAATAACGATTGTTTGTTTGGACAGAGTTGTATCTTCTGAAATTAATACAAAGTAAAGTTGTATGGTACGAAAACTGAATCTAACCACACTGCTCGTAGGCCTGACTTTAGGTGAGTGTGTTAAAGCGCTGACCAAAAAGTGCAAGTACGAGTGTATGTGAAGGTTCATGGTTCAAAACCTCACGGCCGCCCTAAGTAGAAAAAATTTTCATATAGAAACAATCTATTCAATTAAAACATAACAATTATCACAATGTTCAATAAAATCGCTGATGAAGGCTGAAATGCCAGAAACCGGTCCGATTAAGAATACAGTGCAGTTATGAATTTTTGAAATATATGCTTTCTTCTTCTTTACCACGCACTATTTAAACAAAATTATAATTTGCAGTAATTGCAGTATGTCTGAAAAATGACTAAATCTAACAAACAAAAAATTTCTTCGCTTCAAAAGCGTCATCTCAAATATATGTAAAAGTGCATATGTAGGCATGTACAAAACCGTACATCACATATGACAACTCTTACGAAAACTGAGAAGAGTGGAAATTAGAAGTATAAATGCAAAAAATATTCAAAATTCAAAAATAACGATTGTTTGTTTGGACAGAGTTGTATCTTCTGAAATTAATACAAAGTAAAGCTGTGGTACGAAAACTGAATCTAACCACACTGCACGTAGGCCTGACTTTAGGTGAGTGTGTTAAAGCGCTGACCAAAAAGTGCAAGTACGAGTGTATGTGAAGGTTCATGGTTCAAAACCTCACGGCCGCCCTAAGTAGAAAAAATTTTCATATAGAAACAATCTATTCAATTAAAACATAACAATTATCACAATGTTCAATAAAATCGCTGATGAAGGCTGAAATGCCAGAAACCGGTCCGATTAAGAATACAGTGCAGTTATGAATTTTTGAAATATATGCTTTCTTCTTCATTACCACGCACCATTTAAACACCTATAGATTGTTCCCAAACATCGATCAGTAGATAAAGCGTAGTCACGAAGAGGTCAGCTATAATCCGACATTTTCTGGATAGACATGGAGTTTACAGGAGCTACCTATATCAATGTGGAAACGACAGCTTACCTATGTGTCTGCAATATTCCGACCGTGACAAATATGCGGTTGCCCACGGTTTCACGGGCAACGAGCCCAACTGGAACTCTGCATAGGTGAGAGCTTACCCGTTGAAAATATTGTGATTGCGATGCTGGAGTCTGATAGATACTGGGTTGCAGTCAATAAATTCATCAACATAGTACACGATGCACTGCGAACGATAGAGAAGGTCCGCAAGGTCCAGATGGCGAGACAACCCTGGTGAAGAAGGGGTTATAAGGAAAGGAAACGAGAGCAGTGGCCATGTTGAGTACATAAGGCTATCCTGCTCTGAGACGTAATTCCTTAACGGGTAGTCCCGACGGGCAAAAGGACGTAGAGGTTGGTGTTTTTAGTCGGTAAGAATCCAACATACCCCAAAAATGAGTACTAGCGGATCTTGTGCAAGATTTTTACCTATTCCTTTCCGGTCCATGTACTAATTTATGGCCCATTAAGGGCCATTATTATAACTTGACTTCAAATGAAATGTCAGTTAAAAGTGGCTTTAGCTAAAGTGACCAATAAAGTGACCTTTAACTGCTTTTGTTATTACCAGTGCCCAATAAATTAAAATTAATATACTTGATAATGTGGCAACACCAAAAAAAAAGCCGATTACTTTTGACCAAATGAATTGGTTTGTAAAAATACATAGAGGCAACGTACTTTTATTTATTTGTTAACAAATAAACTAACAATAACAGTGTGTCAAATTTGTTTTTTTTTTTTCTTTTTGTGTCATGTGGTAAATTCTCCAAAATAAATTACTAAAATTTTAAATGATGACGCCAAACAAGTAAATTTTACAACAAATACAAATAATATAAATTTCTCATTCTTCTTATTCTTCATAGATCAGAAAATGTGGCACATTAAGTATATAAACTTAACTTTGAAAATAAAAGGCTAGTCTCTTATCGATCACTTTACTTATTTTTTTTCTCGCATTTATTTATTGGATGTTCATATAGTAAACTAACAATAATTATTCAAATCTTAGAACTAATATTAAACTTATTAAATCCGGCCATTGTCAGAAAAAATTTAATGTTTCTACATAAATTCCAAATAACTAATTATTCGTTGGCTTAGATAACCTCAAACATTTATTATTAGATCTGCAGTCTCCCTCCTTTTTAGGCGTTGGTGGATGCGATTGTTGAGAAGGTCACGTGCTAACAGATTAGGGTGAGTTTCTAGTTTTTTTCAAGTAGCTTGAACAGTTTTTCATAATTTCGACTTTAACTAGGGTTACGTTTAATTCTCTATGCAATTGTGAGTTTCTCACATACCATTTGGCGCGGGGAATCAACATTAGGATCTTATTTTGGCATCTTTGTATTTTCTCTATATTAGAGGCTGGAGCGGTTCCCCATAACTGTATACGGTAGCACCAAATGGGTTTCATAACTGAATTATATATCATTAACTTGCAATCAAGACTTAGCTTTGAATTTAATTTTAATGTGATTTGTGTTAATTTTGATACTATGTATTTGTTCCAAGTAAGGTGGCGGTCAAGATGAAGTCCCAAATATTTTACATCAGAATGCTGCGGTATTTGTTGTTTATTCGGATTTGAGGGCATGTTTCTCGTCTGAGCGTAAAAGTAACGTGAATACATTTTTGTTCATTTATTCTTATTTTCCACCTGCGTAACCATTACTCCAATTGAAAAACATGTCGTTGTAAAAGTGTAGATGCAGTTGAGTGGTCCTCATGAATACTCAATATTGCCATGTCATCTGCAAAGGTTGAAGTAATCGTGTTTTCATTAGTTGGCATGTCCGCTATATAAAGGATGTATAGGAGCGCGCCCAGAATACTGCCCTGTGGAACACTAGCTTTTATATCCTGAGGGGGCTCCTAAAGTTACTCTCCTTTATTGAGAATTTCCTTTAGTTTATATTTTAATTTATGTATGTTTATAGTAGAACTTATTGATGGTTAATTATTTTGTTGTTTTTGTTTGGCTGCAGGTCGTTGAATAAATAAAAAAACTTTTGATTTTTATTTAAATATTTATATTAATATTATTCCCAATATTTCAATTAGCGTCGCTAATTATCTTCGGGGGTCTGAATAAATACACAAAACAATTTTTATTATTAATAAACACTTGTTGTCCCTCTGATTGGGTTTTTATTACTAAACTAATTTGTTGATCGTCTGTGTTTGTTTATTAATTGTCTATATATGTGTGCACAATTTTCTGTGTCTTGTCGGTAATTGAGACGAAGCTCTGGTTTAACATTTATTATATGTAGCATCTCTAATGTATATCTCCTTGAGTAATTTCTCTCTTCTTGTAATATTTTTACTTCTTCAAATTTTGGTTTGTGGTTTGTTAGTGGACAATAGGCTGCTAATGCAGTTTTTTGGTCAATTGGTTTTTCAGTAGCTTTTTGTTCAGATTTGTGAGATGATAGTCTAATTTTTAGTTTTGTTTTTGTTTGGGCCCGTCACCATTGCACGGAATTTGATAAACAACATTTGATTTTTCTTCCTTTTTTAGTTTAGATTTTGTTTTGCTTAACAGCTGATTCACAGTATTGTCTGGCGTAAATGCTAATTCAAACTTTTCGTCGTTATAAATATCGGAGGTTTTCATCTTTCAGATAGTCCAGATATATAAGTTATGCTTTTGTATCGTTTTGGTTCCTTTTCCTCTTGTTGTTTTGATTTTGCACGTTTTATTAGGTTTTTAATTGTCTTTATTGGGAAGTCATTCATTCTCAAAATATCCATTATTTTAACTTTATTATTTTTATGGAATTCCGTGTCACTTATTTGAAGTACTCGTCTTATAAAATTTGATGCCGTATTTATGATGATCCTTCTGGGGTGTTTAGAATGGAAATTGATTAATGGTCCTGAAACTGTTGGTTTTTGATACCAGTTGACTTTTAAGTGATTGTCTTTTCTTATTACGATCGCGTTTAAATATGGTAGTTTGTTATCCTTTTCTTCCTCCATGGTAAATTGTATTTGTCCATTATATGAATTTAATATATTGAGGGTGTCACTTACTTTGTCCTTTTTCACTATTGCAAATAGGTCATCAACATATTTTATCATCATCCTCGGTTTTTCGTCCATTTTATCCATTGATATATCCAAAAGCTGTTCCATTATTATGTCAGCTATGACTGGTGAGGCTGGAGAACCCATCGGCATTCCTTTTCTTTGCTCATGAATTTTGTCATCGTATTTAATATATCTGCTCTCCTTGACACAGAATCGTGAAATATCGATAAATAAATTTTTGGGTATGTTTGTATGCGTTGCTAAAAAATCCCATTTTTCTTCAATTGTCCTTATGGCTAAATTAATCGGTATGCTCGGAAATAGTGAAATCACGTCGAATGAAATGAGAACTTCGTCATCGGCAATGTAAGTGTTGTTAATTTTTGAACTAAATTCTACAGCATCCTTAATATTATATTTTGAATTCATCGTCAAATGTTTTAGTATGGCTATCAAATATTTAGAAAGGGCATAGGAGGGTGAATTTATTGATGAACATATTGGTCTTAAGGGGGTTTCATCTTTGTGTATCTTAGTTAGTCCATATATCCTAGGACCTATCGCAGTTTTTATGGTCAATTTGTTCTTTTATTTCCCTTGTCAGCTTTTAAAATAAGTATGTCATCATTTTTGTTCAAAAATTGTTTCGTTTGCCCCACTGTGTCAAGTATTATTCTATCCCTTTTGCTAATTGTTGTTTTTTCCATATGTTTGTCTAATAATGATGTTAATTTTATTCTTGCATTTTCTTGTTTCTCCTTATTTTCGATTGTTTGTACACAGTCTTCCCCTTCAGCAATGCATTTAAAAGTTAGTTTTAATTTTATAGAGTAGACCCTCGTGCCAACCCTTATCGAAAGCATGCGAAACGTCAATAAAGAGAGCAGAGCATTACTTTTTTCTTCAAAGGCGCTTACTAACCTATGGACTTGCTCAATGGCGCTATGTCTCCGGCTAAATGCAAATTGATGTGCTGGGATGACGTTATTTTGATCTACAGCTACAGTAAGCTTATTTACTAGTATTTTCTCGAACAATTTTGACAGATTTGAAAATAAACTTATTGGCCTTTACGAATCGACTTTTGTGTGATCTTTACCTGGCCTGGGTACCATGGTAACGAGCGAAACTTTCCATTCTGAGAAAGAATTATTCTCAATGCTATTCTGGGTAACTCCAAAAGCATTTTATTACTGATCCCATCGATGCCCGATGCTTTTTTAGCGTTAAGATTAGAAACGGCCTTTTCAATCTCTCTAATCTCAATCGAAGTGACACTGCACTTGTGCTGGTAACTCATTTATTGAACTAATAGTTATATTCGGAGTAAAAGCTTTTTTCAAATGTTCTACAAATAGATTACCTTTTTCTATATCATTTCTAGCCCAGCCTCCATTTTGCATTCTTAATGGTGGTTTACGTACAACGGGTCCTTTAAGATTTTTTGTAACTCGCCATAACGAGTAATCTGTTTAATTTATCGTGTCTTTGGGTTTCAAGCAACTTTTTTAAATTTTATGTACATGCTTTCAATTGTTACTTAAGTTATGGAGATCTGTACAGTTGCCACTCTCTTCGAATCCTTTTTTTATTTAATAGCCGCTCGACATCTACCGAACAAGTTATTCGATGCAAAATTAGTAATTCTTCCTTTGTGCATTTTAATGTTTTCTAGGTTACAATTCTTAAAGAAGTCGTTGCTCACTATGTGCAAAATTACATCGTCTACATCATTTCGTTGAAAATAAATATCTGCCAGATCTCTGTAACAGTACTTAGCCATTGCACAAATTGTAATGAATAATAATTGTGGAAATATTATTATAAATACCCTTTTTTGCAATTATGTAATATAAAAATTTTTATCATTTATTACCACTTTTAGAAGCATAAAAACCCACACCCTAACCCCTTTTAAAAGGTGAAGCATACCTGCTCATATCTTAAAGGGCTATGTCGCAATAGTTTTTTTTTACCATTTACAAATTTTTATCTTTTATTACTACTTTTAGAAGCATAAAAAATCCACACCCTAACCCCTTTTAAAAGGTGAAGCATACCTGCTCATATCTTGAAGGGCTATGTCGCAATAGTTTTTTTTTTTACCATTTACCTGTTATTTAAATTGCTTCCCATTTTGTCAGGTATTTAAACTATATAACTCTAATTCAGACTGTTATTGTTTTTGAAAGATACCTATGTAAATGTACCTGTAACAATTAAGCACATTATATCTCAACCCTTTTCTATAAGTATATAACAACTCCTGACAACTCTACCGACACGCAAAAAAATACACCGCGGTGCACCGGTAGGACCAACTTTTGTATTCATAATACTCAGACGGACGGACGGACATCGTTTAATCGACTCAGAAAGTGTTTTTGAGTCAATCTGTATAATAAAAGATGGATAAAGGTCCGATATTTTTGGTAGTTACAAACATCACCTCAAACTTAACATATCCTAACCACATAGTGGACAACTTTTGTATTCATAAATTTTGCAGAAAATATCTAACCTATTGTTCTGGTGCACACGGGCGGAAACTGGCGGGTGTATAATGGGTTATAAGAGCATAGGGGAGGGTTCGGACTATAGAAGAGTGCAAGATTTTTTCTGACTGCTTTTGACTGGCAGGAGTTTTGCTCTATTAAGTAGGAGATTTTCGGAAAATTTTGACCTTTTTAAAAATTTTTTTTTTTAAATTTCCGAATGACTCAGTAATTTTACATTTTTAACATTAATAGTATGGAAGCCACAAAATTTGCTTCACTTCAAAATCTTCTAAATCAAACAAGTAAGAAAATTATAGTCGGTCTAGACCGACTATATGATACCCTATACCATGGTTTAGAGACCCTATCTTTCGGTCCAACTACTTCGATATAGAAAATAAGCATAAACCAAATTTGAGTGCGATTTTTATTAATTTTTTTGGCTGCAGATATGAAAAAGTTCATATCGGATGCTATATCTGTAAAGGGACTAGGTCCAAAAATGGACCGATCCTGATCATGTTTGGTAAAGTCTCTTGTATTTTGCAAAAATATGTACAAACAAAATTTGAGGAGAATCAGTGCAATATTTTTGTTTTTTAATAGATTTAACTGAAGATCGGGAAGCAGCTCTATATGGGGTCAAAGGGATTATTTTGGGACTACTCATTAGTGGATGTAATGAACGCATACAAACCCAATTTGAGTAAGATCTATATGACAATTTGGATCTTATGGCAATTTATGTCGATTTCATATGGGTAATTTGTATGGGGGCTAGGTCTGAACATGGACCGATTCTCACCAATTTCAATAGCGTTCATTCCATGGCCAATAAAAGCTTATATACCAAATTTCATCAAAATACATTCATATTTGCGACCTGCAGTTTGATTACAAGCTTTACATGGACACACAGACGGACGGACGGACGGACGGACGGACGGACGGACGGACGGACGGACGGACATTGTTAAATCAACTCAGAAAGTGATTCTGATTCGATCGGTATAATTAAAGATGGGTCTAGGTCAAATATTTTTGGTTGTTACAAACAGCAGCACAAAGTCATTATACCCAAACCACATAGTGGTATAGGGTATAAAAAGCTACAGTCATTCAAAAATAAAAATTTACAAAGTAATTTTTAATTTTAGCAAAATACTGAGAAATCCCATTTTCGAAGACCCTGTTCGCTGTGATATAGTTGAGATAGAGTAGCAATTTTTTGGCTGCCGAGGTTCACAGTATTTACTTTCAAATAAATATCATAACTTTAAAATCGGTAACAAAAAAAAAAAAGATTTTTGGCCGCCTTCACAAAATATGGTCCACTGTGCGACATGATTTCTATTCATTAACGATGGCAAAATTTTACCATCCCAGTGAGCAGTTATTACTGTAATTTCTATGTTTATAAATACATCTTACATTTTTGTGCCTGTTTCATATGTAAATTGTGAACCACATAGGCTGATTTCAGTTCCGTTTATCACAAAATCGGTTACGTGATATTTCAAAGCTCGAGCAATTTCTATAAGGATTCGCACTGCATCAAGATCGCCTATTTTACATTTATCTAATACTGATAAAAGTTTTCGTTTAATAAAATTATGACGACCTTGGTTTTTGTTAAACGGCTTAGAACTAGATCATCTTTGGGATTTTAAATTTAATCGACATCATGCTATTCAAATATTTCCTTATACCTGTTCGGGGTCAAAATTTTTGTACTCATTTGAAATCTTTTTAGAAAATATCGTTTATGGTTTTTAATAAAAAAAAAAATGGTTTCAGTTGTTACTTTTTCGAAAATAATTTTAATGCTATTTATTATCATCAAAATTGCAATTTGCATGAAGAAACAGCATAATTAGAAATTCTTATGATAACTTCCCTGACATATTCTTGGAGTCGGAACACTAGATCCACGCTAGAGTAGTTCAGTTTGTTGCATAGGCTTGCCTTATAATTAAGTTTTGTGCAAACTTTATATGAATTTGTTGGTTTATAAAAACTTTAGGGCGTATGAGCCACGCCTTCCCGTTATCCATTCGAACTTATTTTTTTCACACTTTATTTTTGCACTAACTCTACCTTTCTAGGCGGTACTATACAATTTCGCAAAATGTAAATAAGGCTCATCCTGGTATGCATTTATAAAACAAATGCTAAACACAAAAACCACAATAACAACAACAACAATTATAGCAAAAACAACAATTACGGCATACACAACAATAACAATAATAAAATAAAAAATTCATTTTTTTTTTTTTAATTTTTATTTTTATATTCATTGAAATGCCGGAGCCTATTGAACCGGATGCCAGTGTATCATATTAACTAAAAATGAGCAGCCCAGCTAACGTATCGAGAGTGTGATCATGATTTTCACATAAGGACAGACGAAACGAACATCTCTCTAATTATTATAAACATAATGGCAAATTTATAAATACCGTCTGCACAGTAGTGCGGAGGGTATAAAAAAACAACCAGAGCTACTTCGTATTAAACGAATTCGCTGAGCAGAAAATATTAAACAAAATAAATTTGGTTTTCCGTTGGTCATTACCATCTGCAAATAATAGATATGAGTTTTTATAAATTACTGAATTCTTTTATTTTCTAAAAAATTCTTTGTCCGTTGACTACAGTTATATAAAAAAAATAACAAATTTTTATTTCCTTTTTCACGCCTGAATATGAGATTTTGAGAGATTTTAAGACAGCAAATAGTCACTGGTAGTTAGGTTTGTCTCTTTAATTGGATTAGAAGGAAATCATTATTCAGCAACTCATCAAAAGGGTACCAGAAGGTAAAAGAACAATAAATACTTAGACTGAACGTTTGCTAAGCAGTGATATATTTTCCACATATTTTTTCCAGCGCTTAAAAATCATTGACACTTATACATATAATTGTTTTGTATAGTGGTTAATTAGAAATCAACACTACTGTGGTAGTTGGACTACTGTCAAAATTAGAGGAAGCTCCGTCATTAATTTTGTGTTTGACAATAGTCTGATAGTCAGATACTGTTATATTTATTCAATTATGACTGGAAACACATTTACTTCTACACCCTTTTATAGTATTGCTGTAGTAAAGAATTCAGACATTCCATTGAATTGTGTTTATTGATCCTTGGGGCGTTTGTTCAAAGAGGCCATAAGTCGTACATGTGTAACTTGTTTTTTTTTTTTTCATTATATGGGTGATTATAAGTGCGTGCGTGTGGTGTGGTCTGCTGCCTTTTCTTCCTTTTTTTTGGCAATACAGAAAAATGTTGCCGCGAACAAACACTAAAAACAACATGTATTTTCAGTTGTTTTTGGATTTGTAGACCATTAATCGGTAAATACGTTTATTGCTACAATTACACTGTAAAAACTAAATTATAATAATCCAAAAGATGTTCCTTGTAAAGGATTGGATTTCAAATGTTTGTGTCTTGTGTGGAGAGCATACGTAGTTCATATTTACAATCATGACATTTCATTCAGAATTTTGATTGTTTTCATGTATTGCTATCAAAATCTGTCCATCAGTTACATAGTCGTAGGAAAGGAGTGGAGTGGGGGTTACTGGTATACAGTTTATGTTGAAAAGTGATAAATTAAACAGTTTGACAAAATAACACTTTGCGCTATTTTTGCCTAATATTTGATGACTATTGGGCAAACAATATTAATTCCGAGTTCGTCTTCCAATTTTTTCCATCACTTCGCCATCGCGAGAAAATCGTGATATAAATTAAAAAAAAGTGCTATGTTTAATAACTTTGCTAGGCTATAATTAACAACACTGATTTTAGAGACTTAGAATGCAATGATTCAAAATGTGATATTGGTTTTTTTACAGTTTTAGTTTAGGAGAAGTATATTCAATCAGCCAAAAATTGGTATTGCTTCCAAATTAATAACTCTAGAACATAATATATTATTTTTAAAACGATAAAATTAGTAATAACATTTTTGGAATATGTGTGTCGTGTTATGGCTAAATCGAGACTTCAAACTTTAATAAAGTGATAAATTCACTCAGTGGCGTTAGCGGCATGCATGACATACCTAAACTCGACTTGCAGTTACTGGATGGTAGTGTTGGTAAATGAAAATTAGAGCTGATCCAACAAAAAACAGTTATCAAATTTGAAATCATCGTACCCCAGCTATTCAAAATTGTTAGCAGATCCCCGAAAATTAATCAGTGTTGCGCTTTGTTCTATTTGAATTATATAAATATGGGAAAAATCTTTTTATATTAAACGAGCGGGTCAGCCGCACACTCTCGGAATTCTTTAAACAGCGGCACAAATGTTAAATTTCTCACGAATTGATATTTAAATTTCCCAAGTTCTCCATTTTTTTCAGTCATAATTGACCGTGAATTTAAACAGACGTGTGTGGAACGCGTGTGTAAAAAAAATATAAAAAAGAATAAGCAAAATATTCTGTTTTGTTCAAAACAAGTGGAAAAAACAGCTAAACCATTTTCTTTACTTCACATAAAAATCATTCAACTCTACCGCTATGTCGATGTTAATGCTTCAAATAGGTCGATCTGGAAACCCTATCTTAGGTCAAACTAATGGGATATAAAAAATAATAAGCTAAATGTCTGGCATTATTTAAGTAAAGATCGGGAATAAACGTCATATGGGGGCTGTGACGAAGAATTGTCCTATGGGGTTTATTTTTGGACTATTGATAAACGGATATAATAAGCATACATATGACCATGACTAAGTCTGAACACGAACGGATTTTCACCAATTTTAATAGCGTTCATCCTATTGCCGATAGAAGCTTATATACAAAATATGTTCATAATTGCGACATGGACACCCGGACGGATGGACGGATGGACAGATGAAAGGAAGAACGTCGCTAAATCGACTCAGAAAGTGATTCTGAGTCGATCGGTATAATAAAAGGTCTAGGTCAAATATTTTTGACGTGGTCAGGGTATAAAAATGTAAACAACAAAATAGTGCTGATGTGCAAATCCCACCAATAACAATATTAAAGTGTAAAACAAAACAAATACATGAACATTTTAATAATTTAAAAATGTGTAAATAAGTAATTTGGAAAATCTCAATTTGACTTAAAATATTTTGTGATTCCAATGAAGATTTTAATTTGAATATTTCAAATTTAAATACGAGTTTTTCACTTATGATTCAAAAATTGAAAAGCCATATAAAGCAGTGCTACTCGTAGTTAATAAATACGGTCCGTGAATAATTTAAAAAAATTGATTTAAAACTACCTTGTGTTGGCGTAAAACTAGTTATAAAGTCAAATGGAAGTCATGGTTCTAGCCGATGCAATATCAAAACATTTTGTGGAAATTGCGCAGGTAATCATAAAACAACGGAATATATATCCGAAACTATTAAGTGTGCAAACTATAATAAAACACATAAACTGTTTTTCTTCCAATTGAAAAAGCAGAGTAAAATACAAAAAAATGACACAATGTTCTCAACCAAGAGCCACAAGCCAAGATTTTCCTTGTAATCTTAATCGGGACTCAATATCCCTAACTATGAATGAATAGAGTTAATAACGAAGTTAAAGGGATGCAAATCCAAAGCTGAGCAATTTGAGGTCATAACATCACTTGCATCTAAATTTTCAAATATAGAATCATAGAATGCCAGAGATGCTGGAAATAAAAGAGACGAACTTTTTTACTTTGCTACTAAACAATAATATCCATATTTTTCTTATCTCGGATACATTACTGAATAACTTAATATCAACAAAGCAGCCAAGCTTTAATACACACAGAAAGATCGTGGTGATCTTAATTTAAAAAAAATATTGAACACATCATTCCACCTGATTAACACATTCTAAATTTAAAATATCGGTATCAAAATAAAAACATTAAATGGAAACTCCTTAAAAATAAAAAACAAGTAAGAAAATTATAGTCGGTCGAGACGGACTATATGATACCCTACACCATGCGTTTAGAGACCCTATCTCATAGGCCCAACTAACTGGAAATAGAAAATAAGCATAAACCAAATTTGAGTGGGATTTTTATTAATTTTTTTGGCTGCAGATATGAAAAAGTTCATATCGGATGCTATATGTGGCTACCCTAGCACTCACACCGACTACGCAATGACTACTAACTACTCGCGTACGGTTAATAGCGTTGGTATTTTAAGCAACACTAAAAAATATGTATCATATTTTTAACTAACTTAGATATTGAACAGCGTACAAAAAGGTCGTTTAATAAACCAGCGATTTCCTGAAAACTTTATAAATTCACTTTTAAATTTTGACAAATAAAATTCATTCATTCATCATAAAATAAAATAAAACAATTGTTTATTAATTTGTATAGTTAAACCAAAATTAACTAAAGTGGTGACCCCGACATAAGCAATTGTGGCATCCGCATTAATCGAGTAAAATAACTGGTCTTCAACGAAAATTTTTTTCTCGCGTGTGTTTCGGCCATTTTACAAGTGTGTTGGTATCTGCGGCAAGGCATCAGTAATTTTCGTGAAGCGATACGTAACCTAAAATATCGCAGGAAAATTTAGATACTGCAGCCAACGATAGTGGCCTGTCTCATAGCGCAGCTCCGATTGCCCGTCCCGCAAATGACGAATTCAAACATTGAAGCATGGTTTACGACCATGGACTTTTGGTTTACGGCGTCGGGTATAAGTGCTGACAAGCAAAAGACAGCAACGGTGCTGGCAGCGATAAACCCGAATGTCATCGCACAATTGGCCGATGTCATTGCCTCCATGCCACTCACAGACACGTATGCCTATATTAAGCAGAAAATAATTGACCATTTTGCGGACAGCGAGCAGCGTCGACTTAATCGTCCCTTGTCAGAGCTTCCGCTTGGCGACAAGAAACCGTCTGAGCTGTACTTTGAAATGAAGCGGGTGGCTGGCAACACGCTGGGTGATGCGGCGCTAAAACGGCTATGGACAAAAAGATTGCCTGAGTTTGCACAACACGTCGTTGCAGCTTCGTCTGGCACACCGGCTGAATTCACGAGAGTGGCCGACTCCATTGTTGATGCAATGGCTCCACACCAGATTCATCGCGCTCAGGCACTTCCGTCATCTGAGATCAACGAACTACGTGCAGCCGTCATAGAATTGGGAAAAAAAATTCGAAAACTTTTCGAAACGGTCCCGCTCCCGTTCTCGTTCACATCGCCCGACAGCACAACGCAGCCGAACGCAAAATCGACCTGTTTATTCCAACAATACTATCGGTGACGAATGCTGGTATCATAAGAAATACGGCCGCAACGCGCAAAAGTGTCGTAGTCCCTGTAGACATAGACAACGCCAGATACACACGCTGTCTACAGGTGAACCATCATCTTCCAAGTGACTCAACAGGTCGGTGGAGGTTCTGGGCGAGAGTTCCTCCACCAGATGTCAAATATTTCGCCTACAGGTAAGAGATGAATATTCAAAAATAAACTTTCTGGTTGATAGTGGCGCCGACGTGTCCGTCCTTCCGCTCACCGTCAAATTCTTTGACGTCTGTCCATCCGCCATCATGTTGTTCCCCGCCAACGGGTCCCCTATAAAGGTAATCGGGGAAAAACGCATACGATTGAATCTTTGTATACGCCGTGGCTATCATTGGTCATTCGTAATCGCAGACGTGACGTCGCCAATCATTGGCTCCGACTTCATAAAACATTATGATTTGCTCATCGACTTAAACGAAACCGTTTAATCGACAACGTCACCGGACTCGCAGCTGCAAAAAAAGAATTTAGTTTTTTGGTGAAAACCGGTATTTCTGTGTGAAAATCATCTAGCCATCAATCTCAGCAAATGCGAGTTTGGAAAAAACGAGATAAAATTTTTGGGCCATCTTGTCGATGCCAACGGTATTCGATCGTTGCCGGAAAAAGTTGCGGCGATTCGAGAATTTCCAAAACCAAAAGTGGCACAAGATCTTAAAAGATTCATCGCAATGGTAAATTTTTATAGAAAGTTCCTGCCACACGCAATATCGTACCAAATATAACTGCAACAGCTCATCATCGGCAATAAAAAAAATGACCGTATACCCGTAGCGTGGACGCCTATCACAGAAGCTGCTTTCGAACGCTGCAAAGACGAGCTAGCAAACGCAACCCTTTTAGCACACCCTGCTGCCGAAGCCGACATAACCATCTACGTAGATGCGTCCGATACAGCTATGGGGGCGGCCCTATATCAAAAAATTGGCAACGACTTACAACCGCTAGCATTTTTTTCAAAGAAATTGACAGACACACAACGAAAATACTCTACCTATGATCGAGAGCTAGCGGCAATGTACCAAGCTGTGTGCCATTTCCGGTATATGCTGGAGGGGTGGAAGTGTTCTATTATAACCGATCATCGATCACTAATTTTCGCGTTCCAGCAAAAGCTCGAAATGGATTCTCCGCGTAGGATACGTCAACTAGACTCTATAAGCCAATTCACCACCGACATTCGACATACTCCTGGTATAGCAAACGCAGCAGCCGACGCACTCTCGCGCATTAAATCGATCAGTCAACTTGTGGACTACTCCAACATAGCAAGGGCTCAACAGAACGATACCGAGCTGCAACAAATGATCCAGAATGCAGGTACGCAAATAATTTCATTCAAACTGAAATTTTTTACAATCCCAGGTTGCAAAGATCAACTAGCCTGTGACACGACGACTTCTAGGGTTCGCCCTTACATTCCAATGGAATTCCGCCAAAAATTTTAAATAAAATTCATAATTTGTCACACCCAGGCGTCCGGGCTACTGGTCACGCACATATTTTGTTGGCCTGGGATTCGTAAAGACTCAGCTATTTTCGTGCGAAACTGTTTGCAATGTCAACGATCAAAAGTTCAACGTCACACTCGCTCTGATCCAGTTAAATACGAACCCCCGAAAGAACGGTTCGCACACATAAATAACGATATCGTCGGTCCGTTCCCATTGTGCGAGGGACAACGGTACTGCCTTACTATAATCGACCGATTTACACGCTGGCCAGAGGCAATTCCCATTCCCGATATGTCAGCTGATACTATATTAAAAGCTCTATTAGCCCAATGGATTTCCCGTTTTGGTGTTCCGGCCCGAATTACATCTGATCAAGGCCGTCAATTCGAATCTTCGTTTTTTTGCTGAATTAGTCAAAACATTGGTGCAACACACCTTCGTAGTGCACCATATCACCCACAATCGAACGGCTTAATTGAGAAATGGCACCGTACTTTCAAGGCAGCAATTTTGTGCCATAATCCGGCAAGATGGGTGCATCATTTACCAACAATTTTGCTTGGACTGCGAGTTTCTGTTAAACCCGACTTAAACGCTTCACCGGCAGACTTAGTGTACGGCTCAACCTTATCGATTCCTGGAGATTTTTTTCATCAAACCAAAATATCAAGTTTCGACAGTGATTTCGTCTCTGAATTCAGATCTTCAATGCAAAAACTTCAGCCAACCGACACGGCACATCATTCAACGCCTCGACCATTCATATCAAAAGCTTTTCGACACTCAACGAATGTTTTCGTCAGCAACGACTCCGTACGACCTTCTCTGACTCATCCATACGATGGTCCATTCAAGGTATTAAAACGTTTCGAAAAATTTTTTTCAGTTCTAATCCGTGGTCGCCAAAGCAACATTAGTATTGATCGGCTTAAACTTGCCTTTACCACAAACAACGATTCGACAGCTCCAATACTACCTGCCGTTGTTTCAACCAAAAAATTACCTGATGTTCCTACAAAATTACCTGATGTTCCTACAAAGATACCTCATGTGTCTGAAAATTCGCCTGATACTTATACAAATTTGACTGGCAGTCCTGCTAGTCATATAAATGATTTGAACTACAATACAACGTCTTCTAATTCCAACCGAGCAGTTAGCTTTTCACCGGAAGTACGTCTACCCAAATATACAACTAAAGGCAGATTGGTCAAAGTTCCTTTAAGGTTTAGGTGAGCTCGCTCCGACGGGGGGAATTATGTGGCTACCCTAGCACTCACACCGACTACGCAATGACTACGAACTACTCGCGTACGGTTAATAACGTTGGTATTTTAAGCTACACTAAAAAATATGTATCATATTTTTAACTCACTTGGATATTGAACAGCGTACAAAAAGGGCGTATAATAAACCAGCGATTTCCTGAAAACTTTATAAATTCACTTTTAAATTTTGACAAATAAAATTCATTCATTCATCATAAAATAAAATAAAACAATTGTTTATTAATTTGTATAGTTAAACCAAAATTAACTAAATATATGTATCTATATGGGGACTAGTTCCAAAAATGGACCGATCCTGATCATGTTTGTTAAAGTCTCTTGTATTTTGCAAAAATATATACAAACAAAATTTGAGAAGAATCAGTGCAATATTGTTGTTTTTTGATAGATTTAAGTAAAGATCGGGAAGCAGCTCTATATGGGGCATATGACTAAGAGTTATCCCATAGGGATCATTTTTGTACTACTCATTAATGGATGTAATAAACGCATACTAACCCAATTTGAGTAAGATCTATATGACAGTTTGGATCTTATGGCAATTTATGTCGATTTCATAGGGGTCATTTGTATGGGGACCAGGTCTGAACATAGACCGGTTCTCACCAATTTCAATAGCGTTCATCCTATATTGCCAATGAAAGCTTACGTACCAAATTTCATCAAAATATATTCATATTTGCGACTTGCAGTTTGATTACAAAGTTTACACGGACACACAGACGGACGGACGGACGGACATCGTTAAATCGAATCAGTTAGTGATTCTGATTCGATCGGTATAATTAAAGATGGGTCTAGGTGAAATATTTTTGGTAGTTACAAACAACAGCACAAAGTCATTCTATCCAAGCCACATAGTGGTTAGGGTATAAAAAGAAAAAAAAGAGAGCTGATTTGCAAATATTACAAAAATAAGAAAGCATTTATCATCGGCGGCAATTTTAACGCCGTTATATATATTTGGTCTAACTTTTGGGGAAATATTTTACACAAATGTATTGATTCTGACATTTTTCGCATATTGTATGCCAATGATCATACGAATATAGCTTCAGACCCGAGAAGACAAGCATCAACTTTATATTTATTCCTGATAAATGTTTAAACGGTATTTCATCAGCACGTGTTATAAACAATCTTGGATCAGATCATCTTTATGTACATTGGCAATAGCTTACGAATTAAATATTACTGAAAACAAATATTACTCATATTATTTAAATAGGCAAAGTGGCATCGATTCGCTGCTCTCATTAAAAGAAGGCTGATAGTTTATGATTAAAACTCCATAAACAACTTTGCAGTAACCGACTCCATGATCTTAACCTTTAGTAACACTATATCTAATGTAATAAATCATAGTGTCCTTAGTAAAACTTACTTAGTCAAAACCCCAACCCTGCCACAACATATGTATAACAAGTATGATTCAACGAAGAAACATTTATAGAAGAAATTGTAAATAATTTATTTACATATTTATTTCATCCACCGGGCAGTAGGCCTTATGGAATACAATTAATGCATATGTATATCCAATAAAATAACATATATTCAATTACATATATATATCACAATATCAGTTAGTAAACAATAATTCAATAATAAGTTCAAATCAGCATCTTCAACCATTCAGTAGAAGTATAAAACATCTTACTAGGGTTCATCCTCGCCAAGCATGTTGGATAGTATCCTCATAAATGTTAGTCTGGCCATATTAAAATCGATTCGGTCACATACCGAAATAAGTAAGACAATACATCTATATATGGGCTCATTCCGTCCATAGTTAGTTCTATGGAATAGAGGCTCAAATACATGATATTCTCTTAATACTCGATGGAGTATGAAATGCTAAAATATATAATAAGCGCCCCGGTAGGTGAGTAGGTAGCATGCTCGCCTATCATGCGGGGGTCGTGGGTTCGATTCCCACCAGAGGCTTTGGTCTGTCACTGCAAAAACCAGCCAAATGGTCTTTGTCACCCGGCTTATCCCTGGACCCAAATTAGAATACAAATTTACTTTGTATTGTAATTAATATAAATCTATAATATTAATAGGCTAGGCGATTTTTTGGACCGATGTTTTGTTCTACCGTTTTATCCCGATTTTGACCAGACGTATATTATTTGAAAGGTATTTCTTTTTAGCCGTTTTGCAGATTTACAGATTTTAAAACTTTTTCCTTTATTTTGAGTAAATTGCATTTAAATTTGCTACTAACACATACAATGCTATGCGTGTGTTTATTAAATTTGTTAAATTTGTTAATGTGTTCGTAATAAAAATGAGTATGTTTTTTGTGTTGATTTGTGAATTGGCTATAATTGATTAGCATACCTTTAGGGTCTTGATTTAATGAAAAAATAAACTTCCTAGAATTTGCACTCGAATTTCGCGGGCTAGTGAATTAATAAATATAATAAAGGGGATCAGTCTACTTTGCAATCCATTATATCATTTATAAAGGTAATGCTCTGTATTTTCCTATTGACCATAAGCATTTGAATGGCTATAAAATGACATCGCTCAAAGTATGGGGTATATTTTCTAGAGAAATCTGCCTCCTGAGAGCAAATCTTGCAAAACGCTTTTGGATTTTTTCAATTATTTTAATACCTGTGTCATAAAAAGGACACCAAACAATACTCAGATATTCCAGATGGGATCTGATTAAGGAGTAATAAAGAATAATAAGAGTTTTATGATTGAAAAAAATCTTAGAATTTCTTTTTAAAAAGCCAAATTGATAATTTGATTTCAAAATTATATAATCTACATTAGGTTTAAAAGTTGAAGCAGAATCAAAAAGAATTCCAAGATCCTTTATTAAATTAAGCCGTGAAAAAATTACATTATTCTCCCCATTATAATTGTACAAAATAGGAGAATGTTTACGAGAATAACTAATAATTTTTCATATGGAAAAATTTAGAAAAAGATGACTACTTTGACACCAACTCATCAGAAAAGAAATATCTCGCTGTAAGGTTATGCAATTAGTGAAGAAATATTATGGAAGAGTTTTAAATCGTCAGCATACAACAAGCACTCACAGTTTTTAAACACATGAATTACATCGTTTATAAATAAAAGAAAAAGTAAACTTCGAAGATGGCTACCTGGGGTACACTCGACTTGACGTAAATAGGATCGGACAAAAAAGTTCCAACTTTAACAAAAAGAACCCTACCGGTTAAGTATGAGTAAATCCAACTCAAAAAATTTGAGTGAAAACCCATTTTAGTTAGTTTGTTTCTTAACAGTGAATGTTGAAGTTTATCGAATTCTTTCTTAAAATCTTTATAAAGTGCATCGACTTGGAGACCATTCTCAATAGAAGTTATACAGTAGTGACCAAATAACGTAAGATTGGTGCATGCAGATCTTCAATTAAAAAAAAGCCATGTTGACGAACTGAAATGTGGTTTTTAAGCTCCCAAAATAGCTTTTGGCTTACGACCTTATCGAAAATTTTTGGTATTGTTGAGAATTTTACTATGGGTCGATAGTTGGAAACTAAATCCCTTCGACCTGAAATGAAGATATACCACTCAGTAAGCGATCGATTAAAGATTGTTGTTAAAGCTACACAAAGCGAATATGCGCAATTTTTAAAGAAAATTGGGGGCATGAGATCAAATCCAGCACAATAATTGGTATCCAGATGTATTAAAGATACAAAAAACATCAGCTTTTTCAAAATACATGTGTCCAACATAAACTATATCAATTATATGACGTCTTCGTAGACAGACGAAAAAAATTTTTGATATAAAGTTGCAACTTCTTTCCCGCCACACGCTGACTCATTATCAAAATGCATAGTTTTAGGTATGCCACTGGATTCTCTCTTCTTATTAAAAAAATACCCAAAAGTATTTAGCGTTGTCGATGATACGCGCTTCCATAGAAGCAACGTAATTCTTATATAAAAAAGTTTGATAAAAATTCAAATTCACGTCGAAGGCGAATGAAGTTATCCTTATCGCCTTATGAGTTTGTTGATTTGTATTTCTTATGGGCTTTATTTAATAAATTTCTTTAATTAATTAGCCTGCTATTATACCACGGTAATTTCAATTTCCCCTTTTCCTCTTAACTGAAACATGAAGGTGAAGACATTCGTTTTATACTTCTCTAAAAGCAGCATACATATTCGTTAAATTACAACCATTGAATATTTGGGACCAAGGAATGGAACTAAAAAATGCATTAATGCCATTATAGTTAGCATTTTCGAAATCACATTATACTTCATCGTTATCCGCATTTATAGATGAATCATAAAAATTAAATTGAATCCGCAGAGCCCTGTGATGAACTGATTCAGCCGTAAAGGGAATATCAGACCTGCTTACATTACAAATAAAAAGTCCAAAATACGGTTAATATCATTCTTTATAAATTTAATTTGTGATAAACCCGTTGAATATAAAGTCTCATAAAAATGGCTTTCAATAACGTTTGATATGTTGAAAGGTAGCAACATTTGCTCAGCTCTTCTAAATTCCCAGTTTGAGATGCCCAAATTTAAGTCTCCTAAAACACAAGGTGACTGATATTCAAAAAGATTTGTTATTGAGAATTCAATATTCATCAAATGTAGGTGGTAAATGTCATAACTGCTTTTTGGAGGCACATAACTTAAGATGAAAACAATTTCATGTTTAATATGTTGCGAAAAGTCACGATATTTCGGAGCATAATTTAACAAAGCGATATAATTATCAACTTTGAAAAAAAATCTTACCCTTTTTAGAATCTTTCAAAAATTTTATATCCCGATATTAAATTAAATAATACAAATTACTACGCGCAAGAAGAAAAATGTGAAATTTAAGCACATATGTTTAAATCAAATCACTTACTTTCAGAAAATCTTAGTGATGCATTAACCACTAATCTTGCAACTAATTCTATAAGGAATGTTAGCACCATTGTACCTACTTCTCATAATGTTATGTCAGTTTCAAAATATAAAGTTTCTCCTAAAATCGAAAGGTAAATAAATGGCTAACAGCTTTAACATTGAAAACATTTCTAGAATAATAAACTGCTGCTTGCGACTGCATTATTTTCCAAAAATATGGAAAAGTTCAAAAATTATACCAAAAAAAAAAAAAAAAGAAAGCAAGCAACCATGGTTTCCGTCCTTTTCTTATCGACCAATAAGTCTATTATCATCTCTAAGCGATGTACTTGAAAATATGATTAAAGAAAAACTCACAGGTTTTATTGATTGAGAAAATATTCTACCTACACAACAATCTGGTTTCCCAGTCACTTGTAAGAATCCGTAAACTAGAAAAATCAAATTTTAATACTGGGACATTTGATTCGGTTTGGCTGGATGGATTTATATATAGGATGATAAAACTTAAAAAAAAATTTTAAATTTTGCTTTATGTTTACTTTATTTTGTCACCAGGACTTAAATAAAATATACACTCCTGAAGAAGTCTGAAAAAATTAGAAGAAACGTTCTACATTGGGTTGAAATGTGCCAAATGTGAGGATTAATACAAAACTTGCAGTTATTATATAGTAATAAGTTCTCGTACCGTGTTAGATCAGATAAAATTCACCATCAAAAACTGTCAAAAAACTTTTTCCACGTTGTTCACTTTTTTCTTATACTTTCTGAAAGTTCAATAATTTTCACTAATTAAGTGCAAAGTGATAAAAAAGAAAAAAGCTGCGAATTTCAAGTATACTTTTTTGGTTGTTTGTTATAAAATCAAAACTTTTTTAAAAGGAAGCTTCAACTTCAAGTATTGGACTATCTTCTTGATATTTTTTTCTTTTTTTAAATGTTGTAGAAATATTTAAACATTTTTTTTAATATTATCCCAAAAAATGGGTATTTTTGAAGTACATATAAAGTTTAAAAGTGTTATTGGGTGAGATTGAATAAAACAGTTTTCAAAGTAAATTACTATGGGGCTTCAGCTTGTGGATTTCAAAAAATTCGTTTGCGTATATTTGCAATTACGCAAAATAATTAACTTTCTTTTAAAAATCCCCAATTGCAAATCAAAATATGCTGCAAACGTATAGCTAACACTTGTTCATTGTTTTGTTTTTTTTTTTCGTTAATGCGATTTTTTTATTGGTGTTGTAAATATGTAACCTATTTAGTATATCATCAACTTATATTAATGAACATGTAGATTAGAGTGGGACGAAAGTGAAAAACTACAATGATAAGACAAATTGTAGAAAACTTTTTAAATTGCAATAAGAATTTCCGGTTTGCGAAAAACTCGTCGTCTAAATACAAATGCACAATATTTAATAAAAATCACTGCTTTTACGATCAATAAAAATTAGTCACAAACTAATGTTGGTGATAATTGATGGAAAAGTATGTAAAGCTCTAACGGCTACAACATCTACACAAAAGTGGTGCGCTTGTGTTGCAACAAGTAATGATTTTAATTCAGTTGGTAGAACGATTTGTAAAGAAGTAAATATAGAATCTTCACAGTTTGGTTTATCTATCCTTCATGGCTGGATATGATTTTTTGAATGTCTTCTTCATTTATCATACTAATTTCCAATAAAAAAATGGCAGACGATGATGAGAAAATTATTTCAGCTAAAAAATTACGGAATCAGAAAGAGTTTAGAGAGAAAACTGGACTAATCGTTGACCAACCGAAGCCAGGCATTGGAAACTCTAACGATGGTAACACTGCCAGATTTTTTTTTTATTCAGAATGCCGTTCTTTCTGCACAAATTACAAAAGTAGACAAAGAATTGCATGCGATACTTATTGTTGTATCCTGTGGACATGAGATGCAAGTTGAAAACTTTAGGCAATATACGGCCAGAAATTCGGTTATGCAAGTTGAAAACTTTAGGCAATATACGGCCAGAAATTCGGTTACGCTCTACCCGTAGTTTTGATTGCCTCTCACATTTCATAAATACTTTATTCACGGGTCAGAAATTGTATGACATGCATTACTGGCAATTGGTTAACTCTCTGAGGAAGCCCAAGAAGCTCGAAACAAAGATTTTAGAAATTATAGAGAACACTATGTGCGTAAATGCAGTCGGGAGAAGTCAAATGAAGACATATTTAATATGTTTCTACCTAGCTCAGATCCATTAATTACCGTCACATACCACAGATGGCACTAGATTTAATAATTTCGCCAAACACATTATCATTAACCTCTTGTTATTGATAATGAATGTGAAGATGATGACTATGAAAATGATGATTATGATGAGTGTAGGTAGGTGAGTAGGTAGCGTGCTCGCCTATCATGCGAGGGGTCGTGGGTTCGATTCCCACCAGAGGCTTTGGTCTGTCGCTGCAAAAAAAAAAAAAAAAATACACACACTACTCCCTCTTTCCTCCTTAACCTATTTTCCTAAGATCAACACAATGCACTGCATCTGTAGGGGGCATCCCCTGAGTGTTGATTAATTAAAAAAAAAAAAATAAAATGATATAATAGAGATAACAAGAATGAAAATTTTTTTGTTATGGTGCATAATTAATGAAAAAATATACTAAAATTCAAATACTTAATATTAAATTTAGTATAATATAAAACATATTTATTTGATTATTTCTATTTTTAATAGAGCATAAAGTACACTGTAGTTTCAATTTGATTCATCAATTTATCACTTTAGAATCCAAAATTACACCAAAAATTGGGAACCACGGCAATTTTTTCCGAAAAGCAAAAAAAGCGCTTGACAGGTTTAAAACTTAAAAAAAATATTTTTTTTCCAAATGGTAGTTTTTAAAGCACTAAGAATAATTTGTAAAAAAAAAATATTTTGGCTATCATTCAACCCAGTGTCCGTTGGGTGAAAAAGGAAAATAAATTGATATTTTTATTTACAACAAATTTGACCATCATTAGCCCGTAAGGAAACTCCTTTATACAACGATGAAACTTAACATTGCAGTAGAATTAATTAAAATAGTTCAAAGGTATCTCTCAGAGCGCTCTTTTAAGGTATATATTGGTCCTAATCACTCAACACAGACTAAAGTTTCAAGTTCGTATGGTTCTTGTCTTTCTCCAATTTTATACAGCATATTCATTGTAGATTTCCCAATTCTCGATGATTGTGTGACTTCCATTTTTGTTGATAATAACGATATGCTTAGCTCGACAAATACTCGCGATCGCTGTAATATCTAGTTTACAAACAGCACTTGTTAATGCCTATAACTAGTTTACGAAATTGAAAATTCAAATCAACATCCAAAAAACACAAATCATTTATTTCTCAAGAAGAAGAAAACATTACTTTCTATCTCAACAACAATGAAATTTCTTCATCCGATATAGCAAAATATCTGGAAGCAATGTTAGGTCAAGAGCTTAAATTTAAAGATGATTTGCCATATGAGGGGCTTAAAGCACAAAAGGTTCAAGTGCGTTTTTTTCTTATCTTAAATTCAGTTTACACATGGAATTAGTAGTTGAAGTTCCGAGAATGCAGAGCACAAGAGGTGAATGTAGGATTCTCATCTGGTAGCGAGATACGGTACCAATTCTAAAACTTCTTATTAAAATTCCTGTTTCGTGTGGAGTACAAGGGGTATATGAGCACTTAAACCTCCTGTGCGCTAAGGAAATATTAAAATTCATGTTTCACGTTGACTGAGTGGGTGAACTCAGAGAAGTTCTGAGCTAAAATCTTGTTGTCAAAATACCAGTTTTAAAATACCTTATTGCACTTAGAAATTAATTTACAAAAAAGGAAAATAAAATAATCTAATCGAGTAAATTAATCATTGTTGATTGTCGGTTGTTTTTGGTAAGTAAAGTCCATAAAAATTAGTTCATCTGAAAACAATATTAACAATATATATTTTTGAAACTAAATTTATCACTAATAAATGCTGTTGCAGGTCCCACATGGGACATTTTTGAGACAACTGAAGTCGATGGTCAACGTGAACAAGCTTGAAGAGCACTAGCAGATCATGAAAGTAGTAATATATTGTTTAAAAAAACAGATTATCAGGAACATACATTCTTGATAAGAACAAAAGAGACAATAAAGTCTCTGGTAATAAAATTCTTGATGCATCAGTACAATTGATAAAAGAACACATTACATAATTTTCCAAGTATTCAAGTCATTATTGTAGAAACTATACCCCAATAGAAATTATTTATCCAGCAGCATAAATATAATAAACATGTATGTACTTTGCAGGGAATTTTGCACAGAAAAGGAAACGGAGCCAGTGCATAAGAGCTCCTATAGGAATTTTTTTTACCACATGTTTTAATATCAGTTTCGACAAACCCCAGACACATGTGTTATTGAAACAAGTTACAAATTTTAATTGAGCATGGTAAAACAGACGCTGTTGAAAATGCGGCCAAGGAAGAAAAATAATTGCATTTGAAAAGAGTTGAAGCAGCAAACCTGGAAAAAGATAGGCAATTTTTTTGGACTTGCTTGTAATGACATGCACTCAAGTATACTATGCCCGTCAACTTTAGACATACTACTTTTGTATCCACAATTTATCAACGGGAGATGCCAATATGTATATGTGGAATGAAAGCCAAGCTTCAAGTGGCTGCCAAGAAATTAGTTATTGCCTGTTGAAATTTATTAACTCTTTGCCTCAGAATGTGACACACATTACAGATTATAGGGACAACAGTGGTGGCCAGAATAAGAGTCATTATATTGTTCAGTTTTAGTTGTATCTTATACGAAATACTCATATTCAAGAATTAAAAATTTTTACTCCCTGGGCACTCATTGATGGAGTGTGACGAAAATTTTTGAATTGAAGAAATTACCAAAAAAAAAAAAATAGAATTTCTGCAAAATTTATGTACCTCCAATCAGGAGAAGATTGTGGCAAATTTAAGAAAAAAGATTTTTCCCAAGATTTTTCAGAAATAGCGTACTGGACATCCGATACAATGGTTACCCTTTGAGAGGGATGAACCTTGAAACCACTCTTACAAGGATGATCTAATGAATGAGCAAGAAAACTTCACCAAAGTAAAAACAA
Source organism: Cordilura impudica (assembly GCA_963682025.1). Lineage (NCBI taxonomy): Eukaryota > Metazoa > Arthropoda > Insecta > Diptera > Scathophagidae > Cordilura > Cordilura impudica. Next base: position 148,513,434 of record OY821519.1, on the reverse strand, counting down.
GTAAGAAAATTATAGTCGGTCTAGACCGACTATACGATACCCTATACCATGCGTTTAGAAACCCTATCTCTTAGGCCCAACTAACTGGACATAGAAAATAAGCAAAAACCAAATTTGAGTGGGATTTTTATTAATTTTTTTGGCTGCAGATATAAAAAAGTTCATATCGGATGCTATATCTATAAAGGGGCTAGGTCCAAAAATGGACCGATCCTGATCATGTTTGGTAAAGTCTCTTGTATTTTTCAAAAATATGTACAAACAAAATTTGAGAAGAATCAGTGCAATATTTTTGTTTTTTAATTGATTTAACTGAAGATCGGGAAGCAGCTCTATAAGGGGTCAAAGGGCTCATTTTTGGACTACTCATTAGTGGTTATATTGAACGCATACAAACCCAATTTGCGTAAGATCTATATGACAATTTGGATCTTATGGCAATTTATGTCGATTTCATATGGGTAATTTGTATGGGGGCTAGGTCTGAACATGGACCGATTCTCACCAATTTCAATAGCGTTCATCCCATGGCCGATAAAAGCTTATATACCAAATTTCATCAAAATATATTCATATTTTCGACCTGCAGTTTGATTACAAACTTTACATGGACACACAGACGGACGGACGGACGGACGGACGGACGGACGGACGGACGGACATTGTTAAATCAACTCAGAAAGTGATTCTGATTCGATCGGTATAATTAAAGATGGGTCTAGCTCAAATATTTTTGGGTGTTACAAACAGCAGCACAAAGTCATTATACCCAAACCACATAGTGGTATAGGGTATAATGAAAGCTCGAAATGTTGGAAGAGCCGTGCAGTTACGCCAACAACTTAATCCAAAAAACGGCGCCAAACCAATAAAGTTCATGAAATTCAAGAACCTATGGGATCTGATTTGTTCTATACAACCAATTTACCATGAATGGTTCAAAGCAATTCCTGACTATAGAATGTAAGAAAGAAATTGAAATTGAAAGCCAATGATATCTTGGAATCTGATAATGACGACTAAAAATGAACCAAAGAACCATAAAAGCTTTCCTTAATAAAATGTTATTTAAAAAATTTTTGTCTCATTAGGTATTACTAACATCTTTTTGAGATACAATTTCATATATTTAGAAATTTAAAAAAAAAAACTTAAAACACAAAAGGGCACAAGTGCGATTTTCCTTATTTCAAAGGTAATTTTTGGGCATTTTTATATGTAAAAAATGTTATTTTGTATCTTGTTAGATTAAAATATATCCCATGACCTCCATTAATTAAAAGTAATTTTCCAGATAGCATCCAACATTTTTTATTGTAATTAAATAAGTCGCTTCAACCCCTTGTGCTTTAAGCACTTCATATACTATTATAAATAAAGTAAATAGTGTAAAAACGTTATTGTATCCCCTCATAAATAGAAACTCCAAACTTAATATCGAAAACAAAAGATTATTATTTAAATTAATTTTTCATTTTCTACTATTCCATGCAGCACCAGTTTGTTCTACGGCTGCGCAGTGTCATATCGACTTAACTGCACTCAAAACAAACTTCTTTAATTATTGTACAGTTACCAATTTTGAGCTCGTAAATACTAAAATCAGCAGCCTCACCGCAAACTTTAACTCCAGATGGATTAACTCGGAATTAGCTCACATCAATGAGATAATCTCGTCATAATTTACCTACTATTAAGTTTTAAATCCTTTTTATTTAAAATCTAAAACAAAGAGTTAAATGTTTTTTTTTTTTAACTTCTTAATTTATTTTTATGTAGAAAAGGAACAAGTTATACTACACTGTTTATAACTACTGTTATATCTTTGTAATTGAAAATATTATTTAAATAAATTGAATTGAAAACTTTTTAAAATTATTTTCATTTTAATTATTGATTTAACATAAATCCACATCACAGATATAATAGTGCATATCATAGTTATACAGGCAAAATTCATTAAAAAATGTTTAAGCTCGTATAAAATTAAAAAAAATTTTAGTTTTACTTCTGTGCTTATTACAAATATATTAATAAAAATTAAATTTTTTATTATTTAAAGTGAAACTACATCTTAAATTATGTTAAGTTTAAACAATTTTTTTTCACATCTTTATTATAACCAATGTCTTTATTTAGTATCATTGAAAAAGGAAATTCGTTTTAACTTCACAATAGTTTTTTGATGTAAATTAAGATGTAACAATAATAAAAAAAAAAAATTATGAGTAAGTTAATCCTAGAATATAATTATAAGTTAATAAAAATTCTAAGCAAACTTAGTTTTAAGTTACATAATTTGTTAATTTGAAGAGAATTTTGAATTATTTGCTGGTGTAAATTTTTTTTACTACTAATTCCATAATTAAAACTATTATGCTTATACTCTCTGTGCTAAGAGAAATTACCTAGCTACACCAATGGTCAGTCAATTTGAAATGTTTTTAAACATTTCTCTTCAAAACATCATGATGTTGATTTTGATAATAATGATGGTGATATTCATACCATGCCATATCAAACATTATTTTATTGTACAATATATTTCAATTTGCTTTTTCGTTTTTTAAGTACCAAACTTTACGTTGCTCAGCAGGCTTTAGGCATGTTTAAAGTTAATTCGGAATAACAGAAATAAACAAAAAGCAAATCAAGTTCTTCTTGATGCTGCTTAAAACTTTCCACATTCTTCCTTGGAGTCATTTTAGTTTTTTGCGTGTAATCATTAAAACCTTGTAGTGGTAAAATTAATTACTTGTACTTTTAATTCAACAACTATAATACTTTTAGCAAAGACAAGTCACAATGTGGGCTCTTTTGCTTAATGTTACTGTCGATGTTGCTGGTGTTACAGCGCAACACTCAACAAAAGTCGAAAAGTTGAAGAGTGTTCCTTTACAAAGGGGAAAAAACTTACAATTTATTTGTACCCACACTTCATATAAAAGGCGAAGTTCAGAAAATACACACTTCAAAAACACAATGTTTTGTTCTAAAGCAACCAACACATATTTTTATTTTGATATCAATTATGTGTGTTTCTAAATTTTGTACGGTGCAGAACACAATCATGACTGTGTTTCGTTTTAATATTTCGTTATGTACAGGAACATGTTTCTATCACGTATTTTTTGTTTCGAACACACATAAACCACACAGATTCAAGTGTAGCTTTAATTTAAGTTCGTCTTCTTGCACATGTACTGCTAAAAAAAACAGAACATGTTCTTGAATTCGTACATCTAGAAATTTAAACATTATCAACTAGCGATTGGAAAAATCTGATACACCAATATAAAAACGACAACAATTGTTCATACGCCAATCAAAAGGTCTCAAAGTACTGTTTTCATAAAATTAAAAAATTTTGATTATTATCCTCCTTGAAGTCATAGGGTGAAAATATTCAAAAAAAAAAAAAGGAAAACAAAATTTTGAGACCTTTGGATTAATATATGTATAAGATAAGGTTGCACTTAATTCAGAATATATAAAAAAATACACTTTTCGAAAAAAGTGCAAAGAAAATTTAACTCTTTTTTTTCAGAAATGAAAACGGCATAAGGTAAAATTTTTAAAATTGAAATCCGTAACTGTTTCCCAAAATATAAAAATAATAAAAATTGAACAATAGAATGTAATGGTATGTATATTTTTACAAACAGTTATCATACAGAATATTATGGTTATTCCAATACCATGTCCGATAACATAAAAATATCTTTTAGTCATTTTCAACTCATACACCCAATTTTAGAAATATCTTTTATAAAATAATTGTATAAAATTCTATTCTATTTATACCCTATACCACTATGTGGTTTGGGTATAATGACTTTGTGCTGCTGTTTGTAACTACCAAAAATATTTGACCTAGACCCATTTTTAATTATACCTATCGAATCTGAATCAGTATCTGATTAGATTTAACGTTGTCCGTCCGTCCGTCCGTCTGTGTGTCCATGTAAACCTTGTAATCAAACTGTAGGTCGCAAATATGAATATATTTTGATGGAATTTCGTATATAAGCTTCTATCGGCCATAGGATGAACGCTGTTGAAATTGGTGAGAATCGGTATATGTTCAGACCTAGCCCCCATACAAATGACCCTTATGAAATCGACATAAATTGCCATAAGATACAAATTGTCGTATAGATTTTAGTCAAATTGGTAGTAGTCAAAAATGATTCCTATGGGACAACTCTTAGTCGTAGGCCCCATATAGAGCTGCTTCCCGATCTTCACTTAAATCTATCAAAAACAAAAACATTGCACTGATTCTTCTCAAATTTTGTTTGTATATATTTTTGCAAAATACAAAAGACTTTACCGACTATAATTTTCTTACTTGTTTTTCGTTGTATTCGTATATATATAAAAGATCCGATTAAAGTTTGCTATACGTCGTATATTTTTGCCAAATATTTATAAGGTTTGCGTGATTTGGTGCTTTAAAGTAATTTACAAGAGATCTAAGAAATTTTTTGTGTTGTTGCTGTATACATGATATTTTAGCATTTGAGTGAAAATGTTTTTATGACTTTAAAATTTATTGCTTGTTCATTATTTGTAAAAATGTTAATTGTAATATAATCGTGTTACCTTTAGCACTATTGTACAAAAAACAAATACGAATATTTGTCTACACTGATAGTATAACACCCTATACAAGCCGATTCGGGAAAGTATCTTGGTGTCAATAACAGGATATAGAAAAATAAGGACAAATCAAAGTTTAGTGCTATTGTCATTAATTTGTACCGTGCATATATGATATGGTGACTAAGTCAAAAAATGGATCGATCATAACAATATTTAGTAAATTCACTTATCTTTCTCACAGACATATGAAAACCTCATTTTTAAAAAAAATCTATGCAATATTTATGTTTTTTTGATAGATTAAAAAGAAAACCGGGAAGAAGCTTTATATGGGGACTATGACTAAAAATGTTCATATAGGTTTATTATTAAACTACTTTTTAGTGGATATAGTAGTAGACACACATCTTTAGGTATATTAAAAGATGAGCCTACGTCAAATATTTTTGATAGTTACAAATATCAGCACATATTCACCACATAGTGAAATAGGAAATTAAAAATTTAAGTCCAATAAAAAAAACAATTTCTATTAGAACATCAAATGATTTCACTTCAGAATCGAACAGGCTTACAAAAGTTTTCAAAACTTATGTTTTGCAAATCAGTCTTCATTCAGCATCCGTGTTAATTTTTTCTAATATTTAACACCAATCTATGCTAACATAATAAACAGTTAATCTCCGTAACTAATGATCTGATCTTTTCACAGAGTCTTACCGCGATATGGGAAGTGCTACGATAGGGAGAGCTTTACAATTTTGCGTGAAGTCACCTATTATTAATGTTAGTAGCTGTACCTGAAATGGGCAGGATCGGATAAGTGGGCATGGTAACTCCCATACAAAGTAGTTACTCAATATCATATGTCTCAAGTACTATGACAGAGACAGTTTTACAAATTTGTTTTAAGTCATCTATTATTAACGTGAGTAGTCAGACAAAAAATGGGAGGGATCGGACAAATGGGAGTGGCAATCCCAGAGTAAATAATAAATATCTGGAGTACTGTAATAGTGACTTTGCTTGAGCCCTTTCATTACGATGCGGTGGAGGGGGATTACGGGGTAGCGAAGCACACCGATTTACATCTAGTATGTTATAAAAAAACAACTATTATTTAGTTACTAATAAAATTTAATTCAGATTAAAATCCACAGTTAGAAAATACTGTTTATGGAATATTTTGTTAATAAAATTATACAAAAATATATTGTCATATACGCAACAAAAAACATCTGCCTGGAAAAATTACACAAATTACCAATAAAAATAAATCTAGACTTATATCATGCAACAGGAATTAAACTCAAAAACTATGTTTCATATTCGCATATCATTAAACTAAAAAAACAATGTTTTTTTTATACATTGTTGCAATTGATATTTCACATTTACGTAATTGATTTAAATGCCGACCTCAAACTCATCTACATATGAACGCTTAACAATACAAAGAAATTAAAACAAAAAAAAAAATACCACGTTTATATTACATATGTAAATATTTGCTCGTACAACATGCAATAGCGTCGCAGTAGTAGTCGTAGTCGTAAAGTTTATGTTTAATTAATGAGTTTGTATTGGAAATGCTGCCTGAGAAGGGGCAGTCAGTGCAATAAAGCAAATTGCAAATTGCCAACAACTCTTTATATTGTTGTTGTTATTACAATTTAAAAAAAAAAAACATTATTGCTGAACACACAATTGCGAAAACTTTAATTACATTTTAATTAATATGAATTAACAATTTATACACATTTATGAAGAGAAACAATTAGGAAAATTGTAGCAGGCCCATAACGTCCGTGTAATACCCTACACTATATCTGTGGTCATAAGCGATAACCACCTAAGTCGACGTAAGAACGATTTGAGTTATGTATGCTATTATGTTCTACTAAAAACGCTTTATATTTACGTGAAATCTCCATTTGTATAATACTTTTTATTAAAAAGTTATTAATGAAAACATTCTGACCTAAGTCGTAATGAAGCCCCATTTTGTATATAAATTTGTATATAAATTTATTTTTCTCAAAAGCATGATTTTCGGTTAATGCTTGTGACCACAGATATTACTTATACAGAAAATAAGTTAAATAATATTTGGGAGAAAAATTAGTATGAGGACTGGTCCAACAACGATCCGAGGCATACAGTTCTTTTCAGTCTAAAAATAAACAATGCAGACCATTTTCGTATAAAGAAGACTCATGATATTCACTAAAACGTGGTAATCCAACACAATAGATATGAAAATATCATCTTGTTTTATTGGAGAGAAAACTACCTCCTACGACGGAAGGTCACAAGCACCAAAATTCCAAACGTGGTTTAGTGATATATTCGTACACGTGAAATAATATGTCTGATTTTCATGTTAAGCTGCAAATGATGGAACAACTTTAAGCAAAATCGACCATGTTCAGCGCGAGTAATGAATAGAAAAACTAAAGATCCCATTAATGTAAATTATACATTATTATTTTACGTTGTTTAATACAAGACAATTATTTGTTCGTAGTAAAAGTGGTAACTAGTTACCTTTCGGTTTCAAAATCCATTATTATTTAAATGATAGGACTTCCCCACACATTACTGTGTGGGCATAGAAAGAAGTAGTTACTTTTTACAATTGCGAGCAAAACAAAGTGCAACGCTGAGTTATATGACTTTTAAAAGATTAGTTTTGATAATAACGGTATACAGTTCACTTCTTAGAAAACTTACAAATAATATTTTGCCTTTGGGAAATACAAAAAATACATAATCCTGTCTATGTATTATATTTGATACATACGGTATTTTAAATGTGTCTGAACTGTTGTGCATGTCATTCGAGATGAACTTTTCTGTTTTTTGCAACATTTTTTATTATTATTCCGTGGCAGAGTGTTTTTTTTTTTTATTTGAAAATATTAACCTGCAAATAATTGTGCGTATTTTAAATAATGTCTTATCCGCAGTATTTGACCTTGGAAAAACTTGGGAAAAAATGCTGGATGAGAGTGAAGAGTATCAAGATATATCTGATATTTATGTTTCTGATCTTGAAGAAGAAGGGGAAGGTAGCCCGTGTTCAGATAACACACATAGTGAACCGTTTTAAATATTGCTAAAGATGACCCTACTTAGCGTAGCAAACCTTAGCCCAATGGTCGGCTGGGTTGGAAAAGTATTATAAATTTGTGGTTGTTTATTGAAATGTCGTATAATTAAGATTATCTTCTTTAGGCGTATTATAATTTGCATCATGTCGCGTAATTGCATTCGGCACTCATTCTTACGCTATTTCTCACACATTTAACGAAAACTGTAACTAATAACTCCAAAAAATACGGAAAGCATTTACATGGTGCCAATCACATTTAAAATGATTAGAAATTAATTCGTGCTTATTTGGCAGTATTATTATTAGCCGGAATATACAAGAAAGTACCACTACATACTTTTACAATAATCTAACCCATAAAAACAAAGTTTTGATTAAAACCCTTTCTTTCTTTATGCATATGAGTTTTGAATATCTCCGTGACTGTGCGTGACTGTGTGTGACTATCTTAAAATTAATCTTTGGCCACAACAAGTCTATGTACAAAGTTTCAGATCCATCGGATGAGGGGAAGTGGGGTTTTAATCTCTCCGTGACTGTGCGTGACTATGCGTGACTGTGCGTGACTATGTCAAAGTTAATCTTTTTTCACAGTAAGTCTATCGACCAAGTTTTAGATCGATCGGATAAGGGAAAATGGGTTTTAAATCACTCTGTGACTGTGCACGACTATGCGTGACTACGCGTGACTACCCCAAAATTAATCTGTAGTCACGACAAGACTATGGACCAAGTTTCAGATCAATTGGATAAGGGGGAATGGGGTCCACCCATGGCAGACAGACAGACAGACAGAGAGTATGAGTTAAAAGAAAGAGTTTAAAAATATATAAAAAAAATATATAATTTTACGCTTACCAGATCCAAAAATGAGACATGATTGTTTCGATGAATATTACGGACGGCAAGTATTTCGCTCAATCATGACTGTAAGAACATTCGCTTAGCTAATGTGCTAACCAGACGTGAGACAGAGAAGTGATGACAAATTCTCGCCTATTAGAAACGTCTGGGATAAATGGTCTGTAACACTTTCAACTTTCTATATTCCTAATGACTGTGTTACTTTAGGTGAATAATAACTGGGGTTCCATGATCGCTGTAAATTACGTCAGTATTTTACGAAACCGGAGAGATATTGCGCAACATTTTGGTTGCTTGTTGATTAACGATCTTGCTGTGTTTGGAAAATACAGCCACACTTGGGCTAATATAACGATTTGTTCTTGATTAAGTCGACGGACAAAAAGGAAATGATGTCACCATACTTTTTTTCATCCAACCCTTAGGTCAACAGCTATTAGAATCGTTAGAATATAAGAAAGCTTCATGGTACGAATCAATTTTCGCCTTTACCCCTGACACTACTCTTGTTTCATATATAAGTCACAATGATAAATGCACTATTGTCATGAGCACAATGCAACACGAACCAAATGTTGGGGACGATTTGAAAAATTTCCCCGAAATAAACTCTTTATGATTCAACAAAAGGCGGAGTTGATACGGTTGCAAACTTAAAAAAAAATCGATGGCCTATGGCAGCATTTTTCAACAATATAGACATTTCCGCATTGAACATTGAACGCGTATATCACATATAATGAAATTATTTCCAATTAGATGCAAACTCGGAAACTCGATGTCATTGGCATTGGTATATGGGAGAACGGAAAAAACATCCAACAATAATTATTGGCATTTTTCTCAAAACTATCAAACTTGAATATTGCCGATTCAAGTGATAATGAAGCTGGCCTAACTAAAAAGATAAGTCTCCGAAAAAGAGCCTTGCTGGAAATCAGAAATAAATGTAGTATTTCGTTATTCTGCTTCTTATATAAAAAGCTATGCTGTAATGAATAACATGTCACATATATTTGCATAGATTGCTTAAATCTGTGCTTTTCTAGAATAACCGCGTATGTCATAAGATCAAAATGTTCAGAGGAGCCAAAAAAACGTTATATTTGAAATTATGGGCTCGATATAAAGACTTTAGAGACTTTTATTTAACAGTCCTGTAGATATGGGCAATAAATACTTTATATAAAATTTTGAGTCAAAAATCTTCAGAGGAATAGATCCTAGAGAAGGACGAAAAGAACAATATGTAAATTACACTAAAAGTGTGTGCATATAAAACAACTTATGTCGAAAAACGTCGTTTTCTTTGAAAAAGAAAACTACCAATGCAAATACACATGTAGACATAAGTTGTTGCTTGGAAAATGGTTTTTTTTTGTTCGTCAACAAAAAGTTAACGGGACTTAGGATGAGAATATAACAACGTATCAAGAATAATAGTGACAAAAAATAACAGAAATAAATACACAAGTTTTTACAAGGGGTTATAAACTGAAAACTAATCCAAAATAATTTTGATTTTTTTTTTCATTAATAACAACGTATGTGGCTAATTTGCATTACTATAATGGGAAAAAAAATTATTTTCTAACAATGAATATGTAGTATGTAATTCTTACCAAAAATATAGTTTCAGAAATTATAAAAATATGTACTTATATTTCCATTGCATATATTTACTTTTATTTCTATAATCAATAAAGCAACGACTTCTTCCTATCCCTACAATACAATGAACGGTAAAGAATTTTCCTCCAATTACAACCCTGTGTGTAATGAACTCATTTGATTTCTTATTCCAAAGTTTATTGCACATAATTAAAGGCTGTGACAAGTCAGTGAATCACAAGATCTGAAAATAAATTTTTAATGATATCTTTTAACTCTGAACGACTTTCCAAATAGATGCTAAATATATCAGTCTAAAATGAACTAGAAACATATTTGTTTAAATCAAAAAAATAAACTTCATAACATCAAATTAATAATTTAACACTTCGTTTTACAAAATAAAATAAAAAATGTATCTGAAACTGGAAATAGCATACATATCAGATATTATTATTTTTTTTTTCAGAAACAACGTAAAAAAAAATAAAGAAAAAACTGTTGTGTTGTTATTTTTTTTTTATCAAAAATTTAAAATCATTAACAAAAAGTATTACCTACCGCGTTTTATATGCGACACTACAACATGCAATCGAATACGATTGATCTTTATTTGTTCAAACACTCGTTGAAACAACAAAGAGTCAGAGCAACATTCACAGACAACAGTAGACAATGTTTTGTGAGTAATGCTAACCATTGACATTAGGGCGACATTTTTTAGTCGTACTGTGACACTCTTATATCCAAGTTATATGGATGTTTATAATTTTCAATATTAACCTTAACAAAAATATATAAATAAATAAATGTTTCTCTACAACATGTACTCATTGTATGGATGTTTATTCGCAGGAAGCGTTTGTGTCCTCTTTGCTATAAAACAAATGCAACATTTATGTTTTTGTGCTTTATTTTTTGGCTTTCGATAAAACGTTGCAAAGTGACAATGGCTGCTTGGTGAGGTGGCAATGACATATAAAAAAAAAAAGAAAAACAATATAAAAAACAACAACCGCGACCGGATGTGTCAAATCAGATTTCATATATTTTTTTGTGTTTTTATATGAATAACTTTTTTTTTCTTTTTGCAAAATTATAAGAAGACAAAAAACGTATAAGATTAAGAGGTGTTTATGGGTATGACTGATATTGTAAGGAAGTTATAGTACAGTGTTCAAAGGAAAATATTTCAAATCAGTTTAAAATTTAATAGATCAATATTGTGCAGTTAATTATTTTTAACAATATTTACATTAGAGCAGCCACAAAAGAGAAAGTAGTTATTTCATTCGGAATTAAATGCCAATTTATAACTACTTAGTTGGTATTAAAACTATTATACTATTCATATGTGATTAGTGGTCTACTCTGAATTAATATGGATTCCATATTCCAAGTTATTAAATCATTACAAAAAATATGATTCCTAAAATTAGAGCCATCGCACAGTGGGGCCAAATGCATGAAAAGTGGCGATTAATTCATAGAAGTCATAATTTAAAAAAAAAAATATTTTTTATTAATGGATATTTATAAATACATAAAAAACCAACATTTAAAAAAAAAACAGAGTGAAAAAACACATTTTTTAACCCTTTATGGGCCATTTTGTGTTCTGTAAAAAATCCTCTTTTTTCACATTTTTTGCTGTAACTTTGGAACGGTGCGCTATAAATTATTCAATTAAATTGCAAATTAAAGCATACTAAATGTACTGTAAGAAAAATAAGTAATATTTTTAAAAATAATAAGGAATAAATATTTTATATGTATTTTTATTAGAAAATTTTTAAATTAAAATCATACCTTTTTTCTCGAAATTTTAAAATTTTGCTCAAAAATGAAAGATTTGAGAATCTAATTGTTTTTTTATTGATAAATAACCATAAACACACTATTTAAAAAAAATTTAATTAAATTCGGTTATTCTATTTTTTTTTTTTTTTTGAAAACAACAATTTTTTATTATAATCATTATTACCTTCAATGTTAGTATTTACTTCACATTCAATTTCATAATCATAAATTAATTCGTTACAATAATCTTAATCTTCATCTCCATCTTCATCTTCATCTTCATCTTCATCTTCATCTTCATCTTCATCTTCATCTTCATCTTCATCTTCATCTTCATCTTCATCTTCATCTTCATCTTCATCTTCATCTTCATCTTCATCTTCATCTTCATCTTCATCTTCATCTTCATCTTCATCTTCATCTTCATCTTCATCTTCATCTTCATCTTCATCTTCATCTTCATCTTCATCTTCATCTTCATCTTCATCTTCATCTTCATCTTCATCTTCATCTACATCTTCATCTTCATCTTCATCTTCATCTTCATCTTCATCTTCATCTCCATCTTCATCTCCATCTTCATCTCCATCTTCATCATTGCTATTTTGATTGCTGGGAAGTACAAGCAACTCCAATGCAGATTTTGGCATTAGCTCTTTTTTCTTTTTAGAACTATTGTTCATGCTTGTTATAAACGGATCTGAACTTAAGAGAAATCTATTAAAGATATCTTCTATTGTTTTTTTCTCGACTGCATTTACGGGCAAAATTCTCCCTATAACTTTTAAAATCTTTATTTCTGGCTTCCTGAGACTCTTCGGTTAGCTGACCAATTGGCAATGGCGATAATGATATAATTTCAGGCCCATGAATAAAATATTTGTGAAGAGTAGGAGGCATATAGTACCATGGATATTTTTTCACAAATAGCCTGGCAGTGTTATTAGCGAAGTTTGTAAATTTTTCAATGTTGACCTCAATACCACTAGAAACTACAATTAATATTGTGTGCATATTTTTGATCAACTCTAAATCAATATTAGTAATTTCAGCAGATACTTCTGCATTCTTAAAAAAACGTCTTGCAGTATTCCCGTCATTAGAGTTACCAAAACTAGGTTTTGGTTGATCAATGATCAATCCCGTTCTCTTTTTAAATTCGCGTTGAATACGACTTTTAGTTTCAGCAATAATTTTTTTTTCTTCGTCACTTCTTGCCTGCCATTTTTGAATTGGAAGTTTATATGCCAAGTGAATAAGACATTCAAAAAATCTTATCCAGCCATGTAGGACAGACAAACCGAACTCCATGAAGTCTACGTTGGAATCTCTAGAAATCATTTGTTCAATATTGTTGAACTCCTTGCTGGTAGCGCCACATATGTAGCACTTTTGTGTGGACTTTGTGTCTGTAATCGCGTTACACACTTTACCGTCAATCATAACGAGAATTAGTTTGTGGTTCACTTTTATCTTTCTTTCTCCAACTGATATCACTGTATCGATAAGAGCATTTTTTTCTGTCTCCACTCTTTCTCTTTCTGTTTTAATACTGTTGACCGTTTCTTTCATAAATTCAATTTTTAATGGCCTGCAAAACCTAGTTGAAGACGGTCGAGGATTATGCCAAATGATTTTGTTTTTACAAACTAATTTTAATGGTACAATTGACGTAATAAATACAGAAGAATCAGATGCATTACTGTCATGAAAGGCTTGTTTGTAAGAACTATGCCCTGAACTTCCGTCAAAGCCCCACTTAGTGTATAAAGTAATTTTTTCGATTTCTTCGTTGTCTAACGAATTTAAATCTGCATTTTTAACCGACAAAAGGCGTTCAGTGGTATGATCCAATATTCCTTGTAGGCTAACTTGCGCTGATGTTTCAGAAATTTTCATTTGTTCTCCCTTTGGTTAACATTTTTTCTTAGCTCTTTGGACCAATTTATATGATGGAAATTTCTCAGGTGCAACCTTTCTAATAACATTATATTGGTGGCGACTTAGCTTCGCTTCTACCAAAACGGACAGAGCTTCATCCGGAGTTAACTGCTGTGGTGGTACCTGTTCTATACTTTTTCGGTATTTTTGGGCTTTTGTTGGAGATGATATTATTTCCTTAACAATTTTCGACTCATCTATTTTTCCAACAGCTCTCAAGCTCATTTGTGTGGCGTAAGCCAAAACAGACAAAGAAATTTGATCTCTTACGTCTTTACATTTCTTAACTTTTGTTTTTTCTTTGCACTCTTCAAATGAGAGATCATTGCGACCTCTTTTTTGTTGTGGTTCTGGTGGTGGACTGAATGAGATTGAGGCATCCAGCCAATTCTTATTATTTTTTACAAAAATTTCATTCGTTCTATGACATTTTTGCCACCGAATCTCATAGCTAGAGCAAAAATTATGAAACCTTGTCATAAAATCTACCATATCCGAAGGGTCGACACGTTTTATTACTTCCCATCTCAAAAGTTTAAATTTATCCTGAAGTGATTTAGGTTCTGCACTCCTCATAAAATTATGCAACTCATGACGAGGAATGAAAATTGTTTTGGGACATGTTCCTAAAATTAATAAGATTTCTATTCGTTTAAAATTTGCAAAAAGTAATTCCTTTAACCCTGTACCGAATAATTTACACTTTCACAACACTTTAAATATGTAACATCACATCACAAAACATTGACAGCTAAAACAATAAATAAACGTGTCAGTACCGAATCAATAATACCCTACGGATGGATAGAAATTCTTAAAAATGTATTATCATTATATTAGTAGATTGATATCACCAGCTTAAAACAAAATTAAAACTTTACTCGTATGATGCATGTATATGACCAACAGTTATTATGTAGGACTCAAATAAATGACAATAATAAATAGGGATGGGAGCGTGACCTCCTTCAATTTTTCAAAATAGTGCACTTGTGCCATATACAATTTTCTAATAATTTAAAATTAACAAATGTTTAAGTAAAATTCATTGAAATATCATAAACACATGTAAAATAATTTAATTAGTTTTATTCATAGTAAATAAACCCAACATACGCAATCACGTGAGCATGCGTGAATTAAAGTTACTCACGCCCCCATCTCTAATTAACAACACATTTTTTAGTTACAATAACAACTACTATAACGAAAATAATGACAAAACAAAGTAAAAACAACTTGATGTTTTGTTTTGTTTTTTTTTTTTCATATTTGTGGATTTTTAGCATCTTGAGTTATTTCACAAAAACAAGCATAACTCAAAAATCGCAAAAAATCGCAAAAAAATATTTTGGGGTTTATTAGTTGAGATCTGATATTATAACACTATATAGACGATTTTACGCAAGCTCACGAACAAAGTTGTTGAAACTCCATATATATATCAAAAATAGCCCATTTTTGGGCTAATTTTATTTTATTAACATTTAATATTTTTAAAACATTTATTTAAACAAAAAAACATGTACTATATAGTAAACTACCTGAAGTTGACGGTTCCATTATAAAAATTTAACTTTTAGAAGTATTAATAGAAAAAATTATCAATTGAAATATCAAAATTTTCACTTTTTTTCAATATGCACAAAAAAAATAACAATTATTCAACTTTAAGTGCTCACTTCAACTAAAGCAAACAACTTAAAAGTATAATTTTTGCAATTAGTGATGCAGAATTTTATCCACTTTCACGCGGTACCAAACACGATCATGAATTTTAAAGTTCATATTTTGAATTAATCGCCACTTTTCATTCATTTGGCCCCAATGTGCATCGTATTGGCTAAAGTTGTAATAATTAATTTACAACTTAAACCATTATTTGCTTTTATGATAACTTAGGTGATGCAAAGATTTGTATTTCTCAGTACTCCTCTCTAGGTGACATAGTTAATGTGATCAACTGAGAGGCATCGGAAAAATGACAATCCTGTCTTTTATGATAATTTTAAAGACAGGATTTTATTTTATGGAAATTTTAATACAAATATTAATTGAAGGAATAATTTTAGAATTATCTCAGCATATGAATTATATGACAAACCTTTGAGAATCTGGCACAAATTAACTTTACTTTGATATGTCTCTTACGCAGAGAGCGTAAATAATTTAACATATACAGAAACAAAGTTTCTTTTTGTCATAATCAGGTCGGTTTTGCAAAAAAGGTGAATACAATTATTTCGCATGAATAAGGTTTTTGTTCACCAAAGCAAAAGTTTTGAAATTGCCACAACTTTTAGTTTTTCGTCACTCTATTTCGAAGAAAGGCTATAAATAACTGGTATAGCTATCACAAACAATATGTGAAGCAAAATTAGCTCTGGAGATGAAAGAAAAGTCTAGGAAAACCAAAGCATAACACAAAATATAAATTAAAACAATTAAGACAGATATGTCGATATTACCATAAGCAGTTACAAAAAACTTCATTTGTTTGAAGTTTCTTAGGACGGTATTAAATATTAGTGACTATTTTGGTACATAATTATTATTATTATTATTGTTATTATTAGAAATAAATCCAACCCTGCATAGGTCCGCATATGCTAGAGATTACTCATCCCTGATACGAACCACGGGATAAGCTCTGCTGCAGCATAAGCTGTATGAGCTATGGTTTTGGAATAATTTATTATTTTTAGTAGTATTTAAATACTTTTAAATGACATTTCATATTAATTAAAAAATATTATCATATACTCTGATTAAAAGTTAATATTTTTAATAAAATTTACACTTTTCTTTCTTAAAAGATTTATATTCATTTCGTTCTTGGCATCAATCGGCATCATGTTGTAAAGACTTAATCCTTTGTAAAATAAAAATTTTTTTATTGCTGTTGTATCTGCTCTCTGTGGTCTAAAGTCTAAGGTATTCCTAAGGTTAAAAGGTTGAACATCTGCAACATATCTAATTCGTTCGATCAAGTAATCTGGTACTCTTCCCATTTTCATTTTTTGGATAAAGCATATTGTATTAAGTTGCAGCATTTGTTGGATGTTTAGCCATTTCAGTGCGTCTAACATATATCTTATTGACTTAAATTGAGCGCATAGCCTTATTTTGTAGTTTTTGCAGCCTCGTTATTTGTTGATTTGAACATCATGTAAATAATATGGTTGACCCATACTCAAAATGAGGTTTTATCGTAGTGTTATATATATTAATTGCGGTTCATATTTTACCTTGTTTCTTAAACGTTCAAAAAACCCGATTTTCCTGCCAATTTTGTATTCGACATGATCTTTAAAGTTTAAATCTTTGCCAATTAAGAAAAGCAAATATTTTATATTATTCACTTTTTCTATTATTACATTATTTATTTTGAATGTTATGTTTGTGTTCATATTGATTTCCATTAAATTAGTTTTGTTTTCGTTAAGTTTTAATTTTTTAACTTTTAGCCATTTATAAATACTAGGAGATTCCAGCGCTCGAAATTCGAGTGCAATTTCTAGGCAGCTTTATTTTTCAACTTAGCCAATTCACAAATCAACACTTTTATGGTTTATTATTATTATTGTGAATGAAGATAACAAACTCAATAACAAACACATTAACAAATTTAATAAAACGCACATAGCAAATGTATAATTTTATGTATGTGTTAGTAGCAACTTTAAATTCAATTTACTCAAAATAAAGGAAAAAATTTTAAAATCTGTAAATCTGCAAAATGGCCAAAAGAAATACCTTTCAAATAATATACGTTTGGTCAAAATCGGGATAAAACGGTAGAACAAAACATCGGTCACAAGAAATCGCCTAGCTTATTAATATTATAGATTATCTATATCATTCTTTAAATTTTCATGACATATTTCCTCCGTTGCTGCTTCCATGAAAATCAAAGTATCGTCTGCATATAGTACAGCTTCGCATTTCTCTAATGTATTTTCAATATCGTTTATATATTTAACAAATAGAAGAGCTCCTAAAATTGAGCCTTGTGGCACTCCAAAATCATTTTCTATTACAATGGATATTTCATTATTAACATCTGTTAATTGAGCTCTGTATCTTCAACACCGTATTAACCTAATTTCTTCAATAGGATGTCCCTATCTATCGTCTCAAAAGCTCTTTTAAAATCAAAGAAAATCGCTAATATTTTTTTTTCTCTTTTTACATTTCCATCTGTTTATGACAAAATTTACTGCACTTTCACATGAATAATTTCTTCTAAAGCGTGATTGATATTTTGATAATAACCTGTGTTGTTGCATGTACTCTTCCAATTGACTTTTTACTATTTTTACAATGACTTTTCCACATGGTTTTAAAGAGTTAATTGGTCGATATTCTTCACATTTTAATGTACTTTTTACTTTCTCAATAGGAAAAATCATCGACTCTTTTCAATTATTCTCTATTGATTTATTTACAACATTTAATATAATATTGTCTGTTCTATCCCTATTATCTAGGATTATGTCACTTGATAGTTTGTTATAATCAGGTTTTTTGTTAATGCTTTTAAAAATAATCATTAGTTCTTGTAAATGTATTGCACGGAATCTAAATTTAAAGTTTATCACAGGTATTTATGTTTCAAACTGCACATTTTCAACGGAAAACCTGATTTCCTTAATACTAGTTAGTTATTACAATTTTTGGCTATTTGGAAATTGTCTATATATTCTATTTGTTTATATATCACAGTTTTTATCACTGATTTGGGTTTTTTTTTTTTAGCTAGTTCTTTAATTTTACTCGACATTTCTTTTTGGTTATTTGCACTATTTATTTTATTATTAATATAATTAGTTTTTTCATGTTCAATTTTTACTTTATAGATATTTCTTATTATTTTTTAACTATTCCAAGCGTCATTTGTATTTACTGTATTTGCATTCTGATATTTAACGACTTTTCCTTTCTTAATGATCTGTTTTTACATTTTTCAGTCATTTTTTTCTTAATAGTAAATTTTTTATATTGTGTTCTTAAGGCAGTTATCGAAATAGTGTACATATTCGTTTAAATCATTTATTTCATCATAATTTAATGTTGCACTTATTTCATTTCTAAAGCTGCTTTTATTGTATTTGGAAATATTTATTTTTTATACCCTATACCACTATGTGGTTTGGGTATAATGACTTTGTGCTGCTGTTTGTAACAACCAAAAATATTTGACCTAGACCCATCTTTAATTATACCTATCGAATCAGAATCACTTTTTGAGTTGATTTAACAATGTCCGTCCGTCCGTCCGTCCGTCCGTCCGTCCGTCTGTGTGTCCATGTAAACCTTGTAATCAAACTGCAGGTCGCAAATATAAATATATTTTTATGAAATTTGGTATATGAGCTTTTATCGGCCATGGGATGAACGCTATTGAAATCGGTGAGAATCGGTCTATGTTCAAACCTAGCCCCCATACAAATTACCCCTATGAAATCGACATAAATTGGCATACGATCCAAATTGTCATATAGATCTTACTCAAATTGGCTTTGTATGCGTTCATTACATCCATTAATGAGTAGTCCAAAATGGTCCCTTTGGCCCCATATAGACTGCTTCCCGATCTTCACTTAAATCTATTAAAAACAAAAATAATGCACTGATTCTTCTCAAATTTTGTTTGTATATATTTTTGCAAAATACAAGAGACTTTACCAAACATGATCAGGATTGGTCCATTTTTGGACCTAGTCCCCATATAGATATAGCATCCGATATGAACTTTTTCATATCTGCAGCCAAAAAAAAATAAATAAAATTCCCACTCAAATTTGGTTTTTGCTTATTTTCTATGTCCAGTTAGTTGGGCCTAAGAGATAGGGTTTCTAAACGCATGGTATAGGGTATCGTATAGTCGGTCTAGACCGACTATAATTTTCTTACTTGTTTATTATTATTATCATGGTCAGATATTTTATTTCTTATATTATTTTTTGCCGTAATAATTTAATTATTTGTTGTTATAGAGTCAATATATTCTTTCTTTCCATTATCATTAAGTATGCTTTCCAATCTACTTGTATACAAATCATTTTTCCAGTCAATATTAAAATCGCCGGCTATTAAAATATCACATTTTGTTTCAAATATTTCTTTAAAAAAAAATCTTGGAATGTGCCACAGAATTCTGATTTTGAACCACTTGGTGACCTATATATTATTATTATTATTATTGATGTTTTTTCTTATTTCACTATATACGCACTAATCCAGTGTTTTGTCTCTTCAATATTATTTTTGATATTATTTATATGCCAATGTTTTTTGAAATAAATTATTACTCCCCTTTTGAAGCAACTTCAACTTAAAATTTTATTTTTAAATTTTTTTTAATATATTCTTCAATTTTAATTTTTCCTTTATCTTAAATTAATGAATTTTAATTATTGTTCTTTTGGTTTGACTTTAATTTGTTTTTATTTCTATATATATATATATATATAGACATTTTGACCAGTTTATTTTTGATTTTAAACCAACACTGGCAAAATTTATATCTTTATACATATATAATTTGAGTTAAAACTAAAAGCGTCCCTCGGCTTTTATTAAGTCTTTTCTGTGTGCTAACACCACCATTTTGCCCTCATGGCTTTAGTTTTTAAGAAATCTTGTTCAGTTAAATTACTCACTCCACAGAGCAAAGAGCTCTAAATAAATTGAATATATTAAAAGAACAACTTGGTTGAATTTTTTTTTTATATCAAAAATCTAAATTTATTGGCAAGGGAGTTACCCGCGCCAACACTCCCAGTTCTAAATGAATTCGATAAGGTGCTATAATGCTTGTATTTGTCTATTTCAATTTCATTTTCATCTATTTCATCAGTTTGATGCGTTTCTGTTAAAACTATGAACTCAGGTTTATTTATTGCTGCTATTATTTCTAATTTGTTGAAGTTATTAACCAAGCCTTGAAAGTTTGTGTATATTCCATGAATCTGGTTTGGTTACTAGATTGATAAACCCATCCTTCTCTTTCCAAGATTCAATACACCGGACACTCCCAGTTATTGGCGACATGATTTTCATCAAGTCCTAGATTTAGAGCCGTATGCAAAAAAATTAAAGTGTACTTCAATTATACTTTACTGTATGTTTTTCATACAAAATTGTTGATAAAGTCTACTTGAAGTAGGTACACTTTAATTTTTTTGCATACGGGCCTAAGTCCTTTATATACTTTCATGCAATTAATACATTGCATGATTATTTCATTATTACATTCTTTACCTCTGTGGTTTCAATGGCATTTGTAGCATAAAATTTCATTCTTACAGTCCGACGCTTTATGGTTCTATCCTTGGGACTTGAAGCATTGCATAATGTCCGTACCATCAAAAACCCTACATCTGTCCCATCCTAAATTAAGCTTTTGACCTGTTATTATTTTCGGATATGATTCATTGTCTATTTTCAATTTTACATTGAATATCGTTCTTTATATCTATATATATATTAATAACTTCTAACTTGCTATTTTTTAGTATTTCGTTCTGTTTTTTTATTTCTCTATAAACTATTTATCAGACATTTTAAAGTTTAAGTCAGTGATTACAATTTGCATATCAACATCTTTTTGGATTTTTATTTCATAATCTTCACTAATTTCACTTTGTATTGCCTTTTTAATTTTTTCCCGTTCTTCTATATCTTCACTCTGGATCACCACCGTACCATTTTTTCTGCTTTCAATATTTGTAATATTAAAATTGATTGAATCAACTTTTTTATTTAATTGAGCTTTTGTTTTTTCTATACTTTGTTTCTCCTTGGGTTTAACAATGAAGGAGACATATTTTGATAAATCTGGCATCGTTTTCAAAGATTGCACATATGACGTTTTTGTTGTTTTTACGTTTGTGTCTTTTATAACCCTCCTTATTTCGTTGCACCATTTGTTATTATTTTTTTCGATAGTATCGCGTATATCTTTGTTTTTATTTTCATCTTCGTTTATGGATTTTCACTTCTTGTACTTTTTTTCACATAATTTCTGTATATTATCCATCTTTTTGAATCTCGCGTCATAACGACTTTCAATCGCTTCCAATAGTGATTTAATTTTCACATTTTTCTCTAGTGAACTTTCAAATTCATGTCTACTTATATATTCTAACAAAGATTATTTATTTTTATCAACACTATTCTGAATTTCTCTTAGAACAAGATTTACATTTTGAATATACAGCATACAGTCGTTGCAGATATATCGTACAAAATTGTCTTCATCAATAATATTTGATACACTTTACCACATACTCCATTGCATCATATGCCACTTTTACCTCTTATTGCTAACTTGCATTTACTGCATTCAGCCATATCAAAAGTGATATTAACAAATATGTTGCTTCCGAAAAGAAAATTCTTCTTTTTGTTAATATTTTATTTCCCACTTTATAAATATACTAGATGTAACCAGGTGTCCTTCGCTACCCCCTCCCCCCCGAATCGTAATGAAACGGCTCACGCAAAGTCCAAAGGCTCTCATTATTACAGTAATTCAGATATATCACATTTAATATTAAGTTTGTATGGGGTGCCATGCCCATTTTTCCAATCCCGCCCTTTTTTTGTCTGACTATTCACTTTAATGATAGATAACCTGTGACAAATTTGTAAAGCTCACTCTACCATAGCATTTAATATATATGATATTAAAAATTTACTTTGTATGGGAGGTGTCACGCCCACTAAAAATATTTAAAAAAATATATAGCCTGTAGCACTTCCCATATCAGCAGTAAGACTCTGTGAAAATTTCAGGAAGATAAGATCAGTAGTTACGGAGATTACCTCCTACAAACAAACAAACACACATTACCTCTTTATTATGCTAGTATAGATTATTAGTATATATTTTTTTATTTCGATACTTGCTGATATACTACGTTTTTTGTTTTTTCATTCGATACAACAATTATCAGGTTTTTCGGCGTTCCTACCCTGGAGCAAGGTGAATGTAGCTGCCCATGTGAAGAACATGGATTTTCGAAATTAAATCTGGCAACACTTAACTATTGGCCTTGAACTTAAAATATCATTTGGCAATTTTTCTTTTTAGCGATTTCTGATTTTGGCCATTTTTGATTTTGAAGATTTTTGTTTTTGGGCGATTTTTATTTTTCGTGATTTTTTGAATGAGTGATTTGAATGCAGAACTAAAAAAAGTCTTGAAAAAATATAATTTTCTATGTTGTTCTTGTCACCATCACGCCCTCAATGAGACAGCTAGGGTGATCATTTTTAGTGAGAATGATTCACCAAATTCATGGGAAGCATTCTATTTCAAAAATCATTAAAACCGGTGGAACAGGTCCAGGAAAATCTCTGAAAAAGTAAAAAAAAAAATGAAAAATATGATGTTTCTATATTGTTCTTGTTGTTATTCTAAATGTCGTATTGTTATCATAGCTGGACTTTTTGTTTTTGTGTTCGTTGTGGTAATAAATAATAAAAACTAACCCTTTGTACATTGTTTTTATCAACTTTGGTAGAAAAATTTTAAAGTTTCCGTTGTTTTGGCATCACTAAAATAATTTACTAGATCATTTCTGTCATTGCCATGAGCCTGCCTGCAAAATTTCAGATTGATTGGGTTACGGGAAAGGGGTTAAAATCGATCCAAAATTTTTTCGACAAGCAGACACTACGAGTTAATATATGAAAAGGGGGTAACAATTCACCAGCATCTAAAGCAAATAATGCTAAAATACCTAGTTGTTATTAAAAAAAAAAAAACAATGTAAATTTAGCAAAAAAAATTTTATGTATTAATTTATTTAAAGAGAAAAACACAAAAATAACGTTTGATGTTGTATATTTTGTGTGTAACATTTACATATACATACATACAGATATTAAATAATACAAATAATATACATATATTCTATATATCTATATCCATAATAACTGCATGTTAGAAATAAATAGGTATAATATTTTATTTACATAAAATTCTGCAATATTTTGTTGTGGAGAAAATACATTTCTTTTGCATTAACAGAGTGTCACTTCATTTTGCTCAGCGTGACTATGCCACAGTAGATGGCGCCACAATTTTTGTTCTAGTTTACCTTTGCAAT
This sequence comes from Cordilura impudica, assembly GCA_963682025.1. Lineage (NCBI taxonomy): Eukaryota > Metazoa > Arthropoda > Insecta > Diptera > Scathophagidae > Cordilura > Cordilura impudica. The sequence continues at coordinate 148,489,377 of OY821519.1, read as the reverse complement.
AGTTATTTCTATTTTAACATGAATGTCAATATTTTCAAATAGATATCATACAGAACAATGTTAAGAGTATACATGGGCTGGTCCTTTATTTCATACGTTTTTTCATTATTCATTTACATATATGAACATAAGTTTGGCATATTAACTTTTTGTTGTCTTTACAAAATAGAGTTACCGAGTTCATCAATGAGTTTTTTGCTTTCAAAACAGTTCTACATAGTTATATAGAATTATTATTCTGCTTTACCTACAAAATATCTGATTGCGATTACATCTAATTTTTAAAAATTGTTTATAATTACTAAAGCATTATTATTCACATAAATACAAAATTGCACTTTTTAAATTTTCCATTAAAATTTCCGAAAATATCTATTCTAAAAACTTGAATTAACATTTCCAATTATAGATTATAAAATATTAATTGTATTTCAGAAAATCATATCAAAACGTCGGAAATAATAATTTTAAATTTAGAAGACTTCAATTGCATCAAATTCCAAAAAAAAAACACCAAATATGTTTACATATAAAAAATGTTTACATAAAAAAAATATTGGCATTCAGGAGAAATTAATAGCTTTTCAGTTACTTCTTTTAACGATAGTCGAATCGTTAAAAAAAGAAAAGCAAAATTATCAGTAAAATTTGTAAACGATATTCGCTATTGTTAAAATCAGCTAAACGACAACCATTTTTGTGTTGTTTATTCAATCGATAAAAACTTAAATTTTTAGGTAGAAATGTCGTCATACATAAATAAAAATCATAAAATAGTGAAAATATTTTGCTTCTATTAAAAAACTTTTATATATAAATAAAAAAAATTAAATAGCATATTCAATTCATTATTTCATTTTCAAAAAAATAAACAGCAATATTAGTAAAAAATAGATATATTAAACATTAACATAAAATCATCCTGTCAAACACGAAGTAATTTGTTTTTTTCTATTCTTCTTTGTGTTTATCGCTTATTTTGACAGAGATGCCACTCGTTTACAATTTAAATAAATAGAAAAATAGATTTGTCGACTGTCGTTAAGATGTATGTACTTAGTGAATTACTTAATCCTTAGTGCAAACAACAATAGCTGTCGATATATTTTGCGATTGTCGGATCGTTGAAATTTACAGAATCGGAGTACAGAAAACATTAATTTAAATTCAATGAATTTTAGAAAACGTCAAATGATATTAAAGAATTGCGAACATAAAAATTGTTACATAAATTAACGCAATTTGATGAAAATGTTATTTATATATAAATTTTCACAATTTTTTTTTTGGATGAAAATTTGAAGATTTTCAGAAAATAAATTATTTTATTTAAAATGTTTGGGACATTTGGTTTTTTGCGTTTGGCATCCCTAATTTGATTATTTATTATTATAAATTTATTCTCTATGTTTTCCAAATATGGCAATATTTTAATAAAAAAGTTGAGACAGCTTTTTTTTGGTTATTATTTTGTTACTCCATCCGACCTATATGGCCGCAATGTAAAAATATTTCACCAGTTAAAAGAAACTATACAGCCATCTCCAAATAGCACGATTTAATGCATATAGTCACCCTACACAACCATTACCTTTGCAATGGAGGTTAGGGCGAGCTATTTAATTAGCAAAAACTAAATTAAACGAGAAGTTATGTCATATAACCGGAAACGCATGCATATAGGAAACGCATGCATATTTTTCCAATATTTTGTTTACATTTATTATCAATGCTCAAACCGAGGTGGAGGGTATCAAAGATTCGGCACAGCCGAATTTAACACTCTTACTTGTTAAATCTATCATAATATCAAAATTGAATCACGGCATATACCTACATATATGGGTATTCATCCTAGAGCACCATAAACAAATTAAAAACAATTTTTAGTTCACACCTTTCCCTATGAGCTTTTTGAACATCTACTATAAGAAATATAATTTCTAAAGAGAACTATTCCAGTCGAATGCATAATGCATGAATTTATGAAATTCCTACAACACTAACTCGCATTACCCAATTTCGCTTAAATAAAAACATTCCCATTAAGATCGATTAACAATATCATAAGTATCTTAACTGGAAAATTGATCTTTCTACAATTGACTCATCGCTGATAAACAAAAAAGAAATCTACTAACTGCGAAATATATCATCAGATATTCCGAGAACTCCAACAAGATTTAAGTAATCATAATTGCTCTTATACAACCATCCGTATAAAAGTAATCGTGAGTCGAATATAGTGTTAGTACGGCCGCCCATTTTTTGTCCGACTATTCACTTTAATAACTTATGAACTCACACAAATTTCCAAGGCTTTTGAAACTACAGTACTGTTTAAAAACCTTTTTGCCCCAGTGTGCGGCGTTGTAAATAATGGAAAAATTTTGATAAACACTAATCTTTCAGAGTTTAGTACGCATTCCTCTGCAGAGTATGTTGCTATATACGATACCATCAAACAGATAAGATTTTTAGGAGGTAAATGTGCTGACACTCTTTCGGGTGCTTATGTACCCGATATTTTAAAGAATGAAGATTTATATCCTAGCATTATCCGACAAATAGCTATTGAACGGCAGCATGAAACTGATTTGAATCAAAGATGCGGATAAATGTGATAAAGCTGCGTTGTTCGTACCTTTTATAACTACTCCTAACTTATCTACCCATGATATCTCAAATTTTATAAGATCTAAATTTCGAAAATACACAACTGAGAATAACGACTGGTATAAAAAGAATAACACTAAAAACTCAATGTCTGAAACATATTTAAAACCAGCGCCAACAACATCTTTCCAAGAAAAGACCAAACAAAATTAATTCGCATGAGACTCGGGCTTACCACATCTTTCTAGCATACACAAATTCTTCAATTTCTTTTACTCATTGCGTCATTATAGCGGTTCAACACTTGCTATGGATTGACGACATTGGGCTTTGTTAATAACTTAAGAAACACTTTTTTTTGTAATTTTCTTTACTTCAACTTTCTTCTCACACAATTTTTTTTTCATACTGTTATCTTCAATTGCAGGCCATATGAAAGTCAATTGTTTCTCAGTTGACATTCATTTTGGAAACATGTTCTGTAACAATATACTTCAATTGAAAAAAAAGTCTTTAAGAAATCCTCTCAATCAACAAAGAAAATATAAACAAGGATTTGATGACGTTATGCTAAGCTTTTGCTGACATTTCCAATGTTTTTTTTTTTTGTTTGGTTTTGTTCTTTAAATGGCAATGACCAAAATCAAAAGAAACTATACAGCCATCTCCAATTAGCACGATTTAATGCATATAGCCACCCTGCACAACCATTACCTTTGCAATGGAGGTTAGGGCGAGCTATTTAATTACCAAAAACTAAATTAAACGAGAAGTTATGTCATATAACCGGAAACGCATGCATATAGGAAACGCATGCATATTTTTCCAATATTTTGTTTACATTTATTATCAATACTCAAACCGAGGTGGAGGGTATCAAAGATTCGGCACAGCCGAATTTAACACTCTTACTTGTTAAATCTATCATAATATCAAAATTGAATCACGGCATATACCTACATATATGGGTATTCATCCTAGAGCACCATAAACAAATTAAAAACAATTTTTAAACCTAGTTCACACCTTTCCCTATGAGCTTTTTGAACATCTGCTATAAGAAATATAATTTCTAAAGAGAACTATTCCAGTCGAATGCATAATGCATGAATTTATGAAATTCCTACAACACTAACTCGCATTACCCAATTTCGCATAAATAAAAACACTCCCATTAGTATCGATTAACAATATCATAAGTATCTTAACTGGAAAATTGATCTTTCTACAATTGACTCATCGCTGATAAACAAAAAAGAAATCTACTAACTGCGAAATGTATCATCAGATATTCCGAGAACTCCAACAAGATTTAAGTAATCATAATTGCTCTTATACAACCATCCGTATAAAAGTAATCGTGAGCCGAATATAGTGTTAGTACGGCCGCTCATTTTTTGTCCGACTATTCACTTTAATAACTTATGAACTCACACAAATTTCCAAGGCTTTTGAAACTACAGTACTGTTTAAAAATCTTTTTGCCCCAGTGTGCGGCGTTGTAAATAATGGAAAAATTTTGATAAACACTAATCTTTCAGAGTTTAGTACGCATTCCTCTGCAGAGTATGTTGCTATATACGATTCCATCAAACAAATAGGATTCTTAGGAGGTAAATGTGCTGACACTCTTTCGGGTGCTTCTGTACCCGATATTTTAAAGAATGAAGATTTATATCCTAGCATTATCCGACAAATAGCTATTGAACGGCAGCATGAAACTGATTTGAATCAAAGATGCGGATAAATGTGATAAAGCTGCGTTGTTCGTACCTTTTATAACTACTCCTAACTTATCTACCCATGATATCTCAAATTTTATAAGATCTAAATTTCGAAAATACACAACTGAGAATAACGACTGGTATAAAAAGAATAACACTAAAAACTCAATGTCTGAAACATATTTAAAACCAGCGCCAACAACATCTTTACAAGAAAAGACCAAACAAAATTAATTCGCATGAGACTCGGGCTTACCACATCTTTCTAGCATACACAAATTCTTCAATTTCTTTTACTCATTGCGTCATTATAGCGGTTCAACACTTGCTATGGATTGACGACATTGGGCTTTGTTAATAACTTAAGAAACACTTTTTTTTGTAATTTTCTTTACTTCAACTTTCTTCTCACACAATTTTTTTTTCATACTGTTATCTTCAATTGCAGGCCATATGAAAGTCAATTGTTTCTCAGTTGACATTCATTTTGGAAACATGTTCTGTAACAATATACTTCAATTGAAAAAAAAGTCTTTAAGAAATCCTCTCAATCAACAAAGAAAATATAAACAAGGATTTGATGACGTTATGCTAAGCTTTTGCTGACTTTTCCAATGTTTTTTTTTTTTGTTTGGTTTTGTTCTTTAAATGGCAATGACCAAAATCAAATCAAAGCCTGGCCAGAAAATCAGAAAAGAATCTTGTCACAGTCATTAGTATGATACCCTACATTTAAATCTGAGTTTTGAAAATATTTTGTTTATATGACGTAAAAACAAAAAATTGGACACTTTCTTAAAAAAATTGTTTTATATTGTAATAATTTATGTAGAGCTATGAGCAGAATATAAAGTTTTATAATTATTTTTAGCAATTTGTTTCAATTACAATTAAAAATTATAAGATTCCGAAATGTTTAAGGAGTAGCTGCTCCATATAGCGTAGTATTCGGGTACAATAAGAACAATCAAGCGAAAGGCAAAAAAAATCTAAATACGTGCCGGAACGTACCAAATAGTCAGAGCAACAGTTTGATTGCTGCAGCTTAGGCATGGTTAAGATAATGTCACTAACAACGACATCACCACATAAAGTCAAGAAGAAATGGATGAAAATCCCCTTAAAAAAAAAAAAAAACAACGAATTTCCGTTTGTCATTCAATTTGGAGATTCATTCAACTAAAGACCAAATACGAGTGGAGTTTGTATTACAACCGATTTTGTGAATGAATTTGATTCAATACTTTAGCTAAAGTTAACTTGGCTCTTTTTTTCTTATAACATTGTGATCCTTGGGGAGTTGTTTTGCTTAAAAAAATGTCAGCATACCAAATCAACGACATCCAGACAAAACTCTTTTACCTTTTTATTTTTTTTCAATATCGTTGCTTAATACGAGTATAAAGTGTTGAAAGCCAAATCACGCAAAAAAAAGCTGTTGACTGTAGAAGTTAAATTTAACAATAAGATTGAATGATAAAAATGACCAATATATAAGAAAAAGGAAATAAACAATCACACATAACCAAGGTGACCATATTTACCATAATGAAGGGATTGTGCGAAGTCGCAATTAATTCCGTTAAAAAATCTTAAGAAGGTGGATCACCTATGTTTAAAACCTTGATTGTATACGGATCTCCTTTTCACTTAAGTTCGATATTTTTTTTTTTTTAGGAAAAAGTTAGATATTATTGGCTGCATGCTACTTGAATGCTTTTTCTGTGTAGTGAGTACGTGAATACAATTTGCATCAGACTCTTTTGAAAACTTATATTTAAGAAGATAAAGTCAGATAAAGACTTCTTTTACTCAAGTAATTAATTACTTGGCATTCAGAAATATTGTTTTTCGTGAAAATGATCTGCCAGCGCAGAGGTTTAAATTAAATTTAAAGTAATTTCGCCTCCGCACAAATTTCATATCACAGAGCCATCCAGGTCTGGAAATATGTTATAGCGAAGATTTCTTTTAATTCAATGCATATGACGCATTCACCTGGCGATAGCGAACATTTTTGAGGGAAGTGTGGAACTGTTTCCTGTAATATGTTGCTCAAATAATCAACTTTGAGTAATATAATCCAAAACAAGTAAGAGTGTTAAATTCGGCTGTGCCGAATCTTTGATACCCTCCACCTCGGTTTGAGTCTTGATAATAAATGTAAACAAAATATTGGAAAAAGGAAACAATTTGTTAAACTTAATACCAAATTATTTCAGCAAATTCTTTGGGTTTGTTTTCGTCTTTTCTATTATTTCGGATTTATTTCGGTGTTTGCTTTTTGGTCATCGTGGTTGCTGATCGACATTCATTTATGTTATATACCTATATGCATGCGTTTCCTGTTATATGACATAACTTCTCGTTTAATTTAGTTTTTGCTAATTAAATAGCTCGCCCTAACCTCCATTGCAAAGGTAATGGTTGTGTAGGGTGGCTATATGCATTAAATCGTGATAATTGGAGATGCCTGTATAGTGTCTTTTAACTGGCCAAATATTTCTTCATTGCGGCCATATAGGCCGGATGGAGTAACAAAATAATAACCAAAAAAAAAACTCTCTCAATTTTTTTATTAAAATATTGCCATATATGGAAAACATAGAGAATAAATTTATAATAATAAATATTCAAATTAGGGATGCCAAACGCAAAAAACCAAATGTCCCAAATATTTTAAATAAAAAATTTTTTATCTTTATTTTCTGAAAAACTTCAAATTTTCATCCAAAAAAAATTGTGAATGTTTAATATCTTATGTTTACTTTTAATATCTTTATTTTTTTATTAATATTTCTTTGTATTTATTTGAAAATGAAATAATGAATTGAATATGCTATTTAATTTTTTTATTTATATAAAAAAGTTTTTTAATAAAAGCAAAATATTTTTACTATTTTATGATTTTTATTTATGTATGACGACATTTCAACCTAAAAATTTAAGTTTTTATCGATTGAATAAACAACACAAAAATGGTTGTCGTTTAGATAACAACAGCTGACTTTAACAATAGCGAATATCGTTTTAAAAATTTTACTGTTAATTTTGCAATTTTCTTTTTTTTACGATTCGACTATCGTTAAAAGAAGTTACTGAATCGCGGTACTGAAAAGTTATTAATATCTCCTGAATGGCAATATTTTTTTTTTAAGTATAAACATTTTTAAATGTAAACATATTTGGTGTTTTGTTTTTGGACATTTAAATTTGTGTTTAACGAATAAAATTTATATATTAAAGATGCAATTGATGTCTTCTAAATTTAAAATTATTATTTCCGACGTTTTGATATGATTTTCTGAAATTCAATTAATATTTTCTAATTTATAATTGGAAATTTTAATTTCAGTTTTTATAAGAATTTATATTTTCTTAAATTTGAATGGAAAATTTAAAAAGTGCAATTTTGTATTTATGTGAATAATAATGCTTTATTAATTATAAAAAATTTTTAAAAATTAGATGTAATCGCAATCAGATATTTTGTAGGTAAAGCAGAATAATAGTTCCATATAACTATGTAGAACTGTTTTGAAAGCAAAAAACTCATTGATGAACTCGGTAACTCTATTTTGTAAAGACAACAAAAAGTTAATATGCCAAACTTATGCTAATATTTGTAAAAGAATAATGAAAAAACGTATGAAATAAAAGACCAGCCCGTGTATACTCCTAACATTGATCTGTATGATATCCAATTGAAAATATTAACATTCATGTTAAAATAGAAATAACTATTGCAAATCTAATTAGAACAAAAATTGTGGCGCCATCTACTGTGGCATAGTCATGCTGAGCAAAGTGAAGTGACACTCTGTTAATGCAAAAGAAATGTATTTTCCCCACAACAAAATATTGCAGAATTTTATGTAAATAAAATAATATACCGATTTATTTCTAACATGCAGTTACTTTGAATATACATACGTACATATATATAATATATGTATATCATTTGTATTATTTAATATGTGTATGTATGTATATGTAAATATTACACAGAAAAAATACAACATCAAACGTTATTTTTGTGTTTTTCTCTTTAAATAAATTAATACATAAATTTTTGTTTGCTAAATTTACATTTGGACAATTCACAACAGGTGTTGTATATTGTATGTTGTATTGAAATACACAATACAATCATTTGTTGTGAACACTCCGTTGTATTTTCATATTGTAAAACGCTTTCTTTTGTAATTTTCGATCCAACGAGGAAAGATCGCTTCGTCGCTTCTGCTATTTTGTATAAGAGAAAACACTTGTCAGTGTTTGCTTTTTGGTCGTGAGATATACCCTGGAGTTTCAGTTACGTACCTCTTGCTTTTTAATTTATAATGAAAAAAAAAATGTTAAATGTTTTGGTTGGTACTGAAAGAGAAAATACATACTAAAAATATAAACATTAATTTTTATATAAATAAACTTATCGATGTATTTGCATTATTTGCATTATTTTCCATATTTTATTTTATAATTATTTATGCTGATAAAATTATATGTATTTGTTTTTTCTTTTTCATAAAAACTGGCATTCACTTGGAACTGATATGTTATGATACAATATACAACATTTACTAAACATAGCAAATGAAGTTGAATCGTGTATCAGATTTTTCGGTGAAAATTACCAACAACAATTTTACACTATTGTAAAGTGATACACGATACAACAAATACAACAATACATTACCCATTGTGAATTGCCCAATTGTTTTTTTTATTAACGACTAGGTGAATTTTTACTCCCTTTATGTTAACTCGTAGTGCCTTCTTGTCGAAAAAATTTTGGATCGCTTTTAAACACTTTCCCGTGACCCAATCGATTTGAAATTTTGCAGGCAGGCTCGTGGCAATGACAGAAATGATCTAACAAATTTTTTTAGTGATGCCAAAATCATGTAAACTTTTAAATTTTTCTACCAGAGTTGATAAAAAAAAATGTACGAAGGGTTTGTTTTTATTATATTATTACCACAATGACCACAAAAACAACAAGTCCAGCTATGACAACAATGCAACATTTAGAATAACAACAAGAACAATATAGAAATATCATGTTTTTCATTTTTTTTTTTACTTTTTCAGAGATTTCCCTGGACGTACTCCACCGATTTAATGATTTTTGAAATAGAAATCTTCCCATGAATTTGATGAATCATTCCCACTAAAAATGATCACCTTAGCTGTCCTATTGAGGGCGTAATCGTAACAAGAACAACATAGAAAATTATATTTTTTCAAGACTTTTTTTACTTCTTCATTCGAATCTCGGGCCCTAATCGACCGATTTGGACGATTTTAAACAGCAAACTTCTCAGGATGTTAGTGAATCACCCTAGCTGCCCGGTTGTTATAAAGATCACAAATATATATATTTTATGGGGTCCAAAATTTTTTTTCTAATTATTACAAAAGGGATGACAAACTTATATATACCCTCTGCACACTGGAGTGGAGGGTATAAAATATATTTTTCGTTTTTGAAATTATATGGAACAGATACCTTATATCCAAAAAATTTTGCCAAATTTTATATTTCCGCTCTATTGAGATGTACATAAAATAATTAATCTCATACACTTTAAATTTAAAATTAATCAATATCAATATGGTGGATCTTTTGTAATTCCACCATAATATCAAAAACATTTATACTGGCGAATTCGAAATATTTTATACACGAACGAAAGTAGAGGTCACATGCGTTTATAATTTTCAAATTTAGGGTATAATGACTTTGTGCTGATGCTTGTAACTACCAAAAATATTTGACCTAGACCCATCTTTTACTATACCGATCGACTCAGAATAACCGTCGATTTAGCGATATCCGTCTGTCCGTCCGTCTGTGTGTCCATATAAAACTTTTAATCAAACCACAGGTCGCAAATATACTTATATTTTGATGAAATTTAGCGCATAAGCTTCCATCGGCCATAGGATGAACGCTATTGAAATTGGTATTTAAATCGGTTCATGTTCACACCTAGTCCCCATACAACTGACCCCTTTGACATCGACTTAAATTGCCATAATATCCAAATTATCATATATATATCAGTCAAATTGGTTTTGTGTATGTTTATTATATATCAATATTCCAAAACAAGACCCTGTAGGCTCACTCCTTGTCATAGCCCCATATGAAGTTGATTCCCGATCTTCACTTAAATCTATCCAAAAACAAAAATATTGCACAAATTTTTCTCAAATTTAGTTTGTGTATGTTTTTGAAAAAATTAAGTGACCTTACCGAATATGGTAAAGATCGGTCCATATTTGAACCTGGTTTCCATATAAATATAGTATCCGATGTGAACTTTTCATATACGAAGGCAAATAAATTAATAAAAATGCCACTTAAATTTGGATTATGCTTATTTTTTATATCTAATTAGTTGAACTTAAGACATTGGGTCTCTAAATGAATGGTATTGGGTATCGTATAGCTGGTCTAGACCGACTATAATTTTCTAACTTGTTATGATATAATTTAACTTTTTCAAAAATTATATTTAAATACTTATACAGATATCGCTACTGGTGCTAAATGACAGGAGGCAACTTATGAAATTTTGTGATTTTTTAATTTTATCGTATTTTGACAAGATAATATAAAAAATTGAGTACAGAAAATATTTTTATATCTTTTTGATATTCTAATAATTTATAAATTAGGTTAAATTATTATGTTCATCCTTCTAGCTTCATAAGTAAAATATTAACAAAATTATTAAGTTTGTGAATACTTTGAGAATACTTTTAGAATATTTTTCAAGTGAAATAATTCATAAAATTGCTAAGATTCACTTCTTTCGTTTGACATCAACATCGTAGATTGGGACCAGATTACGAATAAAAAACTGTAAACTCAGTTTTATTCTCTGCGGCTTCTAGTTTTGTACGTCATCCAGTTGCCCTACGTATTTGATATATAATTTTTTTCAACGAAATTTATCGAAATTGCGAAGGATGTTAAAGGATAAACGTTCTTAACATTTTCGCATCCCCATAAAATAAAAAATTTAACGGAATCCGAGATTCAGTCTTGTCGTTAGACACCATTCTCTGGAAATTTTGAATTCCTTGATCAAGGAAAAACTTTAAAAAACAGTTTTACTTCGTTTAGGCCCTACACGTATGCCATCCAGTTTGTGTGTAAACTTTATAACTGGATGGTGTGCTCAATTAAAATAAAATATGAAATTAGGTTCATACACTAAATCTAATTTGTTAATTGCTGTTATAAAATTATGACATATGTAACACATCTACATTTTTAACATTCGCTGGAATTTTAAGGGTGCACATTTTAATATATGTATGTGCACATTTTAATATAATATAACAAATTAGTGTTATTAAACAAAAGCAATTTCTGCACATTTTCGCCGTGTTAAACATGCAGTTTAACCATATCGTAAAAGTAAATATTGTTATGGTCAGTCTCTATAGAGACCACCGCACAATTCTTTTTTTTTTTGGAGTTTCGAAGAACTGACTCCCAAGTTTTCATACAAATCAAGCTTTAAGCTGGATTCGACAGGTAAAAGAATCGAAGCAAATTAATTCACACCTTGTTTTTACCTTAGCAGAAAAAAAGAACATAAATATATATGTAGTGTAAGAATACAAGAAAATATACCAACTTTTGTGACAAAAAGTAGAATTGTTAAAAAAAAAAGCAAACTTAGCATACACCACATATTGAAGAAATAGGTACAAAAGCAAAAAAATATGCAAATTGTTTCAAAAGAATTAAATACTTTTTCTTTCTGTCAAACATTGTCATATTGTATGTTTTGAAAATTTTAAATTAACAAAATTCTTACATTCACACACACACACACAGTTACGCACGAGTACGAATACAAAAACATACAACCCTAACAGAAAAAAGTTTGTATTTTAGTAATTGTTCGGTCGTTGTGCAATTTTCACAGACACAAATTGCAAAAATGGTACAAAAATCAAAGCAGTCGCAAAGTACTTATTTGTGATGCTTTTGGAATGCTTGATTAAAGTGCTTTGCCAGTACTTGTTTTCCAAATTATGGTATTTGCATTATATATGTAAACTGTGTAAAAGAATAAAAAAGTTATTATTATTGATGCAACCAATTTTAATGGAACAGATTGAACAAAAAATAATTTGTTTATAAATATTTTTTTCTTAAAAACGTTTAAAAAAGAAGAAATAAAAATAATAACTATTAACCGGCTTTTTGAAGCAAAACATATTCATGTAGATTCCTGAAACCAGTTCCACCATAACAGAAGTTGCCACTTCAATTCCTTATTACATTGTAACTTTTTGAAATATTAATACTTTTTTTCATTTAAGGAATAATTAACAAATTTATTAAAAATTATTACTATTGATCTTGACGAAATAAACGAGCTTAAGTCCGAAAAAAAAGTCCTGGTTTTGACTTAATAACTGCTAACATTTTGAAAAATCTCCCTTTTAAAGCTCTCTTAAAATTTAATAACATTATGAACGCATGTTTAAACTTAAAATATATTTCCCATTCCTCGAAGGTCTCCGAAATAACAATGATCCAAAAGCCTGGAAACTTATATGTAGACCCATATCTTACCTCCTTGAAATGTGAAAATTATTTGAAAAACGGGTGTCAAGAAGACTAAAAAAAATAATAGCTATTAAATAATTAGAACCCCCTCATCAATTTGGTCTCCGGGAAAAGCATTATCGACCAAGTGCACCGAATAGTACGTACAATATAAGACACATTAAGCTTTCGTCTGGCATAAAGAACTTCACAAAAAACTGAAAACACAACTACCCATCCGATATACAGATATACTGGAATCATATATGAAAGACAGGATGGTACTTGCATTTTGTCAATAGGAAACGATGAAACAGAATCGACTAGAAATCTTCAAGCAGCAGTTGATACAATAGATTACTGGACAGAAACTTGGATAATAAAACTAAATAAAAGCAACGTGAATTGCACATTGACTTCACAAACAAAAACATAACTTATAAACCAATAAAAATCTCCAGCTTTAAGTTCCAAATGAAAACTATGAAAAATATCCCTTAAGTGGAAGGAGCGTATTAAAAAGAAACTAACAGAGCTAAATCTAACATATAAAAAATTAAACGGCTTATTGGAGGACACTAAAAAGTCTAAATGGAAAATAAATTGCTGATCAAGTAATAAAACCAGTATGGATCTATGGATCGCAACTATCGGGATGTGCAGCTAAAACACACACAGAAAGTATTCAACGATTTCGAAACAAAATCCTTAGAGACGTTGTAAATGCGCCCTGGTATATCAGAAATAATGATTTGCATCGATTTCTTGGAGTAAGCAAAGTCATTGAAGCAACAAAAATTGTTACAATAAATCATGCGAATAGATTACAACGCCATAACAACCCAGAATCTTCCATCTTATCTAGCGAAGAAATCTGCTCAAGAAGCAGTGTTGCCATAATTTAAAATTGAAAAGATGCTAAATTGCAAAAAAAAAAAAAAGCTGCTAAAACGTACTCGAGTCAAAATAAAAGATGCTATTCTTTTTAAATTTCATTGCCTTTGGATTGAAAAATTAAATACTTATTAATTAATTCTTTGGTTTTTAAATTAATTTTTTAAAACTTTAAATAAAATTATTTTAAATTTCGTCTGAAATTTTTTAAAACATTAAATTTAGTTTTTTTTTTAATTTTAAATTAAATATTTTTAATTTTAGAGAGATTTGTTTTTAATTTCAAATGCCAGGTGATCCAAATAGAGATACTTTTTTCAATAGCCTTTTTTTGACAGATCACGTGTGAGTCGTGTCATGCTGTCATGTTATTTTTGTTTAGTATTGTTTGGCATTTCATCATGGAAAGACTTACGCCTGAACAAAGTTTTCAAATCGTTCAACTTTATTACGAAAATTCACGTTCTGTGAAGAGTGGGTTTCGTGAACATCGCTCAAATTATGGTCAACATAATCGGCATACTGACATCCATCTTGAGACCCAGCATTCATTATTGGATAATATTCGACCGAATAGACCACATCCAGCACGCAGTGAAGAACATATAGCGGCCGTAGCTGAGAGTGTACACGAAAACGGTGGAGAGTCGATTCGGCGCCGTTCGCAGCAATTCGTACTGACGTATGATGCCTGAAATTGAAGCTCGTGATCTCGGTGACATTTGGTTTCAACAAGACGGCGCCACTTCCCACACAGCGCATCAATCAATGGATTTATTGAGAGAACACTTCGGTGAGCAGATAATTTCACGTTTTGGGCCGGTCGATTGGCCACCAAGATTGTGTGATATCACACCGTTAGAATTTTTTCTGTGGGGATATGTAAAGTCTAAAGTTTATGCGGAAAATCCAAAGAATGTTTTTTCAAATTATAATAAACATTCCCCATTAAATTTGAACTTTCTGTGTTTTTTTCTTTAAAAAAAATAGGGAACCTCGAAATGGATCACCCTTTATAATAAAATTTATATTATCAAAAGATACGAGTATATTACATTAATTGGTTTATGGAAACTAATATTTCTGTGATGTCTTCATCTTCAAGTTCTTCTTGGATCTGATATTTTTCTGACGATCGATTTTTATCAACGACATCGCTCGGTATATTGTAAGTGTAACAGCACCCATTTTTCAATTTCAAACCTTCTTTTATACGTATTACAGAATATAACAACTGCGATTTTATTCTGTTGCAAAGTTTGCTTTTAGCTAAAGTCATTAAATTAAACGAACGTTCAACTCCGGCTTTTGAGAAAGACAAAACTAATAAAGACAATGCAAATGGATAACTCTCTAAATGGACTTTCGTCGAAACAATTTTTGTTAACTTCAATCCATAAGGAGGTTGTATTCAGTACTGTATCCAAATATTGTTCTGTGATATAACTCAATTGGATTTAAATTTTTTCTGTTTCAGATGATCTAAATTTAAACTCTTCTAATATATTGGTTATCGGTTTTTTTTACCCGGTTCAATGTGTTTTTTTATTGAAAATTTTGGCATTTTTTTAATGCAATTAAATTTTTTGGCAATCGACTTTTTAATTCATTAAAAACTGTTGATGCTGTTTACATTCTTCTATTTCAAAATGTTTTGTTATGTTTGTTGAAAGAAACGAGCAGAGTGGTAAAAAGAGTAGTACACAAAATTCTCGTATTACACTTTGAGAAATTTAAACATATCAATACCAGTAAAATTATATGTTCAAAAATAATAAAAAAAAATAATAAAAAAAGATGCTAAAAGCAATTTTTTATTAATAAAAGATGCTAAGTTAGCATCTAGCATCTTTTCATAAATTTTGGATGCTAAGCGAAACAAAATGTTGCTAAATCTAGCAACTAAAATGCTGAAATGGCAACACTGTCAAGAAGACTAAAGGGAACCAAGCCACATGATCTAGTGAGTAATATTGTACAAATTTAAATTAGTTATGGAAATGAATTACTTGTTAGCTTAAGCTAGGTGTAATTTAATGGAATGTGTACTTATACAACATTAAAAAAAAACTATTGACAAAAGTAGTGGTAATGACCATAACATTAATCAAAATCAAATAATTATAACTTAGTCCCATGCTCTCAGATTTGTTAAATTACTAACATTATACAATAAAATTTATTTTGATGAAAGTAGAAAATTAAAGAAACCACTTTTAGGATTAAAGGTATGTTTGGAAAAAGATATCATCAGACTTGTATTCGTAATGTTATTGTTTTTGTTTTGGCATTGTTTTTCCATCGATTTAAATTTTGTGTTGTTAAAGCACTTCTTTTTGATTTCCTAAGGTATTGTAAAATTTTGGCGTTGGCAAAGCACTTAAAGAAACAAAAGTAAACAGGATTTTAATATCAAATATAACAATTTTAAATATTGTTATTAGCACATAAATGCTACCCTGTTTTTGGACATATCCATTTAGTAGAATTTGTTAAATTTGACAACTAGTGGTTTGTCCAAAGAGAAAGTTTAGTTGTATTTTCTTTTCTTATATCTTAACACAAATTTTTCCTGTTTCATTTGGACTATGAAGTGAAAAAAAATCATTTAAGCAAAATGAAATAAATAAAATTTTTAAATACTTAAAAAATTGAAAAATTTTATGAAAGGATTGCTTGAAATCTACATTTGATCGGATGTTCCATTAATTATTGTAATAAAAAAATCATGTGACCCATTTAAAAGAATAAAATACTTAACAGACTTCAGAATAACAGACCTAAAATAATTTAATTAATGTTTTATTGGCAGTGTCCTGAAAATTATTATTAAAATATTTGTACACTGTACGAACTTTTTGTTGTTAGTGTAGTACATATGCATGTATTCATACAGTAGTTTGGTAATTATGTATACAGTACAGCTACTAAATATAATAAATTACTAATAAAATATGTGTATGTTCGTGTTTACAAAATACAAAATACTCATGTTTAAAATCAAAGGAGTGACACATTTTTTAACAAATGAATGTGAATATTTTTCTCATACCCTACACCATGTTACTTGTAAGTGCTGCTGTTTATGACTACCATGACGTTGGACAATGAAATCCTTTATGAATGAGTGATGTCCAGCGATAAATATGCAAATCGTAAATATAAATTCTTGATACTAAATACAAACTTACCGCTGTCGTCTCTTAAAGATATGATGTTGCCTACATTAGGTTGGTGGATTTGTTAGATTTGAGGATTCTTTCCGGGAAAAAAAGTGTCTATATGTTTTACCACCAATTTGTTTCATTTTGTTTGGTCAACAAACGAAGCTTGTTCTAACATTCAGAAAATATGATTATGAGATATTTGAAATTGCATGTTATATGGACTAACTCATTAACTATGTATGGATGGGTCTTAAAAAAATATATATTTTTTGAAACATTATTTGGACATTATGTCAGCAACTCATTTGCTTGTTTTGTTTTCCTTTTGCTTTTTAACAGTTTTGTGTCATTCCGGTCATGTACAATAAAATTTGCTTTTTTTTGTTGTATAATTTTTGGCACGACATATTAACACAACATAACATAACACTGACATTGTCAGCCATATAGTCACCAAAACATAACACCACCATTCACTCACCAAATCATTTACCAACTAAACACTACTGTTTGGGGGGCCTAAGGAAAAGACAGACACATTTAATATTCGATATTAAGTTTTTTGGTATTCAAAATGTGTTTTAAAATTCCCAATAGCATGTTTTGAAATAAAAAAGAAGAAATAAAAACTTAAAGACAAAACGACAAAAACAAACAACGACATATTGGAAAGGGTTTTTGTAAAAGCAGTAGAAGAAACAGAAGAAGACACGTATAAAACATACAAACAATGATTTTTGGAAATGAATGCTTAAAAATGTAAATAAGAAAAGTTTAACTTGAAATCAATAATGTACATAAATCCATGAATATTTAGAAAACAAACGATTTTACCGAAAACAAATAACGAAATCTTCAAAACAATAACATAATTTTTGACACATTATTTAGCAATCATTGTTGTACGATTGACAATTCAAGTTGATATGAGTGGAATATTAAAAATCACATTAAGGGGACTTCGCTAACGTTCACTAATATAATTTTAGTTTCAGTTTATTTAGGTTCTTTTTTTTGGTGTTTGTTAGTTGAGTTTTTGTCACGTTCACCAAAATGTACATCATTTAAAACTTTGTTTTAGGCCTAAATTACAATGAACGTGACTATTGCCATGCAACATAAACGAATTGGAAATATTTAATACTACCGATTCACGGTGGTACGACAAGTCAATGAATTTTATGTTAAAGTAATGCCAAATACATAAATGTAATTAGTTTTATATTCAGGGTCTCTTTCCGTGTTAATAACTATGGCTTTTACTAAAAGAACTTTAAAACTAAAAGATAAAATGAAAATCGTACGTTATTTAGTTGTCTCAATTTGAATTCTACTCTAATCATAAGTGTAGAAGTATTTCTGATATAAGTTATTGAGGGCCTATTTTCTAAAATGTACTCATCATATAAACAATTTTGATAAACCTAATGCATATCACAGTACAACACATGATTTTGGGAATCAATTCTGCCAATTGTACCTGAAGTAGCCCCAAAAGTAAGAACTTCTGCATCATTCGTTTTGTGCCATTATAATTTAATGGCCATACGAATTTTTTGCTCCAGGTGAATTTTTATCACTTTTTGTATATTTTAACACGGTTATAACTCGGTAACCATACGGAATATCTCTTTTGTGTCCGAAACTAAGTTCTAGATACTGAATAGGAGAAAAAAGTGCATCCGGTTCCTTAAAAATCGTAAAATGCCCATTTTCCCCCATTTTTTTTCCCCTTTTTACCTTTTTTGCTAAATTACAGGAATATCTCTTTTGTGTCAGAAACAAAGTTGTAGATATTTTCCATGCCAATAGAAAAGCGATTCAAATGCATAAAAGTAGATGCATTGCTTGCGGAGCTTTATTAATGAAGTTCTAAAATTATGCAGTTTGAAGATGAAAGCACCGAAGATGAAGACGATACTGAAATTGGTGGACACACTGAAGAAAACATGCCCTTGAATATTATGTCTAACTCGGATGATGATGATGCATACTCAGACCATGAATATGAACAACCTACGAAGAAAACACGATCATCAGAACCATAAGCGTCAACTTCAACGAGGATGGATATTGACAATAATTGAAAATGTTCCAAATTTTGTTTTCAAGCAGAGATAACAAATAAAAATCTCATATTTTCTGTGTAAGAATAGCTGTAATATGAATGGGAATTTTTATTTTCATGCAAAAGAAAGTTTATAAAAAAAAAAACAAGCTGGTGCCAAAGCAAAAATGCAAGCTGGTGCCAAAGCTCGAAGTGCCAACTTTTACCCAAGCTATGATGTTTTGAGACTAGCTAAGCAAAGGTGCTATCCTAGTGGATTATTGTTACAGAGTCGTCAGCTGAGCTTGGTGGACCACACTGTTGCTAGGATAATTGCAGCACACCTTGATTTATTTCAAAAATTCTGTACCAGTGGAAACGAAAAATTAGCTGCAAGTTATAAAAGGGGATGTGATGGCAGTAGTGGATATTCTATCTACAGGCAACGATATAGTGATCCTGAAAAGAATATGATCGATGAGCATATGTTTACGCTTTGCATTGTACCATTGCAAGTACAATTCGGATCCTATATTATTTGAAAAAATTAGCGACCTTCCTCAACTCGCTTCTGCAGACCAATCAAAATTAGTTGTCAGAAGGAAACATCCAACGTTGTCAATACCGAGGTTGAGAGCATTGAAACTCAAATATCAAATATTTGACCAACAAGTCTAGTCACATTCCAAGTTCATCATTCATCAGTTCTACATGACAATGATAGATGGAAAAGTAATGATGAACATGATGACCGATCTGAATGTGATCCAAAATCTACCAGTAAATTAAAATTTTTTCCAGTATGGTTTATCCACTCTTCAAGAGTGGATTCGTTGTTTTGAGTGTGTCATTCATATATCTTACAGGTTTCCCACTCAAAAGTGGCGGATCCGTGGTTCCGTAAAGCTATAGTTGAAAAAAGTAAAGTAGACATACAAACCGAGCTAAAAAAGAAAATGGCGTTACTAGTGGATATACCAATGGCTGGTTGTGGCAATTCAAATAATGGCAACACAGCTAGAAGGTTCTTTCAACAGCCCAATTTGGCTGCCCAAATAACAGCCGTTAGTGAAGATATTATTATAAGATTAAGCGTAATTTTGCGTGCTATAGCTTGTGGATACGACGCTAATCCAGATGCTTTTCGGCAACACGCATTAGAAACAGCTCAATTTTTTGTTAATGAATATCCATGGTTTTACGTGCCTAGTTCTATTCACAAAATTTTAATTCATGGGGCAGAAATTATAAATAATGTTGTGCTACCAATTGCCATGATGTCGGAAGAAGCACTTGAGGCTAGAAATAAAGACGTCCGAAATTTTCCCTTGGATCACACACGTACAACTTCTCGACAGCATACAATGGAGGACCTGCTGCATGCACTACTGTTTTCCTCAGATCCCTTTATATCGTCTTTGTCTAAATCTACTTCCAGGTCTGCTAAAAAAAATATTGTATTAGACAAAGAAGTAAAAAATCTTCTTTCTTGTGCTGAACTGCAGGATCCATGTTCATATATTGATAGCTCAGATTCTGAGTAATTTCTTTTAACAGTTTATATTATTATTTTTTCATATATATAAAGATTTACTAAATTTAAATAAAAAAGTTTTAAAATAAAAATACAAATAAAAAAATTTTAAATATTCAAATATAAGCATAATCTATTTTAATTTAAATCGTATCAGAAAATAGAAACTTGGTATTACAGTGTTCCGATTTTTCCGATACTTGGCAAATATATTGGGGGATATATCAAAAACTATTACTGAAAATATGGTGCTGAGCGGATAAAAAACAGCCGAAATATTAACTTAAATCCGCTAGATTGAGCGTTTCACCCAATGGGCAATGGTTAGAAATTCAATGTCAATATAGCTGTACCACTTTAATAAGTAAACCAAATTTTGTACATGGAGAAATGTAGATCTAAAAAATATCAAACAAATTCTAAATACTACCACTGGAAAGATACTTCTGGCCATCGACCACTAACTAATGCGCAGCTAGCAGAAACGCATAAATGGACTCATATAACATGCTTTAAGTAATTTATATTTGTTTAGCAATTACTAATAAAACATAATCTTATCTAATAACACCATTGGCCCAATCAGAAAACCGTACTGTAATAAAGGACCAAAACAAAAATTAACGGCAAAGAACATTGCGAAAGAGGCGGGTTCCCGAATTATAAGGTCACTCAATTTTTAGTAATCTACGGTACGAAAAGCTTCATTTAAGCACTAAGATTCACATTTCATGCAGAAACAAATTTCTAATATAACAAAGCTCTACAAGGAAGCTACAGTTAATTTTGCTGTTAGAAACATGTACACCAATTGGGAAAGAGTATATCTTATTTTCATTTACTTTGCAATCTCAGTTTTTATTGAATTTATGATAATGAGGTTTCAATGACTAGCGATCAATGTTATTTCTTCCATCATAGAACTAAAAGAAAGTTCGTCTCGTATTTTTCTAGATTAAATATCAGCAAGTTTCTCCAAAGAATGGTTACGATCTTTACTAGGTACTATTCGATTTCTTTTCAATGCATGTATAAAACGAGGCATATAGTTGAAATATTTGCTGTGTTGTGCCAATGTCAGTAACTAAAGACCCACTATGGCAAAAATTTTTGGTAGGATTCGAAAAGCTAAACTTTGTAAACACATATCTCATATTATTTCAGTTTTTCAACATGAATTTTTCTAAGGTCGACCTGCTTGCACGAATTTGGCTATATTGACAAATCTGATTGAAGTTTCTATGGAAAAGGAAATTCAATTAGATGTAATTTACACAGATTTTTCAAAAACATTCAACAGTGTCAATCATTTAATCTTATTGTCTAAACTTGAAATGTATGGTGTAAATGGTGAATTATTGCTATTTTTTAAAAGTCTTTCAATTAAAAGAAGGCTTAAGGTATTCCACAAGGTACTCATTTGGTCCCATTACAATTTTTAATCTTTATTAATGATTTGCCAAATTGTTTAAAGTTTTGTATACCATTAATGTTTGCGGATGTTTCCAAGGTTTATGCTGATGTTTCAAATTTATCACATGCAACAGTAAATATTTTATCGCAATAGAAAATGGTTAGCTGCTATAAAATTTCTGTTGATACAAATGAAAATTCAGTTGTTAAGCCTTAGAACAATTCGGTTGGTGAATTATTTTTATGTGTGTACTATTTCTTTTACACATTGTAATAGTCCAATTGTGTACAACTACACTATTGGCGACGTTATTTTAAAAGTGTTGTCGAGGTAAAGGATCTCGAGTTAATTTTGTTTTTACTTCTAAAGTCTAATCCATGTTCGGTTTTATTCGATGAAACTCTTATGACTTTAAAGACCCCATCAATCTGAAGTCTTCATATTCTTCATTTGTCAGCATAATTTAGAATTGTGTACTCCAATATGTACCCTTTATATGACTAGTCATTCTAATAGAAACTTTTCACGATATATGCTTTTAAAAAAATAAATTAGGCTGATGATGTACCCTCATAAGAAAGTAGGCTTAAATTTCTAGGTTCACTATTTTAAAAAGATCGTAGATCATCTTTTTCTTCTATTAAGATCAAATTTGTTAATTGCTGAGAGTTTGCAAAAAAAATAAAATATTATTTCCTTTAACAGCGAATTGTTAAAATAATTATATTTGTTTTTTTTTTTTTTTTTGTTTTTTGTTTATTTTCATTTTTACAAGAGCTTAATTCAAATTTGTAAGAACTTTATAAGTTTTTATTATTTATCTTAAAAATTTTAAAGAAATCTAAATTTTTTCACCTGTTTCATTCATGAAAACTGATGATATTTGGGGTTACTAGACGAGTTATTCTTAATTTTTAAGATATTAAACAGTTATGTATACAGGAATATTTATTTTTAATTTAGTAAAGATATATCAAGTATTTAACTGAAATATTTATTTTTTAATTGACTCTGCAATCGACGAGCTATTGCGAAGGTTTACAGTTCTTCTTGATCATCATTTTCGATTGAACTGGAATATCTAGAAACGTACAATTCACTCATTTACTAAAATATATTTTATTAAATTTGTTAAGCGTTTCTTAAAATAAACGATCAATAAATTGTTTATCAGAAGCTTTCCACAAATTCTATTTTGACTGATTTTAGTCTATAAAGCATATTGAATTCACATTCATACATGCCAATGCGATCTTCCATTCTTTTTAGATTAGCCTTCTTTCATTCGACCTTATTTCCATATGCACATACGCCATTATGCACATACGCCATGTAATTGCGGGTATTTTTATAACAGGCAATATTTTTGATTTTTCTACAGCTTTTGTTTTTGGGAAGCGAAAAATTTTTTTACGACAAAACTCAGTACAAAATATTTACAGAATCAGTTTTAACGACAATATTTTAAGTAATCTGATTTTACAATTTCATTAGCGCTTTATGTTAAAGAGTAAAGAATTACACCATACTGTAGCAGATATAATGTTGATAGATACGCTTAAAACCTCTTAATGGTGATTATTAGTGAATTTAGTGAAAATCGGCACATTTTCAAACCTAGTCACCATACAAATGTGCCCTTTTTTACTCTTTCTTTTAACTTGTACTCCCTGTCTGTCTGTCTGTCGTGGGTCATCCCCATTCCCCCTTATCCAATTGATCTGAAACTTGGCACATAGTCTTGTTGTGGCTACAGATTAATTTTGGGGTAGTCATGCACAGTCACGGAATGATCTAAATATCATTCTCCCTCATCCGATCGACTTAAACTTTGTACATAGACTTGTTGTGACCAAAGATTAATTTTAAAATAGTCACACAAAGTCACGCACAATCACGGGGAGATCCAAAACGCATATGCATAAGCAAAGAAAGAGTTTTAAAAAAAACGTTGTTTTTATCGGTTAGATTATTTATGAACTTCAACTATTCGAGAATCCAAATATAATATAATAACAAGTAGGAGTGTTCAGTTTGGCTGTGCCGAATCTTTGATACCCCCACATGGGATTTCACATTTACACTACTATGTGGACTTATTGCATAATTTAAAACATATGTTAATAAAATATTTGGAAAAGTAAATAATTTGATAAACTTAACACTAAATTGTTACAACAAACACAATGAACTGTTAGCATTTTTTAGAGGTGTTTTATTATTTTTGGACATACCTTGGCACAATGATGCCCGATGCTCGAAATAATGACAGACAATAATATTACAATTTTACCCAGGTAAGTGGTTTTTTTCTAAATGAGCGTGATTTCAACAGACAGACGGACAAACGGACGGTAGGACTGACGGTTAACGCTATAAGGATGAAGAATATATATACTTTATGAGTTCGCAAATAAAAATCGCACCGGTGCCTTTACTGGGAGTCGACTAAAAATTTTTAAATATTTACCACTGTAAAAATCCTACATCATTTTCTCTACTCTTTCGCCAAAAAAAATCAATGTGAGTCCAATCATAGGGGAGATGTGTAAACATCTACACCTTTTCCAATTGTATTTCAGAAAACATCAACTGTATTTCGGAAAGTATCATATATATCAGAAACCATTAAATATATTTCAGAAATTATCAAATGTATTTCAGAGAATATCAATTGAATTTCAGAAAATATTTACTGAAATTCAGAAATAAAAAGTAGTCTACCCTACAATACCGATTACTGTTTCTATTAGTGATTTGGAGTCGCAGAAAATTTTTAGCAATATTTGGACTTATTTGTTATGCACTGGAAAATATACTATCAAGGGCGGCCTTGTAATCGAAAGAAGACGACGACTTCTTTTGTTAATCAGCTACAATATAAACACAAGGATAGAATTTTGGCTGATTTTGAAGACATCATTTGGAAAAAAAACACGTTTATAATGTCACCTAAAATGCAAAAGATCGTAACTAACAAAAAGTTTAAAATTTACTTTTTGTATTGTAGTTGCGGCCTTTTACTTAAAAACTACTATTTTACAATAAATTTGTTTTTATAAATAAAATCCATCTTTATTTTTCAGCGTGATTCTAAAATTTGGGTATAAAATTTTAAGTAGTTTTTGTTTTATGATGTTTTTTTGCTTCTCCTGTAAAAAAAATAAAAATATTAGTTACGGCCTTTTGCATTTTATGTAGTACGTAGTTTTCAAGAAATATTACAAACCGAATGTAATACTTAAAAAAATATGTTTTTATGTAGCTTCCTGACTATTTTTCTAAGACTCAATTGATAAATTTAATAATTTCTGAAATACATTTCATGTTTTCTGAAATACTGTTGATTTTTTCTGAAATACATTAAATAATTGCTGGAATACATTTGATGTTTTCTGAAATACATTTAAAATTTTCTGAAATACATTTTATAATTGCTGAAATACATTTAATAATTTCGGAAATAAATTTGATAATTTCTGAAACATATTTGATAATTTCTGAAAATCAATTGATGTTTTCTGAAACATATTTGATACTTTCTGAAATTCAATTGATCTTTTTTTAAAAATACAATTGGAAAAGGTGTAGTAATTAAAAAAACACCTAAGTTTATTTTTGACTTCTTCAAAGTTCTCCTAGTATTTAGCTTTTTAAACTCACAGCACGCATAGCGGTTCTGCTTACTAAAAAAGTTCTGTCAATAGCAAATATATACTTGAATATTAAAAAAAAAAAACAACTCTGTAAGTTTGTGAACATGTTAAACTCACAGTACACATAGCGGCCAATATGTTGAATATTTAAAATTAACGAAAAAGATTTGTGATTTTCTAAACAGACAGCGAACTCGGCGGTTCTGCTTACTACATGCACCAATACAGTTACATATGCCTCAAACCGATTTTCCCTTACGCTTTAAAATCAACTAGAGACATATTTTGAGTTGACTCTCAAAAACTTGTTATTTTTCGATAATCACTGGAAAAATTGCAAAAAAAATATACTTTTGTGTACTTATTATTCGCATATCTTTACAATGAAACAAGTGTTTTTAAATTTTGTGGTAAATATTAAAAAAAAAAAAAACAGTTTTTGACCTCTACTGAAAATTTTAAAATTTTGAGTTGACGCCCTTTAAAGGGATCGGTGCGATATAACCTCTGCACAGCGGTATGGAGGGTATAATAAACATGACAATCAAACTGAAATTTGGTAACTACTTTAGCCATTAACAATTTCACCCATTTCTATTAAGGGGGGGGTAAGGTTTTAAAACCTTTTTTGCGTTTATTTTTCTGCATGTACAATACGTCGAGAGTGTTGTGTTAAAATTTCAAGTAAATCGGAGCAAAACTTCAGAAAATACAGCATTTCCAGCAACCGGCCTCATACGAAATATCGTTATAAATCAGTTTTTAAAAAACTTTAAATCGATTTTCTCGCAAATAAATGTTGGAAGTCCGTGAACATCATAACTCAAAAGCTACTCGGCCGATTCTTTTGAAATTTCACACACTATATTTACACATAAATCATCAGGTAACCACGAAGAGTTTTATTTTATTTTCCATTCTCTTCCCCCTTTTTTTTAACAACAAATTCCCGAAATTTTATAGCAAAAATCGTGTTTTTCACTTCAAAATGCTGCCAAAAAAAAAAAAAAAAAAAAAATGAAAAAACTCTTCGTTACTACCTCAGGGAACATGTCACCTTTTAAACGCATTTCGATTTTTTGTTTGACATGATCCGGTAACGAGTTATGATGTTCACCGCAAAACAACAACGCCTCCGGAGATTCGCTGTCACAGACTTAATTTATTAAAATTTTTAGTTGAAAATTTTTTCAAAGTTTCTTCAAATGTTATGCTATAACATGTATTTGAAGTAAATAATCCAATATTATTCGTATCTTCAAAAACGAATTATGAAAATACGACTTTTTTAAATTTTAAAACCTTCCCCCGCTTATGGAACCTTTACCGAAAGTGATTGTATCTATCTTAGGGTCGTCAGAGGTCAATTCTTGTTATTTCTCTTTGCTAAAGTGCATTTCAAATGGCAATAAATATTTCTAATGCCTTAGGTTATTTCAATGAAAAAATAACTGCATATATTCTGTAACATTCACATTAAGGCGACCACGAATAAATTCATTAATTCTAAATTCGATTGATGTATTCATTAGATGTCAGGAATATGTAAGTTACGCGTACAAATGTTTCATCTGTTCAACAGCTCCATGGGGAAAATGGATTTGCTTCAAAAATTATCGCTTGCATCGTTGTTTCAACATATTTTAATTAATTTATTTCCATTTTAACTAATGATGTTCAAATGATTGTGTATTTTGTAAAAGGACCTCACATTACGTTTCTATTCAAAAATATGCATAACTTCTTAATAAAACCAATTTCTTTCTTCAATTTTTTCTTTTTCTAATTATGTTAGTAATCATGATTAAACACAATTTCACTTTGCCTGTGTCTTAGGGCGTTTGTAAAGCAGGTGTGGAAAATTACCTTTTTATTAGCTGACTGACATTTAGTGGTTTTATTATGACAAATAAACTGAAAGACTGCATAAAATGAATTGAATAGAATTCGTGAAGACAGGCATGCGTACACGGTGGAACGTATTTAGTAACATAAATACAAACATACAAACATCATAAATCATCAAATTGTTAAAGAGAAAAAAACAACTGAAAAGAATGTTAAAGAAGTACCGTGGAGGAAGAAACTATAAAGAAGACCCATTATGGGCCATTAACAAACGCCAAAATAATAACTAAACAACTAAACCTCATAAAACCAAATTCAAATAAAAAGTAAATAAAAAAATACTTTTTTGTAGCACCTGATATTTTAGGTTTTCAAAAGAATATCGTCGTAGCGTACATGGAACAACGTCCGTTTATAAGTGTATTTACCACATGTTTGATTACTGACTTGATGTGTCTTGTTGTTTGACTGCTAAGCAGACCAGTGTTTTAGTTATTCAAACAGACAGACAGACAAACAAATATACTACTTAATTGAAATGCCGTTTTATTAAATTTCATACTTTTATTATATTTTGTGGAATTTTATTTATTAGGGCACAAACACACAAAAACGAATTTATGTTCGTGCGAATTGAGATTAAAGTCTACTTAAGCGACAGCATAACTTTCCCTCAGATGTTAACTGTAAAAACATAATGTCGTTCAAATTTATTTGTCTATACGCCAGGAAAATAATATAAAAATATTTCTTTATTTTTTAAAAGTCGACTTTAAATTGAAAACAATTCTAGTATTTCGATGAATATGACCCGCTTTAGTTTTTTATATTCTTTAGATTCTACGAGGAAGTTATCCAAGTTTGTTCACATCTGATCACAGCCGTCAATTAGTGATAACTTCGAAGGAGTATTTTGCGATGTTCAACTGGAATTGGGACATGTTTGTAACCGTATACGAATTGTGGATCCATCACAACACACGAATTGCTCCCTCATCAACCGTATGCTGCATTCGTGGTCCATTGCGACAATTTCCTGTCTCAACACCTCAAGAAATAGCCTTGCAGAGAGATTTTTATTTTTTAATTTTTAAAGAGAACGCCATCGCTGAAGCAAATATATTTGTGGAAGTGTTTGCGAGAACGTATAGTTTTATTGGAATAAAAATATCGTGGAAAGTGCCAACCTAGTGTTTCATACTAAATGAAATTCATGTGGACAAAATAGAAACTTATTGATGAAATATAATTGTTTAATTGTTTCGGCTTCATATCAAGTGTCCAAATTTTTTCATATATA
This sequence comes from Cordilura impudica, assembly GCA_963682025.1. Taxonomy (NCBI): domain Eukaryota; kingdom Metazoa; phylum Arthropoda; class Insecta; order Diptera; family Scathophagidae; genus Cordilura; species Cordilura impudica. The sequence goes on along the minus strand of OY821519.1, from coordinate 148,460,596 downwards.
TCGAACTCGGTTATCAAGTTCACTATAGGCGAAGTTCATTATATCCATGCTGAAATATTATTTACGCAGGGGTCAAAAATAATACAAATTAAGATCACCTTCTTCATAGGTTATATTCCGGAAACTAAAAATTTTGTGAACAAAATTTTTGCTAAAATATTTCTGTTTTTAGAAAACCGAAGCTTGTTTTTTTTTGTAGTTCGAATAATCGATCATAGATGACATAGTGTTACAATATATGTATTCTATTATTCTCGTTTCTGTTTTGAATGGTCATCGTGATCTCTTCGATTTCCATGGATTTATTTGTAGGGTAACAACCAATCTCCAATCTCAATTCCAGTTGCAGTTCACATCCCCAGCAACATTGTTTGTTCTTCTCATGAGCACTTATTGCCTCCACATGCACACAATTATATTCTGTTATTGAAATCTATTCTACGTCATGTCTTTACTTTAAGAGTTGAAAGTATAATGTATTGCCAACACCTCCATTATCCAAGTAAGTGATTTCCTCGTTACACCTTTTCTCAACACCATAGGCCATACACTCTAAAGACACTTAATAATAAACATATCTTTTTTACTTACTACTCACAGTTACATAAATAAATGGAATTTTATATTATTTAAATAAAAACTTTTTTTGATGGTTTTCTTCGATGGTAAAATGAAGTACATATTTGTATAGTTTTGCATTATTTATTTCTTGTAGTTCAGGCAGAAAGATTAATATCTTTATATTTGAAACAACCCCGCCCAGAAATATTTCCTTTTTTTAATAACTCTTAAAATATAAATTTTTAGTTAAAATATTTTTTTTTTTTTGATTTAAAATAGCAATAAAAAATAATTTTTTCTGCCTTTAAAAGAATTTATTTAATTCTAATAACTATCATTAATTTGTCTAAGTGATTTGTTAAGTGCTATATATGACTTTTCGGTGTTACTCTGAACATATGATGGTTAAGGCCAGTTTACACTTTGTAATATGACCTGTCAAAAAATCGAGTATTATGAAAAAGTCGTATCATCTAAAAAGCTTATGTTACGAAATTGACAGTCTGTAGGATTTTATTTTCGAAGTCCGATGGTTTCTAAAAACTTGCCATTTTCATCGGACCAGAGTTATTTTTTTGGTAATATTTAAAAAAAAAAAAAAGGTAAACAAAAACAAAGATGATGAATTTCATCGGATTTTTATTTCGAAATATCATACGACTGAGTGGTGTCGTGTAAATGGGCCTTTAATAAGTTGCTTGATATTTATAAAAACAAGAAGAACGTGAAAAAATCATAAAAACAAACAACAATTGTGGCATATTAAACATAAAATACAATTTTTTTGATTTTATTTCCATAAAAAAGTTAAAAAAATACTACTAATAATACAAAACTATCAAAAATATTAAATATCGGATCGTATACTTAAAGTTAGTTTAAACATAATAAATATCTAATAAAGTTTTCTAAATAGAATTGAAAAAAAAATACATGATATAAGATTATTTTTCAAATATAAACAAAAATCAAATGTAACTCAAAGTTCAGAAACTGAAAAAACAAATGAACTAAATGCTGAAGTTACAACTCCAGAAGATGATGATCTCCACACATCAGAAGATCTTTTTAAAGATGTTGTTTCCGACTTGGGAACAAAGGATAGTGGGCCAATGTCGGTGGGCAAAATAGATCTTTTTCAGCGAAGTATTATGAAACGTATGATTGGTTAGAGTACAGTGTGGAAAAACAAAAGGCATTTTGTTTCGTCTGCCGTAATTTCGGTGCCACAGAATCACGGCAAGAAAATGAAAAATTTAATGTTTCAGGTTTTGACAAATGGAAGCAACTAAGCGAAAATCTTAAAGTGCATGCCCAGTCTACAAGCCATTCCCAAAGTGTTCAGGGGTGCAAAATGTTAAAAACTACGCCCGAAGTCAATTATTTAATTTTACAACAGCACTCTAAGAGCGCAGAAGAAACTCGAAAGTTTTTAAGAAAGTTCGTTGATATAATTTTATTCGTGGCCATAGAGAGGATATAGACTTCAAAAACTTTGCCAAAGCCACAAATTATTGCAGCCCAAATTACAGAATGAAATAATTGGCATTGTTGCTAATGCTGTAACTAATGCTATCGTACAAAAAATAAATGTGGATTTTGCTCTTTAATGGTAGACGAGGCTAGATGTTTTAAAGAAGAGCAGTTGCCGATTGTTGCAAGATTTACAAACTAAGTTAAATAAAGTTAAGGAAATATTTTTAGCATTAATAAATTGTTCATCAGATAGAAACTCATGTGCTTTACTATTGCTTTATTATTGAATTTTTTTAAAGAAAAGGGATTGACTGATATTCCAATTATTGGGCATTTCTATGATGGAGCCAACGTTATGTGTGGCTACAAAAGCGGATAAGAAGCCAAAATCAAAGAATTAAATCTTAAAACAGTTTTTATTTACTGCTAAGCCCACAAATTAAATTTAGTAGTAGCTGATTCCTATTCTAACATAATAACAGTGAATTCATTTTTTAATACAATGAGGCTTTGCATATCCACTTTTCGTAGCCAGGAAATAAAAACGTTTTATAAAAAATAAGCCAATCTCTTAATCTGAACAACATTTCAATAAGAAGTCTAAACCGTACCAGATGGAGCTGTCGCTACGAGAATTGCAAAACTATTATAAAACAAGTAAGAAAATTATAGTCGGTCTAGCCCGACTATACGATACCCTATACCATGGTTAAGATACCCTATCTCTTCGGTCCAACTAATTGGATATAGCAAATAAGCATAAATCAAATTTGAGTGGCATTTTTATACCCTATACCACTATGTGGTTTGGGTATAATGACTTTGTGCTGCTGTTTGTAACAACCAAAAATATTTGACCTAGACCCATCTTTAATTATACCGATCGAATCAGAATCACTTTCTGAGTTGATTTAACAATGTCCGTCCGTCCGTCCGTCCGTCCGTCCGTCCGTCTGTGTGTCCATGTAAAGCTTGTAATCAAACTGCAGGTCGCAAATATGAATATATTTTGACGAAATTTGGTATGTAAGCTTTTATCGGCCATAGGATGAACGCTATTGAAATTGGTGAGAATCGGTCCATGTTCTGACCTAGCCCCCATACAAATTACCCATATGAAATCGACATAAATTGCCATAAGATCCAAATTGTCATATAGATCTTACTCAAATTGGGTTTGTATGCGTTCATTACATCCACTAATAAGTAGTCCAAAAATGATCCCTTTGACCCCATATAGAGCTGCTTCCCGATCTTCACTTAAATCTATTAAAAAACAAAAATATTGCACTGATTCTTCGCAAATTTTGTTTGTACATATTTTTGCAAAATACAAGAGACTTTACCAAACATGATCAGGATCGGTCCATTTTTGGACCTAGTCCCTTTATAGATATAGCATCCGATATGAACTTTTTCATATCTGCAGCCAAAAAAAATTAATAAAAATCCCACTCAAATTTGGTTTTTGCTTATTTTCAATGTCCAGTTAGTTGGGCCTAAGAGATAGGGTTTCTAAACGCATGGTATAGGGTATCGTAAAGTCGGTCTAGACCGACAATAAATTTCTTACTTGTTATTAATATTTTTCGCTGCAGATATGAAAAAGTTCATATCGGATACAATATTTATATGGGGGCTAGGTCGACAAATGGACCGATCATGACCATATTTGGTAAAGTCATTTATACTTTGAAAAAATATATACAAACCAAATTTGAGAAAAATCTGTGCAATATTTTTGTTTTTCAATAGATTTAAGTGAAGATCGGGAAGCAGCTCTGTATGGGGCCTATGACTAAGAATTTTCCTATAAGGAGTATTTTTGAACTACTGATTAATAGATGTAATAAACACATACAAACCCAATTTGACTGAGATCTATATGATAATTTGGAACTTATGGCAATTTATGTCGATTTCATAGGGGTCATTTGTATGGGGGCTATGTCTGAACATGGACCGATTCTCACCAATTTCAATAGCGTTCATCATATGGCCGATGGAAGCTTATATACCAAATTTCGTCAAAATATATTCATATTTGCGACCTGTAGTTTGATTACAAGCTTTACATGGACACACAGACGGACGGACGGACGAACGGACGGACGGACGGACATTGCTATTTCGATTCAAAAAGTGATTCTGACTCGATCGGTATAATTAAAGATGGGTCTAGGACGAATATTTTTGGTTGTTACAAACAGCAGCACAAAGTCATTATACCCAAACCACATAGTGGTATAGGGTATAAAAAAAAAAATTATATATAAACAAGTAAGAAAATTATATTCGGTCTAGACCGACTATATGATACCCTATACCATGCGTTTAGAAACCCTATCTCTTAGGCCCAACTAACTGGACATTGAAAATAAGCAAAAACCAAATTTGAGTGGGATTTTTATTAATTTTTTTGGCTGCAGATATGAAAAAGTTCATATCGGATGCTATATCTATAAAGGGACTAGGTCCAAAAATGGACCGATCCTGATCATGTTTGGTAAAGTCTCTTGTATTTTGCAAAAATATGTACAAACAAAATTTGAGAAGAATCAGTGCAATATTTTTGTTTTTTAACAGATTTAAGTGAAAATCGGGAAGCAGTTCTATATGGGGTTAAATGGATCATTTTTGGACTACTCATTAGTGGATGTAATGAACGCATACAAACCCAATTTGAGTAAGATCTATATGACAATTTGGATCTTATGGCAATTTATGTCGATTTCATATGGGTAATTTGTATGGGGGCTAGGTCTGAACATGGACCGATTCTCACCAATTTCAATAGCGTTCATCCCATGGCCGATAAAAGCTTATATACCAAATTTTATCAAAATATATTTATATTTGCGACCTGCAGTTTGATTACAAACTTTACATGGACACACAGACGGACGGACGGACGGACGGACATTGTTAAATCAACTCAGAAAGTGATTCTGATTCGATCGGTATAATTAAAGATGGGTCTAGGTCAAATATTTTCGGTTGTTACAAACAGCAGCACAAAGTCATTATACCCAAACCACATAGTGGTATAGGGTATAAAAAGCTTTGGAAAATGAAATAAAAGAAGCTGAAGCCCCTTAAAATTTTGGCTTCAATTAATAAACATGAGTTTATTGTAAATTTATATACATTTAATTATACACTTTCAATAATTATTGTGTAACTGAGTTTTTTAAGCTTATGATTCTGTTATGGACACAATCGACACGTACAAAGCAAACAGAAAAAGATTTTTTCATTGATTCAATTTTGGGTAAGGACAAGTTTTTAGATTTATCAGACAACACTTCAAAAGAAGCATTTTGAAAATTAAACATATGCAATCCTGTAATGGATAATATACTATCCAACTTAGAATACTGATTTAAAAGAATTCCGTTTGCAAAATCTGTAAATGCATTTTTTAGATTAAATTTAGAAGAATCAACAGAATTCATTTATAAAGATATTTTAAATATTTATTACGAATCCCTGAAAGCGGAAGTCACTGTTTTCAAAGATTTACTTAATAATGTAACCAGTGAGAAATTTGTATATAAATCTTAAATTACTTAAATCTAAAATACATAATAAAAATATATCCGAACTTGTTTAAACTTTTAAAAGTTGCAATGGTTCTACCAATAAGTTCAGCTGGTTGTATAAGGAGTTTTTCGGCAATGCGGAGAATTAAAACTTGGCTTTGTTCAAGAATAAACTAAAACGAGTTTTCAAACTTATATAGACATTGAGAACGGACTTGTCAAGAAAGGCATTCTTAATAAAGGGTCCGCCAAATAACTTTTTTTTTTTTGAAAATGCTATAAAAAAAACTAATGAATATTATCTCAAATTTCTTTTTTTATTTTAAAGTACAATCCTTCCGGTTAATAATGGAAAATAATTTTATTCAATTGGCTGCCTCGGCTGGCCATGCAGTAGCCTACACGATCGGTCCAATTCTTAAGCACATTATCGATTGTGTGCAGCTGTATTTCACCAATGGCTTCACGAATACTCTCCTTTTAAGCGTCAATTGTCTCTGGCTTGTTGGCGTAACACTTGTCTTTGAGGGCACCCCACAAATAATAGTCCAACGGTGTCAAATCGCAGCTCCGAGGTGGCCAAACGACATCAGCTCTGCAGCTGATAATGCGATCTTCAAAAACAGGGCGCAAAACATCGAGTGTAGCTTCGGCTGTGTGCCACGTAGCACCGTCCTGTTGAAACCAAATGTTGCCATTATCCTCCTCTTCAATTTTTGTATACAAAAATTCGTTCAACATGGCCCGATAACGATCGCCATTGACTGTAACGGCCACTCCTTGCTCATTTTCGAAGAGAAATGGTCCAATTATGCCTCTGGACCAAAATCCGCACCAAGCAATGACTCGTTTTGGGTGTATCGGCTTTTCAACGTATGCGTGCGGGTTTTCTGTGCCCAAATGCGACAATTTTGCTTGTTTACACACCCGCCAAGATCAAAATGAGCTTCATCTGAAAAGATGATTTTTTTTTTGGCAAAATCGGAATCTTCTGTAAGTCGATCGCAGGCCCACTTAGCGCAGCGAAAACGCATTTGATGGTCAGTTGGCTTCAACTCCTGAACCAATTGGACTTTGTATGGCGTCATACCAAGGCCTTTATGCAAAATTCGTATTAATGATGCCTCCGAAATGTTCAATTCTTGAGAACGACGGTGAATTGATGTTGATGGCGCTACACGCACACTTTCTGCCACAGCAGCAATATTGGCGGGTGTACGCACTGTTTTTGGCTTTTCACGCTTTGGTTTATCGATGAGGATGCCAGTTTCTTTCACTTTTTTCACAAGATAACGAACATAAGGAGCTGACGGTGCTTCTCTTCTTCCAAAATCCGTAAGCAATTTTCGCACACATTCTGCAACATTACCATGATTTTCAAAGCAATGTCGCAATATTTCCCAGCGTTGTTCAAGCGTATACACAAACATATTCGTTCAGCGGAAGGATAAAACTAATTATCTGTCAAATCAGAGATGAGCTAAGTGTTACCATTCACGAAATAAGCACTAGTTGAAAAAAAAAAACGTTAGATGGCGGACCCTTTATATTTTGAAAAAAAAAATAGAAAATTTAGAATCGAGTAGTGTTAATGCAACTTATGTATTATATACATAATTACAGTCTAATTCATAAACACTTTTTAACAGTTTAATAAGCTATAAATAAGAAAAAATCGCAAAAACAGTATTCATAAACACAAAATAGCTTATCAAACGTTTAATAAACGTTTGTTAAATATGAAATTTTTATTGTAGGCTAAAGCCTACTTTAAACCTTTTATAAAATGACATTTCTCAATGTTTATTTACATTAATTGGTCAAGTTAAAATAAAATTACCATTTTGGTTATTGTTTCAATAAAAAAATAGATAAATCTGTTTTAAATAAATAAAAAAAAAAATGGATTTGATAAATTTAATTGGAAGAATTGGTAAGTATAACAAACTTCTACACATTTTAACATATTTTATAAAGTTAGAAATGTTTTCAGATGCCATTGTCCAAATATCAACTGCAAGGCGTCCAAGATTTGATCCCTTTTCAACTCCGGATGATCAATTCAAAATAAGGTATCGCTTTACTAAAGCTACCGCACAAAAAATTATCGATATGGTCAAACCTGAAATTGAATTGAACAAAAGGGGGTGTGGAACATCTGCCGAGTTGCAGGTTTTAGTGGCATTGCGTTGTTGGGTCGGAGAGAAGTGAGTTCAGGTGTAAATTACAAAGTTTATTTTTTTCTAACAAACAAAGTTCATAGTTCATTCAAGATGATGCGGCTGATCTTCATGCACTAACACAACCAACAGTATGCAAAATTTTTGCCAGATTGGCTCGCGCATTAGCTCGAATGGGGAAAATAAAGACAAGAATGCCTGTGTCTCTCATGGATGACAAGTTCTAATGAGAGATTTCAAATCAATTAAAAATTTTCCTGGTGTTATTGGAGCCATTGATAGCACCCACATCAGAACAAAAAAAAAACCGGAGGCGAGATAGCCCAATACTATATAAACCGAAAGGGATACTATTCCTTCAACGTTCAGGTAAGTTGGAAGAGGAGACGTTCGATAATAAATTGTTAAATGTTCAATAATTGTACATTTTTTATTTACTATAGGTGGTTTCCGATGCCAAACTGAAAATCAGGGATATGGTTTGCCACATTTTACGACAATGAAAAAAAAGGTATATCCATTATTAAAAAAAAAGATATGAAACATTTTAAATACCGTAAAAATAAGAATATATATTTCGAAAAAACTAAAAAGTGTAGGTAAAATCCCTTATATATCAGGTCGTGAAAGGGTTAAGAGGTCAAAGTATACATCGAAATGAAGCTAGTGGAGCCAGCTTTTCTTTAGTTTACGTAAAAGCACACATGATATACATATGTATATTTACGAGATAATTCCACATTTAAGAAAATACTCTATTACAAAAAAAAATTATTTTAAATAGGTTCGTAATGGGTTAATGGATTTCAAATTTAAAACTTTCAAATAAAAGGCACTCAAGTAAGCTTTCGGAAGTCCACAACTCGGGAAATAGGCTCGACCGCCGAAAAAAAAATATTTTCCTAGAATCATCCCAAAAATCCCTACCCCAAAAAAAAAAAAATCGGAGCGTTGCCCCTAAATTCCATTTGTTCCTATTTCTTCAATATCTATTTCTGTATCGGTATGTTCCAAAATGTTTTGTTCATCCATCCATTTTCCTTGCTTTTCTTTTTCTTGGTTTTTCACATATAAATAAAAATTAAATCAAAACAAACCAGTGTTGTTTAGTTTGCTACGCCATATTCGTTATTCGACTACTTTTACTATCGCGTCGAACAAATATGTGTACAAAATTATTTTTTTTATATTATTATCACTTGTTTACAAATATTTTTGGTTCCTTTCTTAAAGAGAAGTTGTTTTTCTACAAAAATTAAAATAATTTCTAATATAAAAGAAAATTTATAAAATATTATTCAATTACCGAGTAGATGATTTATTTACTTTATTCATCACTACCAACAAACTGAAAACTACAGAGGACTAGTGTTGCCACCACAAAACTAAAAAAAATAAATTAAACGTTTAATAGCTAATTTTCTGTTACATGTTTATGAATAGTGTTTTCTAATAATGGTTTATAAGACAAAATCCATGTAATAACAAAAGTATATTTTGGAGGCAAAATAAGGTTTTTTTATGAATTAGACCGTTATTATTTTTTTTAGCAGTTTTTTATTATTTTTTTATTTTATTTTTGTCTTTTTTTTAATTTGTAGAAATGATTGAATTTTATATTAAAATGAAACTGATATGTGACGATGAAAGTTTGTTAAGTAGTTTTAAATTTTATTTTTAATTAATTTAATTTAATTTGACTCAATGAATTTATAATAGGTTTTTGTTTTTACTAAAATGTTGATTTTTGACATATCAATTATTTAATTACATGATGGTACATTAATTTACAAATAATTGGAGTTTAATAAAAACTTGGTTTTATGGGTTTGCTATTTTTTAATTTGTATGATCTACCCTCACTATGTGGTCAATAGTTATGAATAGTCTCCCGAAAAATTTTAATGAAATCCACATCAAATTAACAGAACCAAATGTTGAACTCTATTAGAAAAAAGTTTGGGGATAAGTGAGAAGGTTTTTTGAAATTTAGGAAAGTGGTAGACAATATCATTTTTGATTATCCACAGCTCCAAAGCATAATGCGTTACTAGCAGGTTATGGAACTGAAAATTGAATTGAAGCGCGTATTTAAGGTGAAAGTGAGCACGGGAATAGACATGATAATTATATTTGATTCTCACTTTACTTATTGAATCGATATACATTTTTGAAGTGGTGTGTTCGGAAGACAGAATGGTCTGCTCTGACCGACCATAAACAACATTATTATTAAATCGGAAATTGTTAATGTTGTTAAAATGTACTGTCTCAATAAAAGGTTACGCTTAACTACTTTCATTGACCGATTAAAGGCATGTGCTTGTCTAACTTGCTGTTGTTGGTGTTTTTATGAATTTTAATATTGTCGGCAGTTTTTCTTAATAACAAAAAAAGTGTTGTTTTACTAAGTGATATACAATTTCCAATTAAGGTACCGCTAAACATCTATTTTACGAGTGTTTATTTTTTCAGATTTTACTGTTTGGGTGCTCACGTATTTTTCCCGTTAAATTTAAAAAAATTAAATCAAAAGTCATCGAAAAAAGTTTTAATTAATTAAATGTGTATGTTTATTAAAAAATTGTGATTGTTTTTATATCAATACATTTAAAATTCCAAAGCAAAGTAAGCATTGCAGTCAATTTGAACAACGATATTATATGATCAAATAATTTTTATACATATGTGTGTAACAATTAAATGGAAAGAATTACAACCTGTATTATGAATTTTTTTATGGTGGCATAAATTTTATTTTGACAGATATTATTTCTAAATTATATAGTTATTCGAATATTTTCTCAAGTTGTTGGAAAAGTATTTGAGATTCTTATTCCAGATCAGAAACTCAAATTATCTGATTTTTCGATCAAGTTAAAACGTTTTCAAAATCATACATACATATTTAAAATTTTTAAACTTTTTGTAAACGTTTGGATAAATTATTTGTAAAGAATCGAATTCATAGGAAATTCCCATTCAAGATCAAAACCCAAATTAAGAAAAATTTTAACTTTTAAAGCAATTTTGTTTTAAAATGTACTTCTCATTAACCTCATTCTGAAGACCTTGGTCCAAAAATGTTGATTTGTAGCAATCTAATAGCAACTTTGAATATTTATAAAGGGAAAACTATAAAAGATTTCTTAAATCAGGATTCATAAGATCTGTCAATCTGAAGAAATAATGTAGTTTTTAATTTAGATACCCTTTTTGCCTTTTAGTTAAGGCCTTTCAACAAATTCCATTCTAAGGCTTATTCTCCACCAAGATTTTCTATAACGGAAAGTCAATACAAAAGATTTTTTGAATCACTTGGCCCTCTTTTTATTGCTCCTGGCAATTACAATGCCAAGCATACATTCTGGGGGTCACGTTTAATCTCCCCGAAAGGCCGTGTTTTTTTGGCACAATTTCTAATATGGGCCTAGATATTACCTCAAGGGGAGAACCAACATACTGGCTGACAGATGGACAAAAGATTCCCGATCTAATCAATTTTGGAGTAAGGAAGAACATTGCGAAAGAACTTATAAATGCTGAATCCTCATTGGAACTCTTATCATATCACACACCAGTTATTGTTACTGTTTCTAACCACCCAGAAATTGTGCCTCCGAATGGCAATTTAGCGCCAACAAATGTTATAGATTGGTTAAAGTATAGAAACAATCTCAGTACCCATTATACGGATAGGTTACCACTAAGTACACCAGATGATATTTTTAACTGGCTATTGTTAACTTTGAACAAAACCTCTATCTTCTCAACTTGCTGCGAAACTCCCCCGACACAGAGGGCAGTACAGAACTTCTTCGGTAGATGTGGAGCGGCTATTAAATGAAAAAGGAAGAATTCGAAGAGAGTGGCAACTGTACAGATCTCCTCAACTTAAGCAACAATTGAAAGCATGTGCATCCAAGTTAAGAAAGTTGCTTGAAACCCAGATACATGATAAACTAAACAGATATCTTGAAAAATTAGATCCGACTTCAAGAACTGATTATTCGTTATGGTGAGCTACAAAAAATCTTAAAAGACCCGTTGTACGTAAACCACCACTAAGAATGCAAAATGGAGGCTGGGCAAGAAATGACATAGAAAAAGATAATCTATTTGTAGAATAGATGTGGAGCGGCTATTAAATGAAAAAGGAAGAATTCGAAGAGAGTGGCAACTGTACAGATCTCCTCAACTTAAGCAACAATTGAAAGCATGTGCATCCAAGTTAAGAAAGTTGCTTGAAACCCAGATACATGATAAACTAAACAGATATCTTGAAAAATTAGATCCGACTTCAAGAACTGATTATTCGTTATGGTGAGCTACAAAAAATCTTAAAAGACCCGTTGTACGTAAACCACCACTAAGAATGCAAAATGGAGGCTGGGCAAGAAATGACATAGAAAAAGATAATCTATTTGTAGAATATTTGGAAAAAGTTTTTACTCCGAATATAACTACTAGCTCAATAAATGAGTTACCACCAGTAATAAACCAGATTGAGATTAGAGAGTTTGAAAAGGCCATTTCTGATCTTAACCCTAAAAAAACATCGGGCATCGATGGGATCAATAATAAAATGCTTATGGAGTCAAGTTGTCAAGTCTGTCAAAATTGTTTGAGAAAATACTAGTAATAAGCTTACTGTAGCTGTAGATCAAAATAATGTCATCCCAGCACATCAATTCAGATTTAGGCGAATTCACAACACCATTGAGCAAGCCCTTAGGTCAGTAAGCACTTTAAGAAAAGCCTTTGCTCTGCTCTCTTTACTGACGTTTCTCAAGCTTTCGATAAGGTTTGGCGCGATGGTCTACTCTATAAAATCAAAACGTTGCTGCCCCCAAACGTTCATAAACTAATGGAAAGCTATATAATTAATAGCAGATTTTCAATAAAAGAGAGCAACTTTAGGAGCCCCCCTCAGGATATAAAAGTTGGTGTTCCACGAGGCAGTATTCTGGGTCCGCTCCTATACACCATTTATACAGCGAACATGCCAACTAATGAAAACTGCAACCTTTGCAGATGGCACGGCAATTTTGAGTATTCATGAGGACCACTCAACTGCATCTACACTTTTACAACGACACGTTTTTCAATTGGAGTACTGGTTACACAGGTGGAAAATAAGAATTAATAAACAAATATGTATCTACGTTACTTTTGTAGTCAGAAGAGAAACATGCCCTCAAATCCGAATAAACAATCAGCAAATACCACAACATTCTGATGTAAAATATTTGGGACTTTATCTTGACCGCCGCCTTACTTGGAACAAACACAAAGAATTAAAATAAAACACAAACAAAATTAAAATTAAAATTAGTTCAACTTACATGGCTAATTAGCAGAAATTCAAAGCTAAATCTTGATTTGATGCAACGGTATTCAGTTATGGGGAACTGCTTCAGCTGCTAATATAGAGAAAATACAAAGATGCCAAAATAAGATGCTAAAGTTGGTATGTGAGAAACTTAAAATTGCATAGAGAATAAAATGTACCCCCAGTTAAAGTCGAAATTGTGAAAAACTGTTCAAGCTACTTAAAACAACTAGAAACTCACCCGAATCTGCTAGCACGTGACATTCTTCACAATCGCATCCACCAATGCCTAAGAAGGAGAGAGACTGCAGATCTAATAATAAATGCTTGAGGTTATCTAAGCCACATAGCTCACTATGTGAAGATCCAATAAATAAATGCATGAGAAAAAAAAAAAGATTTAAAAAAATAAATTTTGCAAATGGTCAAAGGTTCACCGTATTGTTTTAGGCAATTTGGTGAATTTGTGTTCGTGTTTTATACAACTACACGTACACTCACAGTTAAAAAAAAAGCCGATGTTTATTTTAGAAGGATATTTAAAATTGTTTCCGACAAATAAGATTTACTATTGTTTAACTGTTTGAAGTTTGTTAGATTGTTTTTCAAAGGACAAGTTTTGAGCATTTCCAAAACTGTCCACCTAACAATAACAAATTCTAGGAACGTAATACATAAAAAGCTATTTTTAAGGTAAAAATTCATTATGTATTTATGTAGAAAAATACAAGTTAAAAAAAAATTGATAGTTTAGTGAGTATTTAAGTTTTATTTATACATTTTTAATGTCTAAAATATTTTCTTAAAATACGTAAGACGGTTTAATTAATACTAATATCGTGTGGCCACCTTTTGCTTTGATGACGCTTTGCACTCGATTTGACATGCTCTCGTAAAGTTTTTAATTATTTCCTTCAACACTTGCATATTAGTTGGTTTTGCTGGGACAATTTTCGTTTTAAAATGGCCCAAACGTTCTCAATAGGGTTGAGATCGGGGCTGTTTCCTGGCCATTGCATTGACTCAATACCCAAAAGTTCCTTATATTCCTTTACCTTTGTCAAAATAAATAGTTCATTATTATAAAGTTATTTAAAAAAGTTAAAAGAAAACATTGTTTTGAGTGAGATACTTACCGCTTTTGAACGATGACAAGGTGCAGAATCGCCTTGAAATATGACTTTATCTACATGTTCACTTAGTCGGTCGATGCTAGGTAAAACGCCGTTTTTAAGAATTTCAATATAAGCTGCAGAGTTAACATATCCTTCCAGAAGAAGAATCTCTCCAATCCCGCAGCTCGTTATGGCCCCTCAGACCATAACATAGGGAGAATGCTTTACAGAGCTTCGAACGCATTCGTGACTGAACCTTTCATTTTTTCTGCGGCGCACCATACATCCCGAATCTGAACTGATGAGATTAATTTTGCTCTCATCAGAGAAAATGACTTGTGCCCAATCATCATACACCCAACTCTTTTTTTCTAGACACCAGTTTAAGCGGGAGGACCGCATTTTAGGTGTGAGAGGCGGTTTTTTTTGCAGGTCTGTGGGCAAACAAGCCATTTTCTCTCAATTCCGCAGCAATTTCGGGAGCTATTTTAAATTGATCGCGCTGTACTATTCTAACGCATTCTAACGATTCGTTACACCGAACTTTATATGATATATCCACATTTGTCATATTTTGCTGCTTATATGCAATTATATAATTTTTTTGTTTTTCACTCAAAACAACTGTTTTTTTTAAATCGATGTTTCAACGCCGAAAGATGATAAATAAATGCACCATTTGATAAAAATTTTACTTGATAGCTCAGAAACTTATAAACAATCATAAAAAAAATAAAAAGTTCCGCAACATAACGGTATTGACCAAAAGAGAATCAAAGAAACAACAAATATATGCAAAAATCTCGTCGGCGTTTTTTTGACCGTGAGTGTAAGTGTTCCAAAAATCTAACAAATTCCATATACATATTGTATCTATCAAAAATCCAACAAACATCAGCAGTTGGTAATTTATATATTCTGAAAATCAAAATCTTTAAATATAATCCATTTTGAGAGATATACATAAATAAGATGTATACAAAGTGCGATAAAATTTTTCTATTATACCCTATACTAATCAATAAACCCAGTCGGATAAATTTTAGTCATAGTCCCATATAAAACTGATTTCCGATCTTCACTTAAATCTAAAAAAACACAACAATATTGCATAGATTTTTTTCATATTTGGTTTATATATGTGTTTGATAAAATTAAGAGGCTCTACCAGATAGTGTTCTAATCGGTACATTCTTTGGCCTAATCCCCACATAAAAATTACATCAGGTATGAACTTGTTCATGTCTGCACGCGACAAATATTTGGTTTATGTTTATTTTCTATATCTAGTTATTGCCTCAGCAAGGTTTTACCTAGGTTGTATGCTATAGGGTATCGTATAGTCGGACTAGACCTACTGTCATTTTATCATTTGTTTGGGAATTAGAATATTTAACCTCCGCAATTTGTAGATGAAGCCAAGTACGAATAAAAAATTTCATTGAAATGTCTACTTGAAATGTCGACTGATCATCCAGTCATATCAATATTAATGTTCAAGTGCATAATTTTACTAACTAAACAATTTATTCAAACAAAAGATATCCCAGTTAAGAAATATACAAAGAAAAAGGAATATTAATATAATTTCTCTTGTTGTTAAGCTATTGCTAAAACGTCCTCAATTAATGTTCGACAAACATGAGAAACAATTAATTCTAAGTGCTTAAAGAGTATTTTGAAAACAGGGGCCAAGTCACCGCATTCGATATAGAGTAAAATCAATCGAAATTCCATATTTTGGTTTATTATTTGAAGAAGACGGACAAACGCTAGACCTCGATTCGATTTTCTTCTTAATCAGAGGCCATAATTCTTCAACTGTGAAAAAGAAAAATTATTCTCAGCATTTTATTTTGGGAAATAAAAAAATGACTTCGATCGAAAAATTTCGATAACGAATGCGGTGATTTGGCTCCAGGTTTCCAGATTTTTAAACTAGTTGTCTCATTTCATTGTTATTTACCGCCTGATGCCTTCTGACCTTCATGAAAATTTGTAAGACATTTTATTAAACAAGAAATGTAAGGAAATTAATGTTTCCTTGGTATTTACGGTTTCTTATCTGCACACCACTTTCTTGGAAATCGATATTTTATTATACGCATATTATCCATGTTTGGTGGCCCATATATTTCCGAACAACTTTCAGTTGTAACCACTGCAGACACTGAAACTTTTTCACTGAACAGTATTTAAATATTCTTGACAATAACTCTATAACGAAGAGGATGTCAACATCGTAATGGTAAAGACAGCATGAATCTTAATGAAAGTGCTGAGCCAGTACAATATATACCACGACTGCAATCAATATTGCCCATGATGCCTACAATCAAAAGGTTATACATCAAGTAGGTAGGATATGGCAATTGATCACAGTGATTTTTCAGTGGTTTGGAAGAGATTTTATCTTCGAAAAGCAAAACAATTAAATTAACATTTTATATCTGGAGCATTTTTATTCTTTTTCCAACAAACATCCTTAGAACTTGATAATTTTACTTAACATCTAAGAACATTGCGAATAGTAAGTTCCCAGTAGGTGATCGTGTTCAATAAATTACTGCTCATATATTTCTACTTAAAAATTGGTTGGACTATAATATTTTCAATTTCTGAAATATGAATAGATAAGCTCTCCAAAATATATTTACGACGTATATGTTTATACTTCTCATACACCAATGTGCAAATATTATCCAAGATATTTAAAATCTTGAAACTTTCTTTAACTTTTTCAAATTAGAAAATGTTTCATTTTTATTATTATTTTTATTTTTATTGGAAATAACATTTATTTTTGAGTAAAATAAGTCCTTGCTTCTTAGAATTGTTTAAAAATTGTTAAAGTTATAATTTTTTTTAAATAAAATTTTAATTTTTCCCACTATGTTTCAGGTTTTTATACCCTCTACCAGGGCATTGGGGTAAGAATTTGTGCTGATGTTTGTAACTAAAAATAATATTTAACCTTTATTATACCGATTGACTCAGAATCACTTGCTGAGGCGATTTAACGATGTCCGTCCGATCGTCAGTTCTATCGGCCATAGGACGACGCTATTGAAATTCGTGAAAATCGGTGCATTTTTACTCCTAGCCCCCATATAAATGACCCTATGAGATCGACTTAACTTGCAATAAGACAGATATGTCAAATTGGGTTAATGTGTGTTTATTACATCCATTAATCAGCAGTACAAAAATAAACACTATATGTATAAATCTACTTCCCGATCATCACTTAAACCATCATCATCAAAAACCAAAATCTTGCACAGATTTCTCTCCAATCTCGTTTGTATATGTTTTTGCAAAAAAAAAAAAATAAGTGCCGTTTCCAAATATGGTCAGGATCGGTCCATTTTTTGTCCTAGCCCTCATATAGATATTGCATTCGATATGAACTATTTCATATCTGCAGCCGAAAAAATTAATAAAAATTCCACTCAGTTTTGGTTTATGCTTATTTTCTATATCCATGGTATAGGGTATCGGTGTATACTGACTATAATTTTCTCACTTGTTTTTATATAATAATGACTAACAGGAAAATTGTTCGCGTCTAAAGTAGTATTTTATTTATTCTAATTCAAATTCTAATTTAAATTTAACTTTAGGATTCAGAATGATTCCTCGAACGAAAGTTCATACCGCTACTGAACTGAAAGCTATTGAGATAGTGATGGACAAGATAACTTTGGCGAAC